>PVJH01001960.1:10557-59377 GCA_004026705.1 Nesogale talazaci
CAAGAGATGTATATCTCAGGAGCGTGGCGAAGCAGGGCTTGAAGGATCCTCAACTCACAGTAACACAGTCCACGGTTAGGTGTCCCACGGGCAGTGTTGCTTGGAGGTCGAGGCACAGGAAGAACAAGGCAGCTCTCTGGTCCGAAGATCCGGAAGCAAGCGAGAGAGGGGGCGGAACCTGCGAAGCCCCTCCCACATCTGCCCCTCAACTCATCCTGCGCGCTCATTGGCTGTGCCGTCACAACAGATCCACCAATCTTCTGTGGCCATGTTGGCATAACAAACCTACCCATCACAGTAGTATGGCAGTAGTATGGCAGACCAAAATCAGGGTTACATATCTTAGGCAACTGAAAAACAGAGGGTGGGGAGTGAGAGATAGCAATATGTAGTGGGGGGACAGGGGACTAAACCACCCAAGGGGAAGGTATTGTTTATATCACCACAGGGAAAGAGGGACCAGACTTAAACCCAGTGTACCAGTATGTGAATGCAGCATGACAGCATGGAGCAGGAGACCAGAGCAAGGGTCTGAGGGCCAGGCCCCAATTCCAACGATGTGGTCAGTTACTCCTCCCTCCAGAAGAATTTACTTTGAAGAAAGCACTGAAGCTGCAGCTTGAGGGAGGAGACGTGTCTGACCAAAGCACAAAGGAGCAAATAAAGGGGGAGAAAGAGAGAGTGGAGCACATCCTGGCCCACAAACCTCGAGGATGAGATCCTTACTTAGAACAGCCAATGCACACAGAGGACCATATGGCTGATCCTACTATGAGATAAGATGTCCCTTGCTGACCCATGGCCCTCCAGAGGACAACCATAGAGACACCACACCAACACAAAATACTTAAGAGTGTGTAGCAGAGCAGTGGAGGGAGCAGAGTGGTCCTGAGGGAGTGCAAAGGACAGACTTTGGGTCCAGAGTGTGGCACCCCATCGGACTCGACCAGAGGACACTCCTAGGGAGTGAAAACAAATCTTGAAGCATTTACAGGTTTCTCTATTTTTAAAATGATTTTTAAGTGTTTTTACTTATTTATGTATTTTGGGGGGATATTGGTATTTTTTGTTGTTGCCATTTTCTTTTATCACTGTCTTCCTTTTTTGTGCATATTATTATCTCTGCAGGTCTATCTAAATAAAATAGGCTGAAGAGTGGATGTGAAAATAATGGGACACATGGTTCCAGGGGGACATGGGAGAAGGGGAGGTGGAGGGAAGGAGTTGGTGTTGACCAACCCAGGGACAATGGAACAAGTGGTTCAAAATCAGTGGCAAGGTGTGAAAGCCCTGGTAGGGATTGATATAGGGTAATGTAACCAGGAGAAATTACTGAAACCCAAATGAAGGCTGAGCATGACAGTGGGACAAGAGGAAAGTAAAAGGAAATAGAGGAAAGAAATAGGAGGCTAAGGGCATTTATAGAGACCTAACTACTGGCATATACACAGTTAAATATATATATATTTATATGACGGAAAAATAGGTATTATATTTATTGGTTTAGTATTAAGATAGCAGATGGGCATTGGGCCTCCATTCAAGTACTCCCTGAGTGCAAGAACACATTGTTTTATCAAACTGGCATCCCATGATGCTCACCTTCCTGACACGATTGCTGATGACAAATGTGTGCATAAGCAAAAGTGAAGAAAACTGATGGTGCTTAGATATCAAAAGATACAGCATCTGGGGTTTTAAATGTTTGAAGGTAAACAAGCAGCCATCTAGCTCAGAAGCAACAAAGCCCACATGGAAGCACAGCCGTCTATGTGATCACGAGGGTCAATGGGATCAGGTATCAGGTATCAAAGAACAAAAAATTCTATCAGTATGTCTACCTTCTTGATATGATTGCTGAAGAAAAATGTGTTTAAGCAAATCTGGTGAAAAAAGTTGATGGTGGGCTGAGCCCGGTGGTGTAAGTGGTTGAGTGCGGAACTGCGACCGGCGGGCTTGGCGGTTCAAATCCAGGAGCAGCACTGGGTAGCGCCCATGACCACCAGAGGCAGTGATGCCCCCCCCCCCCCAAAAAAAAAGCTGATGGTGCCCAGCTATCTAAAGATATATAGAGTCTGGAGTCTTAAATGCCTGAAGATAAACAAGTGGCCTTCTAGCTCAGAAGCAGCAAAACCCACAGGGAAGAAGCACACCAGTCTGTGTGACCAAGAGGTGTTGAAGGTATCAGGTACCAGGCATCAAGGACCTAGAAATTTTATTAGTGTAAACGAGGGGAGTACCCAAAGGCCATCTATGGGGAACTGGACATTCCCTTACAGAAGGTTGAGGAGAGGAGACAGCTAGTCAGGGTGCTGTGTAGTAATGATGAAACATACAACTTTCCCCTAGTTCTTCAATGGTCCCTCCCCCTCCACCCCCCCTCCCACCCCACTATCACGATCCCAATTCTACCTTACAAGTCAGGCTAGACCAGAGGGTGTACACTGGTACAGATAGAAAATGGAAACATAGGGAATTCAGAAAGGATGATCCCTTCAGCACCAGTAGTAAGAGTGGTGATATGAAGTAGCAGTCAGGGTGGAGGGAAAAAGGGGGAACCCACCATGAGGATCTATATATAGCCTCCTCCCTGGGGTACAGAAAACAAGGAAGTGGATGGAGACATTGGACAGTTTAAGATATAACAAAATAATAATTTATAAATTATCTAGGGTTCATGAGGGAGGAGGTAGCAGGAAGGGTAAGAATGAGGAGCTGATCCCAAGGGCTTAAGTAGATTGCACATATTTAGAGAAGGACGAGAGCAACAAATGAACAAATGTGGTTGACATACAATAAATGGATATATGGATTGTGATGAATTGTATGAGAGCCCAATAAAATGCTTAAGAAATACTTAACAAGGTATTTTAAAATTTTTTTAAATAATTAAAAAATACTTAACAAAATACTACCATGGATATTTAGTCTTAGAAATCTTTAAAAAGGCCACTGTGAGTTGGAATCAACTATAGATCATGGTTTTGGGGTTTGCCATGGTGATGGATTTTGGATGATTCTTGTATTTTATGAGGTTTTACAACTAATCCACGTTGAGTTAGCACAAAAAGAAATAAAGACAAAATATCCTACTTAAATACAAAATTCTATTGAAATTTTTATTAACATTTAATAATAACAAAACATTTCATCTTTCCAGTTTTTTAGCAAAGTTTTGTTTTAAATATCTAATTTATTTTGAAAGTGCTCATGCAAACCAATCTGATAAGAATATAACCTCCTAAATACATGAGCCTCTCAAATAAATCATTGTAATGTCTACTTTCTTTCTTGAGGACACAGTAACATTTACTAAAATAATATTTTCAGAGTTAACAGTTATTAACAAACCTTGATACTTATTGCTGTGCTATGGTAAGACAGAAACATGATACTTTAAAATTATTTTTACTTTCCTATGAACTATTTAATAGTAAAAATTTATTTGGTAACAAGTGTTCTTAAGCTCAAAATTTTAATCTTTAGTTAGTAACTGAACAATGTGTTCCAAGATTTTACATTTTAATGGCATTTACAGAATAAATATTAATTTTAGTCACTCAGTTCCTCCTCATCACTGAAATAAGCACTTTTCTTGATCCTTGGGCGCCTCGAATCATCTGATGTTGAGGGATTCTCTGAACTGGGTTTCCATCTTTTTTCTTCTTCTTCAATTTTGGCTTGCTACATTGTGATTTTGAAAACAAAGAATAAAAAACAAGAAACCTGCTTAATATCTTTTTCTGGTACATTAACTTAAAACATGGAAAAGGGTACAATTTTCATGGGTCCTCATCCTCTCATGCCATGCCAAGCAATTCTACTCCATCAGGCTGTTGATTTTTTAATTTTATTTTTACTTTATCAAGTTCAATCTGTTTCACAATGTTAGTCAATATTCCTTACTCACTGTCTACTAATTAACAGGCATCTGAAATGAAACCTCTGTGCTGTCCCTGCAGGAGGTTGAAATGCTATATATGATAAGACATTACCTAAAAGTGGAAATGTTTTTTAACCTGCCCACTACGGTAACACAAAAAATTTACACATTTAAGTAGGAGGTTGTATACCATAAAAACTTGGTTTGGGTTTTGCCTTAAAGTGAAGTGTCTTAAAACAATAATGTCTTTTGAGAGAATAAAACATGTTCTGTTGGGTGGACCTAGTTTTAGTCAAATAGTTTTGCTTGATTCTTTAATGAAAAGCATTTAAGACATTAATGGTGTTGCAGGACCCATAAAATCCAGAAAAAAAACACTGCGAACTTTTTTCTCACACTGGTCTAATGGTTTTCTAAAGTTCAGGAGGTGAAGTGGAAAGAGAGGTTTGCCATGAGGAGGTGCTTGATGAAGTAGGAATATAAAGCAAATTGGCTCAAGGAAACTATGGCATGCTACCTTGCAGGAAAAGGAAAAAAAAAAAAGTAGTACCTGGAAAGCTATGGCTTGACTGAGACTGTCAAGAGCAGGGTCTTCCCCTTCATCTTCACTTTCTTCTACTTCCTCACTACGTTATGAAAACAGGACAAAATGAGGTTCTGTCCTCATCTCGGGACAGACGCTATACAGTAATATATTCACTAAGAGTAGATACACATACATTTGCTCTTCTGGTTCAGGAATTTTCTTCTTTTTCTTTTTCTCTTTCTTCTTTGGAGGTTCACGTTCTCCAAGCATATTTTTAGGACAGGCATAACTTAAGTGACCATTTTCCTTTTGTTTCCCATTAGAGAAAGGGGGAAAAAATTGTGGCTATTATTAATCAAAACTTATCTGGCATTCTGATACTACAAGGTCTTAGAATTTAAAGGATATTGTCATATTAGGAATTTACACAAATTAGTAATCAAATTTATTACTTTAACATTCAGAAGGAAGACATGTTATTTTACCCTTTAACAAACTATACGTATAATTAGGGAGTAATTTAGATGTTTCACTAAAAAGTTAGAAGGGAAGAACTCACACATTTGAAATATCAAGAGTCATGTTCTGATAAAAACAGTTCAAAATTTTTATGGAGCATCTACCCTAAATGTAAAAAAAAAATTGAAATATAGACAAGCCTATTTCTGTTCAATTGTCTTAAAAATAAGTAATTTTAAGTCTTCCTCAGTTTTGCTAATTACTTTCATTTGCTGCTGTCAGCTAGCATACCAGACCTGCATTTCCAATTATGGTAGCCACCAGCCACATGTAGAAAATTGAGCACTTTAACTGTGCCTAGTTTGAATTAACATTATGGCTAAAGTAAAAAACACTATGGATTTTGAAGACTTGATATAAAGAGGAAGCATACTATAAAAATTTTCAGGATATTGATTCAAATGATGTTTTGGATATAATGGGTTAAATAAGTGCAGTGCAGCGAATTAGCTTTGGCTTTGCAAGCCATGGTTTTTGTTATTCCCACCAAATGACCTTTTTCTGACGGATAAGGGTGAGAAGGTGGGGGAAGTTGCTGATTCTATCAGTGAGTCAAGGGTGGCTGCCATCCTGCTGGGTGTAAGGTGAGCCATTTTCAGAAATTGGAGGTAGAATACCACTACGAGCCAAGAGAAAGGGGCTGGCGCTAGACAGCATCCTTTAGACCCAGAATCTGGTTTGCCTTTCTCTGCTATACCTGTCATTAGCTTTTGAAGGCTTGGGGATGAGAAGGATCCTCCAGATGGGCATTGGAATTTGTGTGTGGGACTGACGAGCACCCACAACTTTGCATGGTGACTCAGGATGGCTATTGCAATGGACGGTAGAACCCTGAGATGGAAGGGGATCTGATAAGGGGAGAAGGTGAAGGTTGATATCAGAAGTGATGGAGTGGTTCAAGTTTTGAAAAGTGGGTCAATTAGGACATTGTTTAATCTCCATGTTCTTGAGATTAGTCTTGCATTAATTTTCCTGAAAAATTACTTCAGCAATAGTTTAATTTTCACTGGTTTGTTTTTCTTAACGTGATTACCAAAAAAAAATGACAATAGAATATGTGACTTGTACTAATTTTTATTGGAAAGTACTGGGCGAGACTTTTACTCACAATAGTCATAATACTGTTTGAGCTGTAAACCCCAAGAATTCTTAAGTACAATCTGTATATTAATGCACCAAAATCAGTTAAGAAGTGGTATGTGAGAGTGGAGCTATGGGGAGAGACTATATCAGGCTTAGCATAAAGACAAGAGAGAAACCATAATGCTTTTCAGGCTTCCTTGACAAAGCATCAAATATTAACCACATGCTTTGGTTTTACTGTTAATGAACTGCTGCCCTAACAGGCCTGGTAGAGACTGTACTTGAAGAAGCACTTTCCAAATTTGTTTTGTATAATAGAGTTGCCCCAACAAAAAGTTAACATATGCCATTAAAAAAGGGTGTTTCTCTGGCAGCGCCCCTCTGGCCACAGGCGAAGGACTCGAACAGCTTTACTATCAGCACAGAGACTATGATAAGCTTGAGTATGGTACATCAATTTCAGTTTAATAGTATCGTATTATAGACTGCCCTCTTGCCCTAACCACAATTTGCTCTAGGCTTAAATATTTCTCGCTTGTTCCACAATCGAAATTTCTTCTCTGGGCTGAGCCCTGGTGGCGTAGTGGTTGTGCGCGGGACTGCGGCCCACTGGGATGGAGGTTCGATTCCAGCTCCACAGGGGCAAAGGCTGGGCCTCCTACCCCCACCACTAGGGCAGTGATGCCCTAAAAAACAAAAAAAAAAAAAAAAGAAAGAAAGAAATTTCTTCTCTGGCTTTTTAAATATAGTTGGCGTTCTTTTCTTTTCACTCTTTATTTTTATCTTTATATTATTATTTTCTTTCATTTTGTCTTTTACTGCTTATTTTAGGTTTCGTAGTTTATGAGAAACAGAAGTAAATTCAGACAGACAATAACTGATGCAATGGTTTATCCCCAAAGCGGATGCGGAACAGGAGGGGGAGGGGGTTGCAAACAATCAATGAGGGAGAGGGGAATGAGCACTAGTCCTGATAGTGATGATGGATATACAGCTTCTTTTCAACATGACTTAACAGAAGTATATGAATTCTGTATCAAGAATACTACTAAAAGAGAGAGAGAGAGAGAGAGAGAGAGAGAGAGAGAAAAACCAAAGCTGACTAATGGCTACCATGAGTGAAGGAGGAAGAGTTTTTTCTTAGGGGGCACTGAGTTTACATTAATGGTGGGGTAATAATTTGGAACAGAATATCAATAATGATTGCACACAAAAAAAGTCAATGACATTGAATTATACATGTTAGGGGGTGCTGAACTGAAGAATGTTTGGTTGTGTATATTTTTGCTATGGTTTAAAATAATGAGTACTAGGAAGAAGAAAAATTGATTTTGGTAATGATTTTACAACTCTTCTTGATATGATTTATTTATTGAATTGTATGATAGGTAGAAGTGCCAATAAAACTAAAAAAGGGGCTGAGTCCTGGTGGCGTAGTGGTTGTGCGTGGGACTGCAGCTCACTGGGATGGAGGTTCAATTCCAGCAGCGGCTTCACAGGAGCAAAAAGGCTCGGCCTTCCTACTCCTACCACCAGAGGGCAGTGATGCCCCCCCCCCAAAAAAAAAAACCCAAAACTAAAAAAGGGGTGACTTTGAAAGTAACATAACTTTTGGAAAAAGAAATATAAAGATTTGGGGGCAAATTAAAGAAATGTAAAAATATAAAAAGTACACACAATAACTCTATGGATTCATAAACTAAAATGAACATCTTAATAAATTCACCTGCATTTCTCAAATAATTTAATATTTACTGTGAAACATAGAAATACATACTAATATCACTTTGGATATCCCTTTTCCCTTAAAAAAAATAAAACTCGCAACTTTAGACAGTTTTTTGTTTAACATTTACTTTTCATGAGAGGTTTTAGAATCATAGTAATTGACAACAACTAAAGTTAGTGATAAAGAAATTGATGAGTTCTACCAATTTCCTCAGTCTGAAATTGATTAAATATGTAATAAGGATGCCTTTGTTAACTATTGGTGATTGGAATTCAAAAGTTGGAAACACAGAGGAAGGAGAAGTAGTTGGGAAATGACTTTGGCAATAGAAATGAAGCTGAGACATGATGGAATTTTGCAAGACCAATGACTTCATTACAGATGCTTTATTTCAATAACATAAATGGTGTTTACATACAAACCTTGATAAGTCTTGATAAATCTCTAAATAAAATAACCTTTATAATCCAATTTTGGCCAGTCAGAATTTAGATCATTATAGATGAAAGGCTAGAATAAAAATACCTTAAGTGAAAATACTCCCCTCTAGCCACAGACTAGAGTCTTGAACAGCCTTACTATTGGGTAGTGACCATTGTGATCTTGATTATGCTGGATTGCACTTGATAGTTGACCAGCTGACCTCCCTATAGAGCCAACCTGAATTTGTTCCGGTGCAAGTATCTCTCATTTGTTCCATGACAGAAATTTCTTGCCTGGCTTTTTGAATATTTATGGGGGTCTTCACTAATTATTTGTACTTCTGTCTTTATATTATTATCATTATTATTTTAATCTTACCATCTTATTTTGGTTTTGTTTTTCATGGTTTCTGTGGGGTTTCCCAGTTTGTGAAGCACAGGAGGAGTGGATTCATAATGATAATAACTGATATAAGGATTGATAGAGGATATAGGGATTGGGGGTGGGTGATATGGAAGGAAAGGGGATTTAGGAATAAACAATGAAGGCAGGAATGGGCAGGGAACACTAGAATTGACTGTGATTGCAAAATTCTTTTTAGAGGTTATTTAATTATGTGGGTGTGTGTTCTACAATTGAGTGGTAATGACTGTACAATTCTTCTTGATATGATGGAACAATTGAACTAATTAATTTTATGATACATAAATTGTGTGCCAAGAAAACTGTTGGAAAAAATGAAAATCTTGCAAATATCAAAATCGTACAAAGGCTTCAATTTTGCTAAAAAGGTACAAAATTCCATTATGCTTTAGGTTTACTCACCCCGCATTCATAACACTTAGATTTATCAAAGTAGTGTCGCCTTCTGATGAACTCAGCTGCTCTTCCATTGTCTATAGCAATACTAGCTTTTATCACTCTGCCAAATAACTAAAACACAGAAAAAGTTAACGAAGGCAGTTTTTCCCAGAAACCTTAGTTAACTGATCCCATTTCTCAACTCTCAATTCTATTTTCTATTTTTATTTTAAAGGTAGAAATTTGATTGTGTTTTAGTTCTTGAATCATACTACTAACGTTTTAGGGAACTTGGATCCCCACCCTCAAATCTTCTGTTATTCATTAAGCTTATCACCCTTTGTGTTCCTACATTTTTGGTGAGATAAACAGAAACATGTGTAGGTTAAAAAGTTTGGTGACACATAGCTTACCTGTTTGTTGTTAATTGCTCGAGTACAGTTTTGTGCAGATTCTTTATCCAAAAATAAAATAAATGCAACCCCTTTACTCTTCCTGGTATCTTTATCTTTCATTATAGTAACCCTTAAAGCATAAAAAATTAGTTTTTCTTTTTGTTTAAAGGCAATAAACAGATATTAACAACTACTTAGAAAATGAAAGCTTTACAAGGAGGTAAATAATAAGAAAATGTAGAAAGTGAGAGAAATTTACTTTATAAGAAAGCTACCTCTTCTTCAAGGTCCAGGGAAATTAGGAAGAATGAACCAAGCAAAGAAAACTATGATTAGGATTATATGATAAATAAAATACTACTAAGAGGAGTAATCAACATTACAGAGATTGTGGAATAAGCAGAATTCCTCTTCTCTATGAGTGTCCTATCTTGCAAAAACAGAACTGTTGTTCGCTATATGCATTATATAGTGTTTGTTTTTTGGAAAGGCATCACTGCACATTATACAGTGTTAACCACACTGTTCAACAAAACTGTACATAGAAAAGTGGGTCCTTTTAAAAAAATAAATGAAATACTTATAAATTTATAATGTAGTATTTATAAAATATTATTGTAAATATATAAATTAAGATTACTGGCTTTTTCCTTTGTTATATCAAGTAGCTGTTATAAACAAGAAAAGTAAATCTACTTCCATTTTAAAAAATAGTAGGGATGCAATTTCAAATACATTTTAAAATGAAGTTCCAAAATTCAATGAGAATACTTACTTTACAACTTTACCATATTTGGAAAATATCTGAAATAAAAGATCACATAATAGTTTTCAAGTTAATTTAAAACCATAAGAAATTTCATTTCTAGGTTTGTATACATGTCCAAAATATTTATATAGGTTCATTGAACATTTTAGCCTCCAGTCTGTAAGGTAAGTGCTAGGAAATAACTTTTTCTTTTTGAGACTCTATTAATATTTTCAATGTTCCAGTTGTGTCTATCTGGCACAGTTCCTAAGTGCTGGTAGAATGGATAGAGAGAAAACAACGCTACACATAGGTGGCAGTTTTAAGGCACACACACTGGCTTGCTGCTATGTTGCTTTAGGATGGCTTGGTGTAGAGTGGGCTATGCATGTCACTGCTAACCAAAAGGTTAAAGTTTGAGCCCACAGATGAGAAGGTCTGCTCCTATAAACATTTAATGACTTAGAAACTGTTTCCTATAGGGTGGCTGTGAGAATCAACTTGAAGGCATGAATTCATTTTGTTCCTTTCATATACCCTCGACAACTATCAATCCTACGGTGACTCCTGAAGAGACCTCACACTTCCAGTATGAATGCTGCAGACAATTATTACACTTATACTGCTAGCACCCCAGCACACAAACACTGTTTCTCACACACACACACACACGCACACACACACACACACATCCTTAGATTGCTTATTAAATAAAACATAAAACACAAAAAGCTTCTACAATGAAAAATTCAATTCCTCACAGGTGCAAAGAAGTTTTCTACACACTTCTCCTCTCAGTTCCTCAACTCACTGCAATTTGGCTTTTATTTCCTCCAAGCAAGAAATGTGCTTTCAGTGAAGTCATCAATGATGGTCAAATCCAATTAGTGCATTTTGCTCTTTAATCTGCCCTATCTCTTCTGGCTGTGACTTACCATATATACACGAGTATACGCTGACACACCTAATTTTACCACAAAAACTGCATTAAAAATGTGCTGAAAACTTGGCTTGCACATGAGTATATACAAGTCTTCCTCCTGCCTTCTCTCTGCAATAGTCCCACAATGTTGGCAGTCCTCAATGGTCGTTCTCTGGCTTATTAATACGAATGCATATCACCCACATTAGTAATTGCTGTTGTGTGCTTTCGAGTTAATTCTGAATTAAAGCAATCCTATGTGCATACTGACGGTAACTCTGTCCTTCAGATCTCCTGGGCTCTACGCTAACATTTTCAATTGACTACTGGATATTCCACTTGTACTTCCAACTTCAGGTGTCCAAAGTTGGTCACCATCCTTAACAAATTCGTCCTCTCTCTTTGCAATCCTTAGACCAGGGGGCGGCAAACTGCGGTTCAAGAACCAAATGTGGCTCTTTCGGTATGAACATGCGACTCTGAAGTACCACTGAAAATATTTGAAGGTTATTATTTCAGATCACGGTGATTTCCTTTCTTTGGAAAAAACATATTTCAGATTCTTGAGTGATTTTAAAGTTGTTAGGAGGGACAGGACTGGCTCTTCGATCTCAAAAGTTTGCCGACTCCTGTCCTTGACCATCAATATCTATTTAAGTCAACCAAAATTACAAATCATGAAAGCGTTCTCTTTTCATTTTATTTTTTTTTAATTATTATTTTTTTAGGCATCACTGCCCTCAGGTGGCGGGAGTAGGAGGCCCAGCCTTTGTTCCTGGGAGCTGGAATTGAACCTCCATCCCAGTGGGCCGCTGTCCCGCGCACAACCACTACGCCACCGGGGCTCAGCCCCTCTTTTCATTTTCAACCAGTTTTCAAACCCTATCAACTTTATCTAACCAAAGTACGAAAAAACTTATCAACACTACTCTATTTTTATGCTAAATTTCAAGTGTATGTTGTAATATTCATTAAAAGAATGCTACTTGATCTTGATAATGGATTATTGTAATAAACCTTTCAATTGGTCTCTCTGTGACCATGCAAGACTTTTCTTTGAATTTATCAAGCTTGCTTGTCTTGGCACTTTAAAATAGCTTACAATTTTCTCCATGATGGCAACAAATGTACAAATGTGCTTGATGCAATGGATGAATGTATAGATTGTGGTAAGAGTTGTACAAGCCCCCAATAAAATGGCTTAAAAGAAAGGAATAGAAACAGAAAATAGAGGGTGGGGGAGGACATCATCTTTGGTAAACTGGTGAAAAAGGGAAGACCCACAATAAGCAGGATTGACAGTGACTGTAACAATGGGGCTGAAAGAAATGGGTAGCTGTCTTCTGTTCTACACGACGTCAATGTGAGTCAGAACCGAGTCGATGACACCTATGACTACAAGGAGCCCTGGGTGTGTAGCAGTTACAGGTTGGGATGCTAACCACAAGGTCAGCCGTTCTAACTCCCCAGCTGCTCTGAGGTGGAGAGGGCTGTCTCCTCTGGTGGAGTTAGTCTTGGAAACTCACGGGGGCAGTTCTGCCCTGTCCTATATATAGCATGACCATGAGTTGGAATCACTTGGGGGCTGTGAATTTGGTTTTTTTGGAACTCCACTACCATCCAACCACAGGACAGGTAGAGCGAGAAATTTGGTTCTTTGTAAGGTAAAAGGTGAAAGAAAATGTAGAAAGGTTTTTCTCCCCTCAATTATTCCTATCTTGAACTGAAAACATTTTTTGAACTATGAAGCTTCTGCCAAGTATGTAAATGAAGATTACATATACTTCATGGGTAGGAAAGAATCGTTACGGTTAGTACTTTTTCCTCCAAAGCGTTTGATCTCCCTGCCAGTTTCAAAAGCCAGTAAGGAAAACAGTCTATCCCAAGTTCCTCTCATTTTATTTGGAAAGCTATACCTTCTGTGTTTAAAATAACATGCTTTTCCCTAAAAAAGAGTTCTCTTTGGAAATTCTGAGTTTCTGATCCACTCTTCCCTGTACTAACTCATATTGCAATAGAGGTCAAGGAGAGTGAAGGCTTACAGGCTTAGAATGTACTTTTGCTACAGAGCACTGGCTAATTACACTAGATAAGTCGATTATATATTCAACAGAATACCACCGATAACCAATTTGACAACTTACCCGGTATAAGTCATTATTTGTGAGGGAAAAGGGGAGATTGGATGCATATACTGTACTTTTACTTGGGGCCAATCCACCACTCATTTCTAAAAAGGAAAAACAAAACAAGCATAAGCAATCAAAACCTCATATTCTTCATTCTAAGTAAAACCAAGATTACTAATTACTGATTGAATTATGTCAACTTTATACACCTTCCCTATATTTCGGGAAGAGTGAGGAACAGTGACTGGGTGAATTCAACTCACTGCCATCGAGTTGCTGCGAACTCATAGTGATGCTGTAGGACAGGTCAGAATTGCCTGTGAGTTTTCGAGTTAGTACCTGTTTAAGGGAACACAAAGCCCGGTCTTTCTCCCAAGGAGTGGTGGGCTGAGGGGTTCCAACCACACAGTCCCATGTATAGTTTCTATGCCATCAGGGTTCCTTCGTGTGAATTGAAGAGTTCCTTATCCCCCTGGCACCATGCCTTTGCTATCTAGTATGATACCCCAAGTGGATGTCTATTTCTCACTGGGAAAGCAGTCACCTGCAGCTTCTGTCACTAGGGAGTTGAGCTTCCACGTCTAGTCCTTCTGGTGGGTCTATAGAGGATGTTGTGCACCTAGAAACAGTGTAAAGTGCCAGTAGTCGATAGTGCCTGGCCTGGGCCACCAAAAGTTGTCTGACTTAAAGTTTTTCTAGACCATAATCTTAAGAAGACATTCTACCCTTTCAATTTGACCGATGTAAAGTGTCTGAAGCCCTCAGAGTGCCGTGGTTATGTGTTGGGCTGCAATCCTCGTGGATGGTGGGTGGAAACTACCAGCAGCTTCACAGGAGAAAGACTGGGCTTTCTGCTCCCTTCCATAGTTAGCGTGTCAGAAACCCTCAGGGGTCACTATGATTCAGCCTTGACTCTGTGATGGCAAGAAGTTTGGTTTCTGGAGTAAAGTTCTTGAAAATAGTTATTGCCAAATAACAAAGTGGTATATTCTGTGATGTGAACAGGTTGAAGCGAGTGAGGGATCAGAACCGGTATATTTGAGTTTACAAGAATAAAGAACAAAAACTCACTGCCATCGAGTCCATGCCGACTCATAGCGACCCTGATAGGTCAGGGCAGTGCCTCTTTGGATTTCCGAGACTGTCACTCTTCCCGTCTTTCTCCCCTACAAGAACAAAAGCTGTGTTGAATTTTCATGCCTTATTTTACAGAGTCAGAAGATTATTTGTGAAAATTATACGGAAATCAACCAAGTTACATTTTTCTATCCAAAAAGCGTGTGCTGATGTGTATCATTCGACCTAAGGGAAACGAATCACCACCCTGTAAGGCTGAGAAGGCACGCAATTCTCGAAGTAAGGGGAAAGATGCTTGATGCTTTTTTTTTTTTTTTTAAATAAAAATTCAAGGACTCGACATCGATAGCTCGCTTTTAAGATGGTTCCCATTCGGAACTATCTCGAGGTCTGACGTTCCAGTCAGAGCTGTGAGAGTAGGCAACGAGACACAGAGAAGAAAAAGGGCAGCCAATTCTTGGGGTGCCCAGGTTCGGGGAGGCGACCCGCAGGGAAAAGACCGCAGCCGGGGAGGCGTTTACCTTCTGCTACGGCGGGCCCGAGGGCTTAGGAGCGCCGAGCCCCACAGTCAACAGAGACTCACGCCCGACTACTTCTCGCCGCGCGGGGCGTCCGTGGCATCACGGGTGCTGGCGGGGCTGACAGGCGCCGGCCTCCACCAGGCTCTCGTTGGACGCACTCGGACGCACGGAAGACCCCAACCTCGGGGGCGGGCCCGGCGGCCGGCGCTTTGCGTGACGTCGTGCGCGCGCCGGAAGTGCTCGGCAGAGCGAGCGGCGAGGAGCGGGCGACTACATCTACAGGATCTCCCGGCGGCCCAGAGTCGGTAAGCACATTTTCTCTTTCGGTGAGGTTGCCACGCAGGTTGTTACTCCCGGGGGGACGGGCAGGCAGCTGTTTTCTGTGATCAGACTTAGAATCTTCCGCATCCCTTACTAATGCAACAATTCTGTGCTTGCGGAAGGGGGTGGAGAGACGCACCGGAGTTGGAAATAAAGGAAAGTGTTCAGGTTCTTTTCTTTTTTTTTCTTTAACGTCTTTTGATGCAAAAAGAAGACGCAACTTAAGCCACTGATTTTCTGAATACATTCGACGTGTACTCAGCTCGGTACTCAGGCACTTTGAAGCTACAAAAAGTGCCAAACAGGCATTAAATTAAAAAAAATTTTTTTCTGGCGTTGATTCCAGTTTAGTTTGGGGCACAAGGCCTATTTAAGGAAAGTTGGACATACCGAATGACTCACCTAGGCTATTTGTAAGGACAGATTTTGAACTCTTACCACTTTTTCCCCCTCACTGAAAATCTCTAATGGCACACGTTGCTTTTTTTTTTTTTTAACTCCCTTAGAGAGACCCTAAACAGGCCCCTCAGCCCTCCCCCCAATACAGAAGTGCTAAGGTAGTTTATACTTAGTTCTACCCACCAGCACACAAAGACCAGGCCTCTAACTATTCCCGGGGAGGCTGTGTTTCAGCAACCTGGAACCCAGAGCCTCTCGTGGAGCCTGCACAATCCATCCAGCCCGAAGCCGATGCCTTCTAAAAAGACGGAAGTCCAATCCATCCAGGCGAAGCTGAATTTTGAGAGGCCTGAATCTCTCCCCATCCACCAGGGGACCGCGGGGACTTATTCTCTTGGCAAACTTGTGGCCAGCCAAACCTACCATGCTCCACATCCCTGTTATCCAAGGTTACCGCCCAAGATGTAAGCCACTGTACCTCATCTCTATGCTGTTTTGTGCCTCCTGCCATTGATTTAAGTGAACACTGCTTCTTCTTCCTTTTCTTACCACTTCGCTTAACAACCCAGCTATTGTCTCTGAATTCTGTCTTCTCTTTTACATAATCAGTCTCTTTACTGAACTTCTCTTTTATCTGGACCTTAATTAAAACGTGGCTTGACCTTCCAGTTCTTTGCTTTCATGCCTACTTGCAAGAAGCAGACATTTAAAATGAGTTCACTTTGACTTAAAAGATTTTCTGGCCTTGCGGGTGGAAGTCTTTCCCAGGGCTCTTTGCTACACCCTGGAAATTGTTATCTCCCTGCCCCCCCCCTACATGTTTTTTTGATAACTGCTGTTGACAGATAAGAAGGTATCTTTCTAAGCAACTGTTCCTTAACTTCCCATAGCCGTTTTTTTAGTTAAATAACTTTGCTTTATGCTATTAAGTATAAACTAGGCAACGGGGAAGGAACTTTGTCTTGTTCTTTTTTTTTTTTTTTTTTTTAGTATTGTAACATATCTATTTAATTTTAAAACGCCGTGGGATGTGGGAAAAACTGTTAAAAAAGCGGGACATCTGGTCACCTTAGTCTTTGATGCCTAATACCTGATCCCATCCGACACCTCATGATCACAGGCTGGTATGCTTTTTCCGTGTGGGCTTTGTTGCTTTTGAGTTAGATGGCCCCTTGTTTATCTTCAAGCCTTTAAGACCCCAGGTACTATATCTTTTGATTTGTCTTGTTCTTTATAAGTATATATGTATTTGTGGCTATGTATTTTATCGCACATGATAGATTTGTGGGCAACGAATTTTGATCTGAGCTGTGATGGTTGAAAGTTGAATGGGGTATTTCAGTTTGGGAAATAACTCCAGGGTAGTGTGTGTGCTGTGTGCACAGCAAAGAGGGGAGCTTGATTGGTTCTTTTGGAGAGAATAGATATTGCTTAACTAATTTGAAACGATTTAGATTCTTGCTCAGAGAAGCAACATATTATGAATAACATTTAATCCACGTTACCTTTTTTTTTCCTTTAAAGCAGTTTGAAAAGTAAAAGACCATTTAAGGACCAACCTCCATCCAAAGATTTAGATTTGGAAATATAGTCTTTGTCTATATGATTTCACTTAATCGATAATGTAAAATGGACAGTCAAGAAGCTCAAACCAAGTGTTTAGTACATGATAGTGGGGCATATCTTTAAAGTATTGCAAAGGTAAGTAGCTTGTCAAACTGATAGAGAATGTAGTACTTTAACAGTTCTACGTTTTATGGTGCATCATAATAGCAATCAGTGGTCTTTCTTCTTTTAGTCATTTCTCGAATTAATTGTTTTGTTTTGTTTTGTTTTTTTTGGGCATCACTGCCCTTAGGTGGTGGGAGTAGGAGGCCCAGCCTTTGCTCCGTGGAGCTGGAATCGAACCTCCATCCCAGTGGGCCGCAGTCCCTCGCACAACCACTACGCCACCGGGGCTCAGCCCTTAATTTTTTTTTTACATGAGGGTTCTTCATAAAATTCATGGGAGGGAAAAAAAAAGGAATGAAGAGATAATGGATTCCACCTCCTCCCACCTCCCCAATGAACTTTCGGAAGTTTCCTTGGACTGTTAAATCATCATCATTTTTTACTTCACCTCATTAGTGTGCTTAAAAAATCCTGTAATAAGATTTTCTTTTAGTATTTAGCATTGTTTTATTTAATGTGCTTGCATTTATTTTATGCATCCTTATGTTCTCTTTTCTGAGTCAGTGTGAAGTAATGGAAAGGGAGGGTGTGGGTTTCAAAGGCAGGCAGCCAGTCTTAACTCTGTGCTCCACCTGACTTTGGGACTTGACCTGTTTTGAGACTGGTTTTTTTTTTTAATGTCGATTGTTGGGATATTATCTACTTCATTAGAATTGTTTGGAGTAAGGACTTACATCATTTTCATGCTTATTTCACAAATCCTTGAACGTAGAGAGGTAAACAACCTCATTGAATGTCTGCCAAGCTTATTTCTGAAGCCTTTACAAGACGACCTTTCTGGTCAGTTCATCTTTCCTAGATAGATTTTTCTACTCCTAATACTTTGTCCTTTTTTGTTTTGGAATTCACATTCCAAATTTGCATTGACAGTTAAGCAATCTTTCAAGATTCCATTTAAATTTCCTTAGCTTTCTTAAAGAATTAACCGTCAATGCCTGCCTTTATCTCTTCCTGAGCATAGAACAATAATTAGTTCTTTGCTTTATTTTGAGCATTCTGGTGGAAATCAGTGTTATTTATTTTTCTCAGTGTTGTTACTTTTTTCTCAAAAAATGAACTAATTATGCTCCAAAATTAATTTTTTAAAAAAACTTAGTTGTTTAGGACTTAAAATGTTTTTCATTAGAAAACATTGTGAAATATATGTAATTTTTAGTTTAACTCAGCCCTCAAAAGCGTCTTCATACTTCATGTTAGATGGTAAATGTATGTTACCCTATGTTAGATCAACTGGCTTTCAATACTCTCTATTGGAATTGTACAATTTTTTAAAATTGCAAGGTTCTACCCCACGCGGATGAAAATGTTGGTAGGTACCATCCAGTCTACTCTGACCCCATAGCAGCCCTACACAGCGCAGAACCCCACACTGCATGGTCCTGTGGCATCCTCACAACGGCTCCCATGCCTGAGGCAGCCACTGAGGCAGCCCCTGCCTCAGCCTATTTCATTGAGGACCTTTCTTTTTTCCACTACCCTTACACATTACCAAATGTGACGGCCTTCTCCAGGGATTGGTCTTTCCTGACATGTCCAAAGTATGAATGACCAGAGATAAATGCCGGTACTGACGGTTAAGTCTTTTAAGTAGTAGTTCATGGCACATTCAGTATTCTCCAACACCACAGTATAAATATGCCCATTCTTCTACATTCTTCCTTCCTTAATGTCCAACCTTCACGTGCATAGGGTGCAATGGAGAATACCATGGGTTGGGTCAGGCGCACCTTCGTGCTCAAAAGTAGCATCCTTGCTCTTCAATAACCTAAAGAGGTCTTGTGTAGCAGATTTACCCAATACAAGGAGTTTTTGATCTCTTGACTGCTGTTTTCATGAGCACTGATTGTGAATTCAAATAAGGCGAAATCCTTGACAATGTCAATCCTTTCTCCTTTTATTAAGATGTTGACTCTTGGACCAGTTTTTAGGATTTTAATCCTCCTGACACTGAGTTGTCATCCATACTGAGGGCTACAGTCCTTGATCTTCATCAGCAAGTGCTTCAATTCCTCTTCACTTTCCAGTCACTAGGGTGGGCTTAGGGATTGATATTTTTGAAAGTTTTTAACATGATTTTATGGGCAGCCAGAGGGGAGAATCATTGCTTTAGAAGTGAAAGCTATAAGATATGGAAATAATAATCTATAACTTATCAAGGGTTTGTGAGGGAGGGTGGGAGGGGGAGGGGATATCAGGGGCTTAAGTGGGAAGAGAATGCTTGGGAAATTATAATGGTGACATATGTGC
Organism: Nesogale talazaci; assembly: GCA_004026705.1. Classification (NCBI taxonomy): domain Eukaryota; kingdom Metazoa; phylum Chordata; class Mammalia; order Afrosoricida; family Tenrecidae; genus Nesogale; species Nesogale talazaci. The sequence continues at coordinate 30,012 of PVJH01001960.1, forward strand.
TAATGTGCTTAACACTAGATGAATGTATGGATTGTGATGAGATGTAAGAGCCCCTTCAAAAAGTTTTTTTTTTTTAAAGTGAGGACTAAAAGAATCTCATTGTTACCCTTTGCTCAGAAGTGAAATGTTATTAGTGTCCTGTGAAGTAGGACAGGAAATAGCAGTTTTATAGAGTGCACTGGAAATTTTCTAATTGCATACTCCTTTAGTCTTTTGGTTCTCCAGAATGATTCATGATAGTTCTATGAACAATCTTTGTCAAGTAATGAAAAAAAAAATCAGAAACCTTTTTGTTGTGAGCCATAAAAGGTCAGATCTGTTTTCCATTGAACAAGTCGCACACATTTTTTTATGCCATTGATTGCAATTTCCACAGTATACTATCACTTACCCCATTTCTTTCTTGCATTTTCTTTTTCCTACTCCACCATCTTTCCTAAGCCTTCTGAACTTTGCCATCGTGTCAGTATTGCCCCTATCTCAAATGATTGATTATACTATGCTGTGCATACCTTCTTTAATGTTCTTCACTTATAGCACTGTCTATAGCCCTGTTCATTTCTAGATTTGAAGAGTGACTGAGGGCAGTTTCTCTAGTCTATATGACCCACAAACCTTGCTGCTTATTCCCATATTTTCCTCTGACTGTCCAGGATCTTCTACTGTGATCCCTTGCAGAGCAGTAGGTAGTAGCAGCCATGCAACATCTAGTTCTTCTGGTTGTAAGGTCGAGGGGACTGATGTTCAGGTGATCCGTTAGTCCATTGGAGTAATTGTTTTTTCTGTACTTTGTTTTCTTCACTATTTTTTCTCCTGAAAGAGACAAATAATTGCATCGTAAATGACCACTGAGAACTTTTACAGTTCCATTTGCTAGTTACTAAAGTAGGACATTAAAAAAAAAAAGATAAAGTAGGACATAACACTGTCTTTTGGACTATGTAATTTATACCAGTTGACCTTGGTGTTCCAGAAGCCATGGCCTGAACCCCAAGGCACAGCAATTCATTCCATTAAGGTGTTTGGTTATGTCTAAAGCATTATTATAACTTTTCTCCCAGTGCGTTCCATCACACGGCTATCCTTAAGGCAAAGGTAAACAATATGTACAAATATTCTCTGTCAAACATGCACCATATGTATGCATGTACATATTCATTCAGGGGTTAGTCCCTCCCACAGCCGGTTAGCTGTCTATGCATCTACCCAGGGGTCACCCTAAATGCAGAAGTGTGTGTCTAGCAATAGTTACCTTTGTTGCCTTTTTACTCTTGGGACTCCCCAGCCGCCATCATTTTTTGCTGACCTCTCATATGTTGCTTTCACCTTTACTCATGTCAACACCTGTCTACCCGGTAGTCAGTAATTTACCTTCTCTCCCTCTCCCACTTCTGTTAAACACCAAATACTAATTATTTTAGTGTGAAACCTTTTCTTGACTTTTTATAACAATAGTTGAATACAGTTTTTGCCCTTTGGTGATTGAGTGTTTTCCTCAGCATAATGTTCTCATTCATCCCTGTACTTCATTGATATTGTTTAACATTTCCTGTGTGTATGTATTAGAGTCTATCCATCCTTCCACTGGTGGTCATTTAGCTTGTTTCCGTCTCTCTGCTGTTGTGAATAATGCTGCAGTGAACATGGTGTCCTTATAGCTATTGTTTCTCATAATTCTCTAGTGGAGGGATTGCAGGGTCACATGGTATTTGATTTTCAACTTCTCTTAAGGAAGCACTATACCATTGCCATAGTGGTTACATCACTTTCCAGTCATGCCAGCTGGATGTGAAGGTTCCAGCCCCTCTGCACCCTCACCAGCATTCACTGCCATTGTTTTAAACTTTCATACTAATACTGGGGTGAAGTGATATCTCTGTTGTTTTGATTTGTATCACTATAATGGCTAATGGTAGTGAGCAGTTATGTTTGTTGTGTGAAAGCAAAAGGTCATTAAAAATACAGGAAAGAAACGATCAAGTAGATGTCAGAAGAGACTCAGAAACTTAGTCACAGAGTAAATAGGGCAAGTGGAAGAAAGAATGAAGTAAAAAATTGAATGAAAAAATTCAAAGGACCCCTGTCTGTCTTCTCTGCACTGGAGCAGCTTGCATGCCACTGCCCCTCATCCCCTAAACATGTATGCCTGCACCAAATTCATCTCCACTCTTGCCTGGTCAGGTGCACCTCCCAGCTGCAGAAACGGCCTGAGACATTGACAGATGAGCGCTTCAGCAGCATGACAGCCCCATGTTCCCTGACTTCACTTATTCATAGTTGCAGCTTCCAAACCAGCAGCATCTCAAGGGACATTGACCCAGCCACCAAGTTCATTGGGGCTGGACTGCCACAATTGGAGGGGTAGACCTGGTGCTGGCATTGGGACTGTGTTTGGAAGCCTTATCATTGGTTATGCCAGGAACGCTTCTCTGAAACCACAGCAGCTCTTCTATGCCATTCTGGACTTTGTCCTCTTGGAGGCCACAGGGCTTTTGCCTGATGATGGCCTTCCTCATCCTCTTCGCTATGTGAAGGAACCTTCACTTCTAATAGTTCTCTGTCCTTTCTCTGCACCTCCCAGGCAGCCTGGGGTAAGTAATTGGTCCAATATTTGACAGAGGGAAGATAAGTAAATATTATTTTAATTAAAAAAAAAGTGAAAAGGGCAGTGAGAAGACAGAAGTAAATATTATGAGGTGTGCAAAGACCTAGAGTTAAACCAAAATGAAAGAATACGTTCAGCATATCTTAAACTGAAAGAGCTCAAGAAAAGTTTGTCTCAAATTGCAATATTGGAAGATTTTACGGGCAAAATATTGAATGATGTAGGAGTCATTAATGTAAAATGAAAAGCATACACAAAGACACTGCACCAAAAAGAGCGAGTTGATGGACCACCCTTCAGGAAGTAGCATATGATCAAGAACCAATGGTGTTGAAGGAAGAAGTCCAAGCTACACTGAAAAAAGCCAAAATCGAGGTTCCAGGTATTGATGGATTACCAGTTGAAGTATTTCAACAAGCTGAAGAAACACTGGAAGCACTGATCTATGCCAGGAAGACAGCTACTTGGCCAAATGACTGGAAAAGACCTATATTTGCACCCTTTCCAAAGGTGACCCAACAATGCTCACATTCTAGAACAATATCATTGATATATCATGCAAGTAATATTTTTCCGATGATCATCAACAAGGTTGCAGCTGCCAGAGGACTAGGTCAGATTCAGAAGACGATGTGGAAAAAGGGATATCTTTTTTTTTTTTTGGTGGGAGGGGGTGGGTGGGGTGGTTTTGGAAGGGGTGGATAGCATTAGTAACGTCACATGGATCTTGACTGAAAGTGGAGAATACCAGAAATATGCTTACTTGTATTTCATTGACTACATGTATGCTGTGTTGATCATAGCAAACTGGCTATTCTTGAGAAGAATGGGAATTCGGAACACTTCATTGTGTTCATTCCGAACTTGTACAGGGCCTAAGAGGCAGCTGTGAGAAATCAACAAGAAGATATTGTATGTTTTGGAATCAGGAAAGCTGTGTGTCAGGATTGAATCCAAGACCCACTGTGTGACCCACAGCATGCTATGGAATAGTCACAGACGGTAATATGAGGTCGAGTCACAGAGCAGGTTAAGCCAGAGGAGACAGGATACAATTTGCCATGATACTTATTCAGAGAAGAGAAACTGTCCCTCTCCCTTCTTAAATTCTCAGTGGGACTCTCCTGAAGAAGCAGCTCATGCATTGCTTATGGGAGCAATGCTAGACTGATACTATGGAATTCGGGATAGTCATCCAATATATAAGTATACCCCTTACATCATGACAAATAAGGTAATCCAGGGAGTCCCTTCTACATGGACACCTCATGTAGCTTTACCCTGTGAAAGCCACAGTCTGAGGATCAGGTTTGTCTTCATAGTTTCCCCACTTTTTTTTACAGATGCAGGAATCAAGGTTAATTAATAGAAAAGGGCATTGAAAGAAGACTTATTGCAGGAGGAAAGAGATTTTTAAATGACTACTTAGAAATGAGATGAATATAGTGGACATTGATGGAGTTGACAGAAAGGTTCTAATGCAAAATTGCAGGAGGTTGCAGTGGAAACTTCTGTGGGAGCCCCCCCCCCCTATTTTTTAACATGTATTATTTCCATGTATTATTTATTTTGGTATTTCCTATATCATTAAATATTTTGCCCATATAATCTTTTTTAAATCATTTTACTGGGGGCTTATACATCGCTTTTCATCATACATAGTTCAGTACATAGTTACCCTCCTCCCTATTTTAAGGAGGTCTAAACAAGTAAGTTTCATTCACCCCAGCCTGGAGTTTAATTGCTAGGACTTCCCACCTGGACCTGGTGAAGCAGAGACTCAGCTAATTGATGAAGAATAAAGATTGATGAGGGAGGCCAGGTTCTTCTGGTCTGGCCAGCACGAGCCCCATGGCCCTATGCAGATGTGTGGCTTAATGGTCTGAAGATGGGAAGGAGATCTTGGAACCCCTAGTAGTGCTGCCTATGTTTCAGCTCTTCCAGACAGTGTATTGGCAGCGCAGAAAATGCAGAAGGCTAAGCAGACTGGGACTCAGTGGCTAGTCTTGCAAATGCCTTTTTTTAATCCCAGTCTCAGAAAAGAGGATCACAATATACTTTATGTTGTCACACAGTTAATTAAATTCTTCAACCTGTCATAGCTTGGTTATGAGACTTTATCTTAGTTCAGATGTCAAGTATAGTGATTCATTACATTGATGATGATGTCCTAATTAGGACACAGAAGAACATGATAAAACAGATTTGAAAACAGTAGTGACTCAAGACAAATAGGCTGATCAATACATTCAGCAGAAATCCAGGTCCCTGTCCAGACAGTGAAGTTCTTGAGAACAACTTGGGCAGGAGCCAATCTTGACACTCCTCAGGTGGCCCAAAACAAATTACTGTCACTGCCTAACCCCAATCAGGAGGCCCGGCATTTCCTTTTGTCTTTAAGGATTTTAGAGGACTCCTATTCCATACCAGGAATAATGCTAGCTAATATCCATACAATTACTTGGAAGAAAACTGTGTGTGACTGGGGACATGAGCAGCAGCAGGCTATGTCTGAGTTACAGAAAGTGGTTTCAAAACAAGCAGTGATTTCCTCCTCCCTGCCTTTATTGTACCCCTGAATCTGTATGTGAGAATACCCATGGACCTGATGGGATGAATTGTCCCTTCTCATCTGGTACAACTGAATTGACTGAATAGTAAGATATTGCCTAATGGCTGAGCTAGTCCACTAATCTTGTACCTGTGGAACCTCACCCAACTAGAAGGGGAACGAACTGTGGGAAAAACACTTGCTAACAGCAATCTGGAGGAGCATAGCAGCTGAACCTGATGTCCATTCCCAAGATAGAAAACTTGGGGTAAAAATAAATAACAAATGGAAGGAAGGCTAAATAATAGCTGAAAGTAAAGGGATGAACAAATGGGTCATGCAGTAGGGAAATCAAGCATTATGCTTACCCCTCGAGAGACTTAGTTGAAGTATGAATGGTTTAATCTCTGGAAGAATCAAGAATGACCAGAGTTATGATTTAATGTGGCCCTTCTAACCATGGTTGTTCCTATGATCTGTCATGGTTCTGGACTTTATACTTTTGAGGGGGTGGTCCCATTTTGGAGGGTCCCGTCTCTGCTATATTTATGGAAAGGAGTGGGTGGGGATTGAGACCTGCCCTTAATGGAGGCTCTGGGTTCAGCAATATCCTTTGTTTTTTGAGGACATCTTTAAGACTCCAGTACTGGGAGAGGAACCTTTAGGAGGGATGTAGTGCTTATGCATTAGGCTGCTAACTGCAAGGCCAGCAGTTGAAAACCAGCAGCTGTTCCCTGGGAGGACCCGACTTTCTACTCCAGTGAAGACTCAGTTTTGGAAACCCACAAGGGCAGTTCTCGGGGATTGAAATCACTCGATGGCAGGGAGCTTTAGATTTGGGAAAGAACAGGGTGTGAACCAGACCACATTGTTGTTTCTTGGATGGTATCCTTAAGATCCCACCTTAGTACCAGGCCACGCCCTTTGTTTTCCTTGAATATACAATACCGTTGTGCTACCATACAGTTCTGCATGTCTATTTTTCTGACTGAGCTTTGGCAGAAGCAAGAAAACCTTCTGTGGCTTGTGGACCTTTTTGGCTTCTGGCTCCAGGCCCTTTTGGCTTGCCCTCTGCCTGCCCCTCAATGTTGTACTGAACCGTATCCACTACAGTGTGAGACATTTCCTTAAAGTTTTGTCAGTTTCGTAGGATGTTGCTGCACATTGCAGAACCCAAGCATGTGAGGGAATATATTAAGGGGGGGGGGGAGGGGGAAGAGTGGTTTGGGATGCTGGAGCAAAATAGATCTTGGAAGAGTTGGATATTTGAGACATTTTCCGTCTCCAACTCCTTGGAATTAGTCTGGTCTTCATTCTTTAGAAAGTAAATTGTTACCATATGTTTGTTTGTTGTTTTATCAGGTAGTACAGATAAGGTTGGTTATTCTCACTCACCGAGTGTGGCTGAAGTGGGTACTTGCAATCCTGGGTAGTGTGGACATGATTTTCTATCTCCCATTGGGTGAGAATGTTAAAGAAACACACAAATACACACAGAACTTGAGCAAACAACAACTGAAAAATGGAATTCGATAACCAAAAAGAAAGGAAAGTAAAAGGAAGCACAATAAATAAAAATACAAAAATTATAAATAAAGAAAAAGAGCAACAGAGAAAAAACAGGAAAGGACTGAGCCCCTGTGGCATAGTGGTTGTGCGCGGGACTGCGGCCCACTGGGTGGAGGTTCGATTCCAGCTCCACGGAGCAAAGGCTGGGCCTCCTACTCCCACCACCTGAGGGCAGTGATGCCCCCCCCCAAAAAAAAAAAAAACAGAAAAGAGAAGCAACGGAAGAAGGAAGTAGAAGGAAAGAAAATATGGGAAGGGAAAGGGCAACGGATTTGGGAGGCAACGAAAGCAAAATTGCCAGTTGGGGCAGGACATCTGTTACTGATTGGTGCCAGTCAAGGAGGTTTCAGGAGATGACAGGACGGACACCCTGGTTTGAGGCGGAGTTATTGCTGGTGTAGGTGTCTGAGATCAGTGTTGGATCGGGAGGGAGTTCTTTGTGGCTCAGCATGCCAACGAGGTCAGGGCAGCTGATTATGGAAAGAGTTCCTGTCTGACTAGAGAATAGGTTGCCTGCCCAGCACTACACAGATTTGACTCATCTATTGTGCCAAGAAAAAGGATGATGGATATACAGGTTTTTCCTTAGCAATGGCATGTGGGAGGATGGAGAGGAAGAAAAGTAAGTAGAATTTAATGTTTTATCATATTAGAAGTATTAGGGTGTTTTGGGGTCTGTGAGTGGAATCAACTGGATGGCAGTGAAGGTTTGCATTGATCTTTATTATTTAAGCACAGCTGGATTTTGTTACCTTTGAGAAATAGTCCAGTCTTTGAAGTTGTTCTACAAGAGTCACACGTGTTTTCAAATTTTTTTTTAGATTGACTTTGTTCAGCTCATCTTTTATCATCTGCTTTTGGACTACTCTCTTGATGTCGGGCTCTTTCATGGTGGCCCCTACTGTTTCTTCTGCCCATGCAACAACTTTCAGTTAGAGGATTTGCATCTACTTCCTGCCATGATCCTAAAGCAGTGGTTCTCAAGCTTGCTAATGCTGCGACCCTTTAATACAGTTCCTCATGTTGTGGTGACCCCCAACCATAAAATGATTTTCTACTTAATCAATGTCATTTTGCTACTGTTGGTGAATCAGGTGACCCCTGTGAAAGGGTTCTGTGGCTTGGATTTATAGAGTGGTGGATTGACTTCCTTGACATTTTACTTCTAGCCAGTGTTGTAACTCACCAACAGACTGGGTGGGTCCATTCTGAAGGTATTTCCTCTTTTCTTGATGGTTCTGAAGTTGGGGGAAGGGACTGATAGGACTGTATGACTCAGTTGTGAATGATTGTTAATTGATCTAATTGTGATAGCTGAAAACTTGGAATTCTATTAATGTGTGGACTGACCAGCTTTGCCATCTACTGAATATAAAATGAGCTATCTCAGAGGTTGGAGGTGAGATCAATAAGAAAATGCCAGGGGTGAAGTGTGTCTTTTGATCCCCCGGGTTCCTGTGATTGAACTTCCTTTATACTAGAGAGCTGTGATTCAATTTAATGGCTGAAGGCAAGTATGCTTACAAACTCTCGATTTCTACTTTCCAAAAATTATTTGTAGTAACTATTGCATTAATAACAATAGACAGAAGGAAATAATGTGAACCTGGTGTAGTCTTATCCTCAAGATAATTCTTAAAATTGTCAAGTGTAATCCTTATTTTAATACTTATTTAAAGAATTTCATTGAAAGTGAAATACATCCGTAGGCTTCTGACTGCATCAAGCTAGGGGAAAGCCTTCTGGCAAACATTTTGATTAGGCAGAATGGTCTCTGCCAGAAACAGGTTTAAGGGGCCTTTTTGCTCACTTAGCTTAAAATTTTTATTCCATTCATTTTTGCCATCTTAAACAGGATTAACAAATGACAGCAACTAAGGAAAATCCTCCTGGCATATTTTCTCTGGCTCTAACCCTGGCAAGGACAGGCTGGGTAACCTTTGCATTAACTTGTGTGCATGCTGGGCATCTGGAGGTGACATTAAAAGCTATCTGATTTAAATGAGGAATGTAATACCTGTTTGGGAGCAACTCTGCCAATTTAGACTGTCCTAGATGGTTAGCCACCAAATGATAACGTATCTGAGGTCTTAAAGGCTTGATCTTAAAGGTGAACAAGTGGCCATTTAGTGCAGGAGTAGCAAGAAGCTCACCAGCATGTGTGATCACGAGGGATTGAAGGGAGCAGATATCAAGCGTCAGAGAACAAAAATCATATCACTACAAATGAAGGGGAGAGCAGAGTGGGAACCCAAGGCCCACTTGTGGGCAATTGGACAACCCCTTACAGGGGAGTCTTGGAGAGGAGACAGGCCAGTCAAGGTGCAGTGAGGTGGCAATGTTAGCATACAACTTTCCTCTAGTTACTGAAGGCTTCCTGCCCCCAACTCTCATGGTCCCAATTCTACCTTATTAATCCAACTCGACTGGAGGAGTACACTGGTAGAGGGGGGAGCTGGAGATAGGGGGAACCCAGGACAGTTGAACCGCTTGGGGCCAGTAGTGAGAGTGAAGCTACCACATGGGTGGAGGGAAGGTGGGCTAGAGAGAGGGAGCCAACTACAAGGATCTACACATAACCTCCTATCTGGAGGGCAGACATTGGAGGAATGGGCGAGGGGAGACTTTGGGCAGTGTAAGATATGACAAAGCAATAATAATTTGTAAAGTATTGAGGGTTGGTGGGGGAGGGGAGAGCAAGGACAGAGGGGAAAGGATGGGAAGCAGATATCAAGAGCTCAAGTGGAAAAGCTGATCTTTGGAGAATGATGACCGTAGCAGACATGTAAAGGTGCTTGGTACAGTATATGTATTTATATATTGTGAAAAGTGATGTACAAGCCCCCAATAAAATAAATTTTTAAAAAAAGAACGATGCAACTCAGCCACAATATTTTGCTCCAGAGCCTCCGGCATTAATGTCCATTTGTCAGGGAGCAGCCACCAACATGTAGAATCTTTTGGGGTCCTCAGTTAATACTGCCAAGTCCATCTCCTCAGTATCAGTTGGTGTGGTTGGATGGGTAGGTGCTGGCCGGGCTAGCCACCAAAATGGGAAACAACCCCACTGGTTTTAGTGCTGCAGCTCTTGCTTCACTGTGTGCTGTCCTGTGTCCCTTATTTCAGTGGTGTGGGAGTCACCTAATCTGGTGTCAATTTGAGGATTAAGAGTTGAGGAGTAGAGTCTAGTCTGTCAATCTGGAGATGGCCAATGAGACCTCTGTGTGGGCATGGTCTTTTGAGAATTCTGGGAAACGTGCTAATTCCTCCTTGGAGGCGGAGCCACTGTCTCTCTCCTTGGAGACTTTCTACTGACAACACTCGCTTGGAGACTCTAATGACAAGGCATACTTTCTGCAACACATCCCCGAAAAGCCACATGGAGCTACCCTCGTGCCCTGAGCCAGAAAAGCCAGATGGATGCAACCAGACCTCTGAAGCCAGAGGAGCCACAGAGAGACCCTGACAGCACTGAGAAGTTTACAACGTCACTGACTCCAAAGGCCATCTACCCACCTGGCTTGTGATTGTCTTGCATACGGTGTCATTGCAGGTGTTTCATGAGTCTGAAGAAGACTTTATAGACTCATATTGGACATATGGGCTAACGTGCATATGCATGTTTATGAATTTGTTTCTGTAGTCTACCAGGACTAACACTTGGAATCTCCTTTTTTGATGTCTTTTACAATGGACACAAGGCCAATATGACTTCTAAAAGGCCAAGATTCTAAATTTGTTTTTAATGTCCTTTCCAGCTGAAGTTATGTCTACTTTCTTTTTATATAGGAACTATGGAATGGATAGTTTTCACCCTCTTGTTAACCTCTCTTATAAGTCTTGAACTGGCTTATAATTTTTGGTACCAGGATTTTTGTTTGTTTGTTTGTTTTTTACCATTGCTACAACAACCACTTTTTCATGCCCACGGCTTCTATGCATTGGGAAGATGGGAACAGACAAGGCGCATGGGGGTGTGGAGGCTTATTTGCCTCCCAATGTGTAGGGAGTCAACCAGGAAGACTGAAGTATCCATATTAGGCATGTTTCCGTGGAGCATGGCCTACATTCATTGGCATGGGTGGAAGATCACCCTTGTCCTTAGCATCCAGCACAGGCTCTTCCTCAAAGCCTTAGTCATCTGCAAAACCCAAATCACTACTGTGGCCCTTTACAGAAAAGGTTTGTCTGTTCCTGACCTTGGGGCCCCTTCCCGCTTGCGTCATGTAGTCAGGGAGTAGTCAGGGACTGGGTGCAGCAAGGGTGGTTGGTGTGACCAGGTGGAGACTTCCAGTAGGCTTGGGCTTCCTTCCCATATAGCTGCTCCAGCGTGGGCATCAGGGCTCCGAGGGTGACTGATTTCAGCGAACATGGTAGAAGCTGCATGGCCTCTTATCGTCTCATGGTGGCCGGTCACTCCTGCCATTCTCGACGGGGAAGCCCTCACCAGCCTGCTCAGCTTCAGGGTGCAGACCCCCACCTCTTAATAAGAAGTGTTTCGAGGACCATGTGACTGTGTTTAACATGGTCCCGGTGGGGCTGATAAGAGCATCTACCTTGGCGAGTTTTTCTGGCAGTGAACTGAAGCAGTCAGTGTGAAAGCACACGTGTTCCCGGACGTGCTGACTTTTGTGCGTGTGCGGCTTACGTTGGTTGGAATCTCTTGAGTGGCGCAAGCATTTTGTTCCCCGGGCTGCTAACCAATGGCCTCAAACATAGCCACGAGGTGAGCGTTGTGTCCTTCTGTTGTTCACGGAGCCCCTGAGAGTTGGAATGACATAGTGGCACCCAGACTACCACCCCAGGAACACCTTGGAAGAAAGACCTGGCAGTCGGCTTCTGAAAAGTAGTCAGCGGTTAATCCCCTTCCGAAGAAGAGAAAATATAAGCAGACAGTTACCAGAAACCAGACCAGGGCAAGCTTTGCTCCACCTTGAGGTGGCCACTTGCAACAGTGAGGGGCTACTGGGGTTTGAGAGACGTTACCTGAAAAAAAAATTTTTTTAATTTAATTAATTAATTTATTTATTTGGGCATCACTGCTCTCCGGTGGTGGGAGTCGGAGGCCCAGCCCCACTACTGGAATTGAACCTCCATCCCAGTAGTGGGCCGCAGTCCCGCGCACAACCACTACGCCACCGGGGCTCAGGCTACCTGAAAATTTTTGAAAGAATAAAGAAAAGCACCCCCCCCACGGGCTGATAAAGTGTTCCTTGGGAGCAAAGATCGGCTATCCATTCAAAAACACATCCCATTTCACAACCTCTGGGTGAAACCCCTGAAAGTCCTGTAACAAAGACTGGATGGATAGAAAACATCTCTTGCACAGAGCTCCAACAACACATCTCTTTCAAACAACGCTGTAAAGCAGGCAGAACAAAACATTTACAAACATAAAAGAGTTCCAGTGTAAGTTTTTGACCTGTTGTCCACTCTGCCAGGGTCATAACAACAGCTAAGAGAAGACTACTAGGAGAGAAATAGAGAGAGGCAAAAGAACATGAAACTGAAAACCCAAACCAGGCTCCTCAAGTGGCATCCCAGGGAGAAGATTGCGTAAAGGATTGTGACCACCCTGACCAAACCAGGAGGAGCCAGTCCTAGGGAGAAAACTCCTTACTTCTGGAGGTGATTCTATTGAACTCTTTGTGAGCAGAAATTTAGGGGTGCATCTTCCACGCGGCTGCCAGAAAAGGTTTGTCAGAAAGACATGAAACTTTTCCGTTGGCGCCCCCTCTAGTGTTTCTGTCCTTGGGGCAGCCATCCGGTAAAGGCAAATAAGTACAGGGGAACAATGGCCTTTCCCAACCAACACACCAAGTGTTGTAAGCTAACAGCTGAATGACCACTCTAACCCTCCTTCAAGTATCATTTAGCGTCTTTATTAACGAGTGCTAGTTAATGTCTCCCAAACCCCAGCAGCCCCTCACTGTTGCAAGGAGTCAGCTTATAAAGGTTAAAACCACAACCTGCATGACGTAGGTCTGGGGTTTTTCTACACAGTTGTGCAAGCGAGGACAGAAGCCAAACAAGCAATAGTTTATAGATACTGAGTGGGACACATTCTGGCAACAATCGGGATTGTGAAGGACCTTCCAATCACACATTACATTCTGAAGGATATTGCGACCACACAGCACATTCCAAGAACCTAGCCAGGGGAACAGTCAGGAGTTAAAAAAAAAAAAATCTTAAAAGGGTCTTCCGATTGCCAAGTCAGCTTCAACAATAGCTTTTACAATATCATTACTGTTGTTCTTCGGGGTTTGGACTCCCTCTGCTCTTGATGTATTTGCTTGTGATACGACCAATTCCGTGTCCTTAACTTCGACACCTGTTTGATCCATCTCTCCCCCTTCAATCTCCTCCACTACAGTTGGAGTTTGTTTGTGTGTTTTCTTGAATATTCGTGACTGTTTCACTTTGGCATTTTTGGACTTGGCATTTTTTTCAGTAGCTGCCGATTGTGCTTGCTGAGATAACTCCTTGATCTTGGCTTCCCCCAAAACTATGCAAGTATCTGAAGCAGAGAGGATAGTCTTAGACTTCCAGCTCGTGAGTTAGTGACTCCAATAACCCGCATGACTTGGCAAATTCCGACTGTGGACAGAGCTCTGCGTGCTTTATTTTCATTCCGACTCTGCTTAGCTTTACTGACTGGTCCGCATCCATTTCAGCTGGCACCGCCACCATCAGGGTTTGCAGTGTGCTTGACTGCATGGAACCTGTTCTTGGAGCTCTGGTACTGAATCGCTGTCGGGTTCTGTTCCAGATGCTGTCTCAGCCGGGAGGCAGTGACAGTCGTCTCTGTAGCAGGGGTGATTTCTGTGATGGCTTTGCTGGGCATTTTGTACAGGGAATGCGGAACCATGATGGCAGCAGAAAGAGAGTGCAAGCGAGTGTATGACCCAGGCCTGTTGCAGAAGGACAGGTGTCCTATCTTTTGATGTGTATTTTAGACACTCTGTTTTGAACTCTGGAAAGATCATATTTCTTGTTTGCTTTTTCTAGCCACTTTATTTCTAATGGCTAGGCTTTCTTCAAAGTTATGTACCATCCTTTCTTTCAGTCTGTGTTATCTTCAACGTTCAATGAATGACCTTGCACATTTAGCAGGAGCCCTGGTGATGTAGGGCTTACGTTGGGCTGTGGTCTGTGTAGTCCACACTTTCATAACCACCAGCACTTCCGAGGGGAGCGAGACAGAGATTTCTGCTCCCGTAAATGGTTGCAGTCTCGGAAACCCACAGGGGTTTCTTTGAGTCAGCACTGACTCAATGGCAGTGATAAGTTACCTTAATATTTCTGTATATCTAGGTTCTCATGTCTGTTGTAGTGGCTACCAAGAGCTCACAGCCCAAATTCATGATTAAAGGGTTTATTAAAGTTGACAGGTTGTAATGCGAGTGAGAAATGCTCAGAAAACAGGCCATGCTAGAAAGTTCTTTCAGGTCTGCTCATGATTGCTTCAACCCAAAGACAATCAGCTCAAGCTCTGTGGGTCAGCAAATTCCCTTCCCTGAATAAGTGCTCAACGGGCACCGCACTCCAGTAAGCCTTACTTCCAAATAGCCTAGCCCAAGGCATTCAGCTCCACTACTGTGGCTCAGCAAGCCAACTGTCCCCGACTACGATTACCATTAAATTTCCAGAGGCTCACCCTACTGCACCTGCCCGCCTCTTGCCCCAAAGCTCTAAGGTTTTACTTGTTCAAAGGGCTGGGAAGTCACTGTTCGGTTTCATGTTCTGCCTCCTGGTCCTTCTGCTGCTCTTCTGCTGTTAAAGCTATCTTCTGGATCCTGCATAGGACTGTTGACTTCTGCAGACGTTCTCCACTCTGGGCTTTTATTGGTAATGAGATTCCTTCTCCAGCTTCTGAGAGACCTTCTTTTATACATAGCCGGGTGGCACTGAAGGGGATCCTGGTCACATTACTCACAGGTGAATCCCATTAGTATCTTCCTTTGCCTTCTTACCAGATCTATGTAGGAAAAGGTCTTTTGATGAAATATTTTCATTCTTCACTGATTTTTATAAATTTGCCCTTGGATTTCTTCCCTTTTTTCCTGTGACTAAAATTTCCTAGATTAATACATAGCCTATTTTCACTTCTTTCTTATGATCATTTACCCACATGAAGATGCACTTTTTAAAAGAAATTATTTTATTGGGGGCTCATACAACTCTTACTACAATCAATACATACATCTATTGTAGGCAAATCACATTTGTACATTTTTGCCATCCTCGAAACATCTTCCTACTTAAGCCCTTGGTATGAACTCCTTAAAGTTTCCCTCCCTCCCCACTCCTCCTCCTCCATGAGTCTTTAGTAATTTACAAATTATCATTATTTTGTCATATTGTACACTCTCCAATGTGTCCCTTCACGCACTTCCCTGTTGTCCGTACCCCAGGAAGGAGGTTATATGTAGATTCCTGCAATTGGTTTCCTCTTTCTACTCTACCTTCTCCCCACCCTCTCTTTATCACCACTCTGACCACTGGTCCCAAAGGGATCATCTGTCCTGAATTCCCCATGTTTCTGGCTCCTCTCCGTACCAGTGTACACCCCCTGATCTATCTGGATTTGTAATAGGGGTGGGGGGAGGATTAGGGGAGAGGAAGTATTTTAAGAACTAGAGGAAAGTCGCCTGTTTCATTGTTGTTACACTGTACCTTGACTAGCTCATCTCCTCCCTGTGACCTTTCTGTAAGGGGATGTCGCTTCACCTACAGATGGACTTTGGATCCCCAATCTGTACTCCCCCTCATTTATAATGAGATAATTTTTATTTCTCTGATGCCTGATACCTGATCCCTTCAACACCTTGTGGTCACCCAAGCTGGTGTGCTTCTTCTATGTGGGCTTTGGTGTTTCTGAGCTAAATGGCTCTTGTTTATTTTTATAAAACCCCAGACACTATATCTTTTCATAGCTTGGCACCATCAACTTTCTTCACCACATTTGCTTATGCACATATTTGTCATCAGCGATCACATGAGATGCATGGTTTTTGATACAGAATGTGTTCCCTTATTACTTCACTCTCTGATTCTGCCCATTAATAATTTGTCATCTACTCAAGGGATTGGCATGAGGAGATTGTGTGTTTTTGTAAACAGTTTTATTGCAACATGGTCTGTGACATCTGGGGACAGTACAAATAATTATTGTGTTCGGCTACACTTAATTATTAGTTCAAGTCCACCCACATGCACATTTGAAGAAAGGTATGTCTGTGATGATCTGCTCTTGAAAGATTACAACTTTGAAAATGCCATGTCGGGGTACAGTTCATCTCTGACACACATGGGATGACTTTGAGTTTGGGATCAACTCAGCGGTGACTGTTTTAGAAGGTTTGCAGTTCCACTACTACCAGAGGTGTCTTAGAAGAAAGATCAGTTGTTGATTTTGGAAAGTCACAATTTTGGAAACGCTATGTATTTTAAGCTAAAGTGAACATAAAAGAATGTAGGAGAAAAAAACAAAACAAACCACAAAGCTCATAAACATTATAGCCACCAGGAAATAGTTGTTTTGTTGACCAACCTTTTAAACTACTCACTTAAATAGATTTATTCTTTACTGCTTGAGAGTGGAGAAATCTTTGTGATCTTACCTCTCTTCCTCCCATTATTGGTTGGAACAAACTCCTTGAAGCTATAAATAGCCTTGAAAATGAAAGAAGGGTGGAGGTTTCCTTCACATAAAAAAGAAATTCTCAATAATAGTTTAAGAGTTGCTTAGTTTCTATTTTTGTTGTTGTCACATTTTCTTTAGTATCTCTGAAAATTCTTGTGGTTGACAAATAATTTGTTCTTTTCTTCTTTGCTACTTAATAATATAATAACTGTAATTTGTTTGTTTCTTTTTTAAAACTTTTTAGTGGCTAGCAGAAGTGATGAGATGTGGTCTGGGTCTGATGGACGATATGACTATGAAAGACCTCCAAGAGAACGAGCAGCCCCTAGAAGTCATCCCAGTGTAAGTTGTTCGAGAACGCGTGTCCTAGTTTGTGTGGTGCATCAAAGCTAGTCCTGTTAACGAACCGTAAGCGGTCCAGATTGTACTGAATTATGCTGACGGACAGATCAAGTTTAGTTTTTAAAAATAAAAGACAGTAATAATTTTTAAAAGATCTATATATTGTTTAATTTCTAAACTAGAGGTATTATATTGAATATAATTTTTTGGGGAAAGTGTGAGTTTGAGAAAGGTCAGAAAATCAGTGAACAAAGTTTGAGTATCCATTCTTATATAGATTATCCATATTTTTCCATACTCATTAAAATGTTCATATCTTACATGCACAAAAAGCCTAAATACAGGCTTTGATAATAGTTTCCTGAGAGGTCAAATGTGTGCAAACATCCCTAGTTAGAATTCCTATAGGCATGCATTTTTGTAATCAGACAACTAGGCCAGTAAGTGAGAATGTTTGCCAGTGGACTTAGGGCCAGGAAAACAGCTTCTGCTCTGTAATTTTGCCACTTGTCTCTTAATTGTTCTTGGAATTAGAATTTGAGGCCATTCCTTTTCTCTTCCCAAGGAGTTTTCTCTTTTGCTTATTATTGTATTCTTAGCATTATATATTTGGGGGTACAGAAAAAAGAGGAATTTTTTACAAAGCAACTTTATACCTTCAAAGTACTCTCCATTGCTCTTAATACATTTGTCAAATCTGCGATTTCATTCATCGAAACATTTTTCAAATTCATCTGTTTGGATGATGGACAGCACCTCCCTTGTTTTTTTTCTTCATCTTTTCTACACCACAAATCACTGTTTTTTTGTTCCTCTTTATTCAAAGGAAACAAAAGGAAGTTGCACAGTGAGACCAGGTGAGTAAGGTGTATCGGGCAAGAGAGACATGCTGTTTATTGGCTCAAAACTGGTGCGCTGAGATGACTGCGTGAACCAGGTGCATTGTGGTGGCACAGCTAGGCCCCCAACTGCCACAATCAGACCTTTTTTGTCGCACACTGTTAATAGTCTAACCCTAATGGAATAAGTTCCACATGCAATATGAGTTGACATTTCTGTCTGTTAGGAAAGTTGATGAAAATTCAGAATGAGGATTGTCATCAATTTGGTATTTCACCTTTCTTGAAAGGAGAAAATCCCTTGTACATTTAAGTTATACTACACGTAGTGCTCTCCTTGTAAGTTGTGTTCAACACAACAGTTTCTGTGTCATTTTTCTCAACCAGGAAACAAAATTTCACAGTCACACATTGTTTTTTTCAATTGGCGACCATCACCAAATAAACGAGTTTTGAGCAAAAATGTTTTTATGAAAAAAATTCACTGTGACAAGAGAACCTTCCCTGGCAACACCATGCTCACCTCGTGGGAAAAATGAAAAATACTAAAGCTCTGCTCTGCCCAGCCCATTTCCAGCTTTTTTGGGTGTACTCCCTCGTATATCTATGTGTATTTGGCATATAAGAATTCAGTCTTAATGCATTCCTTCCCGGATGTGAAAGGAAGACCAGAAGGTGTCAACCTTAAACTTTGTAAGCACCAATTTGGGAAAGTGGTATTGGTACAGGGATATATTTATGAATTCTTTAGAGACCATCAGAGCTAACATACATGTGTTTCCTTTTGGATGCTTTTTACTTAATTATCTAGCAGCTATAACCCCGAAAACAGGTGGTGTCATCTTCGGGACATTTTCATTTGGTCTGGGTTTTAACTTAGGTGAGCTTTTTTTAAAAAATGATTTTAGGTAAATCTGATCACAATGCATTAAAACTAGTTATTGACTGTATATGTAAATAAAGGGTCTATACAAACTTTCTAATCTTCCAAACAGTTCTCACAGAAGAAGAATATGTAGCCTAATTACATCGACCATTGTTTCACCCTTTATGGTCTTTATGGCAATTAAATCTACTTTCACCCCAGCTATACCAAACTTTCTTATGAAAACAAAGATTGTTTTGAAAACAAAGAATGTTTCTATGTATTACAATACATAGAAATGGATAACGTCTGTACTTAACGTAAATTTTAAAAGGTAAATCAAATCTGGAAAATTTGTGAAAAATGAGGGTTACTGGTTAATATTTTTAATAAGCCATAAATCTGTAAGATACTGTGTTGGTAATTCAGCATTTAGCCAAGGAAAGGAAACTACTTTGTTTAAAGGAAAAACTTTAGGGCATTGAATAGACTGAAGAAATGGAAGTGCTAATAAATCAAATAGAGATTAGCAACAGTAGGATGTAGGAAGGGAAGGAGGGAAGAGATTGGTTCACCAGAGCCCAGGGATCTGCAATGATCAGGGATATCCTAACTAGAGTTTTCTCAGGAGGTCTCACCTTACTAATCCAAGTTACCCCCCCCCCAATTTATTTAGGGCTTATACAGCTCTTATCAGAATCCATACACACATCCATTGTTCCAAGCACATTTGTACATGTGTTGCCATCATTATTTTCAAAACATTTTCTTTCTACTTGAGCCCTTGGTATCAGCTCATTTCCCCCTCCCTCTCCTACACTTTCTGCCCCCTGAACTCTTGATAATTTATAAATTATTTTTTCATGTCTTACACTGATTGATGTCTCCCATCACCCACTTTTCTGTTGTCCCTTTCCCTGGGAAGGGGTTATATGTAGATCATTGTGATAGGTTGCCTGTTTCTCCCCCTATCTCTATTTTCATTATTGGTCCTGAGGGTTTATCTGTCCTGGATTCCCTGTGCAGCTCTTACCTGGTATAGTCAGATTTGTAAGGTAGAATTGGGATCATGATGGGTGGGGAGAGGAAACATCTAAGAACTAGAGGGAAGTTGTACGTTTCATCAGTGCCATACTGCACCCTGACTGGCTCATTTCTTCTTGTGACCCTCTGTAAGAGGGTGTTCAGTTGTCTACAAATGGACTTTGAGTCTCAACTCTGCACTCACCTCCATTCACATTGATAGGATTTTTTGTTCTGGGTCCTTGATATCTTGTATCAAGCACATTTGTACATATGTTGCCATCATTGTTTCCTAAACACTTTCTTTCTGTGTTCAGTCCTTTGTATTAACTCTTTTTTTCAATCCTTCCGCCACCCTCTCACCCTTACAAATCCTTGATAAATTATAAGTTATTTTCTGTCTTAACATGGACTACTCTCCCTTCACACACATTTCTGTTTTTCTTACTCTTTGGGGCTGGGGAAGTTATATGGCAATTATTGCAATCATTTCCCCTTCCCTTTTGGTATTGCTACTCCTGTTTCTGTACCTGAGGGTTTACCTGTCCTGGATTGTGTGTGGAGAGCTCTTGGATGTATCAGTATACTGTTATGGTCTGGCTGTATTTGTAAAGTAGGGCGACCCAAAAATGTTTTAATGCTCAGAAAGTAAAAGTAGTAGTTATTAGTTTTTCTCCATCACATGAACAAACATTTTTTAAGTATATATTTTACTGAATATTAGATAATTTTAGATGGTATATTATAGAACCCAGATGTTTTCAGAAGGCATAAAATGTGAGCTATTATATATATATAGAAATATCACTTCAGAGAACAGTAGGAAACGATCGTGATGAAACCAATGAAAAAAGATGTATAAGACCTTTATTAGACCATTGTGCGTTATATATTATTTTATACTGCAGAACATACTTGTACTGGATGTTGTCTGAAAGATCTGTTAAGACTGGAAGCAGAATGACTTAGCAGGAGGCTGATGGAGTATTCCTATCAGGGGACTACGATGGTTTACTGTCGAGCATGTTTTAAGACAGGAACAATCCGTTATATCAGTGTCACAAAGACCAAGATGATCCCTCCAGAAGTCTCATTAAGTCGTTGTGGGTCTTGTTTTTTGGAGCGTGTTTGGGCAGATGAGAAAAGAGCTTGAGTTCTCTGAGGTCTATGTGCATAGAGAACCCACAAATACTACTGGCACATGTGGCACAGTGCATTGGGCTGCCAATCACAAGCAAGTCCGATGATTCAAATTCACCAGGTTCTCCTTGGGCGTAAGAAGAGGCTCTCTGCTCTTAGGGAGATTTGCCTTTTTGTGAACCCCACATAGGGTTACTGTAATTCAGAATCTACTTGATGAGAGTGGGAGTGGATAACAAGTAGGGATAGCTTGCCTTTTTTTTTTTTAACATGCAGTTTGTTTACCAGTATTGTGTGATGGAACCTTTGCCCTCGAAGAAGTTGAATTTCAGAGGAAAGTAATTGATGATGAAACAGGCTCCCTAGAGATTGAGTGTCTAAAAAGAAGGCGGGTGTGTTAGCCTGAGTGGACTAGAGAAACAAATCCAGTGACATATGTGTATAAGAAATAGCTTTATATCAAGAAATAATTACATCTTAGGAAAAACACCCATCCTAGTCCACCACTCAAGTCCGATACTTGTCCATACACCCCTCTTCTGACTCACATAGTCACATGCAGTGGTACAGAATGAAGGAAGATTACAGACCAGTGAGTGCAAAGTCACATGGATCCATGGTCCTGGAAACATGGCAGGGTGTGGCAGCTCGCAGAATCAGCAAGCAGGAAGGTAAAGACAGAGAGGAGGAGGGTCTTGGAGGGGGGGTGGGTGTCTTCTTTTTAAGAAGGCCATTCCCAGTAGGAGGCACCATTAGGCAGTGACTTGATTGACAGGTTTAACTTAACCCCTACACTTTCATGTCTATTCAAGTTGATTTAAAAGTATCTAACCACCGCTCCTTCCCTCTGCTCCTGTGCTTTCCACTCAGTCCAGCTGTGGGGTCTCGGGGGTCTCTCTCTCTACCCCCTCAGTTTGCCACGTGTGTGGGGGGGGCGGTGGGGGAGGTGGTGCTGCTGGGTTCAGTTAACTGTAACACCTGAAACTTTTTCTATCCTTTATGAAAACCCACTTGGATCTAACCACCACCACAGATTTTTTTTTTCTTTAAAATTGGAAGACAAAGGCTGGGAGTGGGTAAGGATACGTTCTAGAATGGATTTGTGGGCATCTATGTCTAACAGCCTTAGTTTTTTTAAACATCTCTGGTCAGGAGATATTCCAACAAGGCTCCTCCAAAACTTTACTGCTGTCCTAGGCTTCCCTCTATCTGCTTAAGACAGGAACCCTGACATCTCTTCAGAGAAAAATCTAATACTGAGGTTCAGTAAAATTGTGCGTTGTACATTTTAAAAGGCTACCAGTCTGCGGCATGTTAGCTTAACTATAACCTGGTTTGGGAGTGAAGAGGGCAGATTGAATGGATTGCCTTAAGATGGCAAGTTGAGTGGAGAAGATAAGGATCTTGGAGGTTGTTTTATTTATTTCACAAGTTTTAATACTGCACACATTAATTACATTCATTAATTACATACAGTGAAGTGTAGACTAGTAATTGCATATGTGTTTGAATTTCAGTTTGGTTGAGGTTCCTTGTATGGAGCTGTACCAAACAGCAGTTCCTTTTCTGTTGTGAAACTTCCAGAGAAGAAATGGTCGATTCTTTACTCTTCCTAACAGTATGACTTAGTTTCCTGAGGCAATTCCAATTGTAATATTCTGACCTGCTCTCCCACAACCATGTAAATGACTCAAAAACAATGTTTCATTAAAGAACCTGTGAATTAATTACATTGTAATTGGTCATAAAACCAGAGAAAGGAGACATCAAATATTTGAATACAAAAATCTACCACCTGTGCCTTAGAATTTTGATAACTTTTTCAGCAAAAGATATGTGATGACAAAAGCAGTGTAAAATTAAGAGTCCAAGAGGTAGAACATGATGTGTGCACTGCTATGGGCCATGTGTTCCAGAGGCTGTACTAGAACAGTGAGTGATGTGTTTGTTGTCTGAATTAATGTTCTCCACTTGACCTCTCTGTATTCTAATACCCATTGCAATGGCTACACAGAACTCAGATTAAATTCATAATTAGACGGATGATTTTTGTTTATTTGTTTGTTTGTTTGTTTTGGGAGGGCATCACTGCCCTCAGGTGGTGGGAGTAGGAGGCCCAGCCTTTGCTCCATGGAGCTGAAATCAAACCTCCATCCCAGTGAGCCGCAGTCCCGCGCACAACCACTACGCCACCGGGGCTCGCCTGATTAGATGGATTATTAAGGAAGTTAACAATTTGTAATGCCAGTGAGACATGCCCAGTCAAGATTGAGTTGTAACAAACTTCAGATCTGCTAATAAACTGCCCAGGGGGAAACCCTCTGCTGTAAGCCTCAACCTAAAGGCATTTAGCTCAAGGTCTGTGGATCAGCAAACTCAGCTTCCTGAATTAAGTGCCAGAGGCACCCCCCTCCAATAAGCCCAATTCAAAAGTTTTTCAGCTTCATTTCTTGGGTCAGCAAGCCTTACTTCCCTATTGCTTTTTCAGACGCAACCCACTTGATAAACCAGCCTCATGCTCCAAAGCACTCAGCTTTGCTTGGTACCATTCTCTCTGTTCCTTGCTCTGGCTCCTGGTTTTGCTGCTGCTCCTCTGATGTTATAGCTGCCTTCTGGATTGAGAGTTTCAGGCTGCATTTCTGGCTGATGGCATCCCTTCTTTTGTTTCTCAGAGGCCTCATTTTTACACACAGCAGGAAGGCACTCCAGGAAATCCTGTTGGTAATTACTCATAGATGAACTCTATTTGTATCTTTCACTACTTCTAACCCAGCAGGTTTCAACCTGTGGGTCACGACCCTTTTCAGGGGTTGAAAGACTCTTTCACAGGGTTTACCCCATTCATAACAGTAGCCAAATTACAGTTAGGATGAAGCAATGAAAAGAATTTTGTAGTTCAGGGGTAACCACAACCTGAGGAGCTGTATTTTAGGATCGCAGCACTAGGAAGGTTGAGACCCCCTGTTCTAATCAGATCCATGCAGGGAAAGGTTGTTTGGTGGAAATTAGACTTTGGCCCAAAGAGCCACATTTAGTACCGTATATACTCATTTATTAACCAAGGCTTTCAGGTCAGTTTTTAATACAATTTTTTGTGGTAAAATTAGGTGCCTTAGCTGATAATTCGGCTTGGCTTATACTTGAGTATATACAGTAATTCAATGCCCTTGCAAATGAAACTGTCAGGGTGTCTATACTGTGAAGAGACTTGCTTTCTTACTGCAAGGTGATTGTGATAGGAACTGTTTTACATGAACCATCACATGTAGTTGGTTTGTGCAGTAGCTTAATGTGTTTGACTTTAATACTGGAAACATTAAATTGTATATAAAAGTAGATAATGTGGTACTTATACTTGCTTTGTCTGTATTTCCACCATTTTCTTTCCATCAATTTTCTAGATTATTTTGAAGGAAATTCAAGATGCCATATTTCAATGCTAAATAAGTGCTTACGTATGTCTATAAAATAAAGTTTTAAAATTTTTTTTGAAAAGGAGCAGAAGAGGACTTTGTATTTTAAGTAAACTATTTGAATGAAAAACATGTGTCAAGGATATTTTAATGAGATACTGGAAAATGTTTTAAAAGAAACTAATGTCTGAGATTTGTATTTAGTTAATAGATTAAGCATTTATGGTATAATAATTGGCATAGTTTTTTATATTAAGACAAACATAAACCATGACATTTATATTTATATGTATTTTGCTGATGTTTATTATTAATGTCCATGCTGAATCTCCCCCTACCCCAAATCTCATTCTTACCAGATTTTGGTTCAAGTGATTTGCTTTCAGTTCAGTTGTAATGAAGACTCACCAGTTGTATATTGATTATTATCACTGACCTTGCCCTTTCAGATTTCTTTTTGCTACTCAAACTCAAAAGAATATTGAAAAGGAACACTGTTTGAGGCTCTTGGAGATGGCGAACTGATGTTTTGATATGTAATCGAAGAGCACAGAATTCTTCAGGAAAGGGTTCAAGAGATGAAAACACTACCTTCAGGAGTGTGTAGACCAAGATAGAGCATATGTCACCAAACAGTAGCTTTACATTTTATTATGTTTTGTTAAGTTAAAGTTTTCAATGGTTTTGTGACAACTTTTTTACTTACCCTTGTATTCAATTTAAAAAAAGTTCAATACATAACTAAATTTGATTCATATTTTACTTCTTAGGAAAGCTTGTTGTATACATTTCACAGTTCTAGAATAATTTTTTAATAAGTAGGTATTTATTGTTTATTTTTAACAAGTAGGTATTTAAACAACAGAATGAACTACTTTGTAAAATGTGGGGTTGCTAATCATAAAAGTGTTTAGGCAAATATGCTCCTTCCGGTCACTATTGATATGATATACGAAACAAAAAAGGTGACAGTGCAGGCTGCATTTTTATGGCTTCTTAGATTGGAGAAATCAGTAATTCTAAACTTATAAATAAACACGTCAAAACCCCACAGCCCCTGCCATAGAGCTGATTCTGACTCAGCAATTCTAAAGGGTTTCAAAGCTGTAACTCTTCAGGGAACAGATAATCTTATCTTTCTCCTTGGATCAGCTGTTGAATTTGAACCACCCACCTGGCAGTTAGCAGTTCAACAATTACCAAGCAGCATGGCCAGGGCTTCTTTGGGTATGATAGCCAATGTGAATATATAAAAGATACTTTACAGTTTGATATAACATACCCAAGAAGGAGTTATTTTTCATAGACTTGCAAAATTAGTAATCAAAAGAGACAATTTTTTGAGCACAGGTATAGAAGATGTGCTAAGCTTTCTATCCTTCATATTTAATCCTTTAACAATCCTCAAATCCATTTCCATCAAGTAGATTTTACCTCTTAGTGGACAGTTATACTGTACTGAGGACTTGGAAGCCTGTACTCTCTGGATAGAAGCCAACTGCTCATCTTTCTTTAGTGAGTGGGTTCTAACTCTGAACTCTCAGGTGGCCACCAACTCGTATCAGTACTGTGCCAGTATGGCTCCTTCTAACAGTCCCCCAGGTAGCCTTTATCTAGTCAAATTTTCAAACGAGAAAAATAAAGCTTTTAAGGAATGCTAGGTTTTATATATTATTTCTTTTTGATGAAATCTGTTTAAACCAAACTAACATGCTGTAAACCTTGACAGCTTTGCCCTTCAGATCTCTTTCACGTACATCTCAGAGTTTCTAACCCACGATAAGTATTCTTTGTCCTATTTTCCAACCTTACATTAGCAATATACAGCTTTGAAAATTAGTTAATATTTCATATTGGGTCTAGTCTGTTTTCAAATGTAAAGCAAAAAACTTTTTTCAAAATAATTCCTTTTTGATCTTTCTAGTTCAGTATCATCTCCTTGTTTAGTTGTTGGTTTACATGTACAAATTTTTCATTTCTTTTGAACATACAGTTAAAGCCCAGGTAGACTAAGATGTGCTTATTTTTAAATCTTGAGTTTTATTTCTAAAATTTCTAGACAATTAGAAGTTAGAGTGAATGTAGCATTTTTATTGTCTGCAGTTGCTTTATTAAAGTGATAAACATTTTAATTTAACTTTCGGTTTATTTTTAGAATGCTACATGTTATTTGAACACTTGGTTTTTTTTTTTTTGATTGAACAGTTTTATTTTCTTTGATTCATTTGAAGATCTTGCTAATACTTAGAGTCATACTTCGTTTATAAATTTTTGGTTAATACATTACCCTATTTTATTAAGGATAAGAACGCCTGTGCTTTTTGAAAACCATTTTACAACAGAATAGAGGAATCAGTGATTTTTATACATTTCTTTTTGTCTGTTTTAGGATGGCTACCATAGAGTAGTTAATATTGTGCCAAAGAAATCACCACTCCTAGAAACACCCGGTGAAGGAAACTACAATAGATATTACAGTCATGTTGATTACCGAGCATATGACGAGGGTCGCAGTTTTTCTCATGATCGAAGAAGTGGTCCATCTCACAGAGGAGTATGTAAACTTCCCCCATTGATATTAATCGTTATTTCTTATAAGTTTAAAGTTCATGTAATTTTTAAAACTATGTGACTAGCCATGGAAACAGCTGCATTAAACAATGTGGTGCTCTGTTGAGTTGTCTTGTCTGTTGGGACTCAGAACTGGTAGGCAGGACTCTTGGGTTGCTGTACAGAGTGAGTAAATAGCCCGGGTAGCTTGACTTTATTTCTCATTACTTCCAACTAGCAGCTGGCTTTTAAAAAACACATCTACAGTTCCAGAAACAGATAAAAGCTATCAGTTGTCTTGATGA
Source organism: Nesogale talazaci (assembly GCA_004026705.1). Lineage (NCBI taxonomy): Eukaryota > Metazoa > Chordata > Mammalia > Afrosoricida > Tenrecidae > Nesogale > Nesogale talazaci. The sequence continues at coordinate 56,863 of PVJH01001960.1, forward strand.
ACTTATCACTAAATGATGATGACTTTTGTCTTTTACTGGATATTTCCACATATAACTACTTTTTGCATTTTGTCACAAAGTAAACATAAAAATATTAGCAGTTAGTATAACCATTGCTTTTATACTTTGTTTCTGTTAATCTAGTATATATTTAATGTTCTGTCAGCAAACATGATTGGAATTATTCTTTGACGCAGTAAGCCCTGCATGTTTTCATTGATCTGCCAGACTTTTTCATTTACCCCCTTTCATATGATATAGTAATTAGTTGTACCTTTACATATTGTTTATAATTTAATTTGACCTTACTTTGAGACTTGGTATTAATTTTCATACTTCACATTTGAAGAAATTAAGGTCAGGTGATTTGCTAAGTGTATGTATGTGTGAGTCCAGTTGTCTTTGTTCTGCACCGTAGTAACCTTTGACAATTCCAAAGGAGTGAGATTATTCAGTGTTTGGATTGAAAAAAATATATTTTTTTTTTGGTGGGGAGTATCGCTGCCTCTGGTGGTTGTGGGCCCTACCCAGCGCTGCTCCTGAGAGCCGCCGCTGGATTTGAACCGCCAAGCCTGCAGGCTGCAGTCCTGCACTCAACCACTTACGCCACTGGGGCTCAGCCCTGGAAAATATTCTTTTTTAATATATCCTCCTAGAGCTTGGGGTCTTGGAGAGAAAGGAGAAGATTATTTGCTTTCGTAAAGATACGCAGTCTCAGCATCTAGAGCGGTTTTAGTCTGTCTGGTAGGTTCATTATTAGTTGGCATCAACCTGACCGCAGTAGGAAGAGATAGGTATAGTTTGACATGCTACAGCTCCTTCAACTTTTCAAAGAATTAATTTTTATTTTGCTCAATTTTAAATGTCATTTGTTTCTTTAGAAAAAGGAAGCAATAGTGCAAAAGTAAACATTAGTTGTTGTTTTGCCTTCAGAGCCATTTTTCTTGGTAGTCTCAGGGCAGATCACTGTAATTGACTTTTGCATAAACAGATGTTATCAAAACCCTGCAGCCAGTTAGTGTGGACAGGGAATTCTGGGTTCAGGACCAGTTTTCACATGCACCCTCATGAACATAATTTGTGTTTGTGCATCAAACATTTATAGCAAAACAGTGCTTTCATAATAATTTATTTTATTATTGGTGCAAGTTGTGTTTGTCTTAATACTTTACACAGAATTTCCTCTTAGTTCTTTTAAAGTAAATACATTTGTAATTCTTAGTATTCTCATGACACTAGAGTTCAGGTATGTGAAACAAACTTCTTTCATACTCGAAAGAACTTTTCATTAAAACTATTGAATTTTTTGTTTTCTTTATATGTAATGTTGAAATTGATCAGCATAATCAGTTTTAGCATCAGAACAGAGTATGTGATGATAAAGTGAAGATAAGATAACCTATTTTACAATCAGTGTTTCTGATTGTAAGTAATTAGCATACTATTAATATATATATTTTATAAGCCTTTTTATTTTTGTATGATGGGCTCTAATGTCTAATTGTCTCTAATTTTAGGTCTTGCTTCTTCTTTCTTTTCTTTGCCAATCTAGGTAAAAATTCCTCTGTCTTATGGATCTTTCCTGCAAGTTGATGGTTCAAAACCACCAGTCAAAAAGACTTGTAGTCTCAGAACCTCAAAGGAGCAGTTCACCTTGCCCTGTAGGGTCACTCTGCACCAGAATTACCTGGATGACAGTGACTGATTAGTTTGGATTGAAGTTTCCAGAAACCATTTTCTGATTTTGATTACGCTTTCCTCCAACCCCACTGTTTTTTTTATTTCATGTACTTTTGCTCTGATCTTTGGTTCCTTTTTTATGGTGTACTTGGGCTAATTTGCTTTTTCTTAATTGTTCCTTAGGTTGACGAGTTAGCCTATTGATCTAGAACCATTTTCTTTTTTCTTTTTTTTTTTTGATCTAGAATCATTTTCTTTTTCTTTTTTTTTGGGGGGGGGGCGGGGGGCATCACTGCCCTCTAGTGGTGGGAGTAGGAGGCCCAGCCTTTGCCCCTGTGGAGCGGCTGCTGGAATTGAATCTCCATCGCAGTGGGCCACAGTGCCGCGCACAACCACTACGCCACCGGGGCTCAGCCCGATCTAGAATCATTTTCATTGTAGACGTTTATTGGTATAAATTTCCGTCTGAACATGGCCTTCCTGGTTTTTGGTATGCTGTGTTTTCATCCTTGTTCTACTTTTAAATGTTTTTTTTCGTCTCGTTTTCTTCTTTGACTCATCGATTGCTTATTATGTGTTAATTTCCACATTTTTATTTGTTCTCCAGTTTTTTTCTGATATTAATTTCTAGTGTCATTCTAGTGTGATACAAGATACTTTATGATTTCAGTTTTTTAAAAATTACTGATACTTTCTATGTGTCCTAATACATAGCCTTCCAGTAGAATGATCCCATGTGGACTGGTAAAAATATGTATTGTGCTGGGTGGTGTATTCTATAAATCTCTATTAGGTCTAGGTAGTGAGTGTTCAAATCTTCTGTTTCTTTATTGGC
>PVJH01001960.1:59477-72406 GCA_004026705.1 Nesogale talazaci
CCCCCCCCCCCCCCGCCCCATTCTCTTGCATTCAGTGTATTTGTGTCTTTGTGCTTAAGGTGTGCTCCTTGTAGATAATTATTGTTGGATGAATAATTCTGAAGTAATTGGGTGTTGGTTCCTTACTCTTTTCTATTTTTTTCCATAAACTCTTCTGAAGTCCCCACATATGTATCTTGGCAAATAAATTTGCCTTAGAGGACAAAATGTGTTTTTTTTTGGGGGGGGGCATCACTGCCCTCCGGTGGTGGGAGTAGGAGGCCCAGCCCCACTGCTGGAACTGAACCTCCATCCCAGTGGGCCGCAGTCCCGCGCACAACCACTACACCACCAGGGCTCAGCCCCAAATATGTTTTCTTTGATTACTTTTAAACTTAAAAACTGTATCTTCCAATATACCTTATCAATAACGTTATTATTTCTTTTAGTATACCTTTTAATTTAGCTTGCTAGTACTTTGTATGTGTATCTCTGTGCACTAGAGATATTGGCCTATAGTTTCCTTTTTAAAAAAATCATTTTATTGGAGGCTTGTACCGCTCTTATTACATCCATTGTGCCAAGCACATTTGTTCCTATGTTGACATCATTTAGAAAACATTTTCTTTGTACTTGATCCCTTGGTGTCAGCTTCGCATTTTCCCCTCTTCCCTCCCTTATGAACACTTGGTAATTTATAATTTATTATTTTTTTCATCTCTTAAACTGACCGAGGTCTCCCTTCACCTACTTTTCTGTTGTTTGTCCCTCTAGGAGGGAGTTATATATAGATCATTGTGATCCATTCCCTTCCCCCCCCTCCCTTCCCCCTTCTTCTTAGACTCCTGGTATCACTACTCTCATTATTGGTCCTGAGAGGGTCTCTAGTTTTTTTGTGGGTCTTTGTCTTTTCTATCCAAGTAATAATTACTTTCTTGGATCAGACAATGGTCCCACTTATTTTTTTTTTTAAAGCTGAAGCAAAATTAAATTTACTTATAGAAATGTTTGGTAGGATTTCCTACTGGAGCCATCTGGCCTTAGACTTTTTTCTTTGTTGGGTGGTTTTTGATTACTGTTCCAATTTGTCACGTATGGTCTGCGCAGCTCCACTAATTCTCTTAAATTTACTGTAGGAATTTATGTGTTTCAAAGACCTTGTCCTTTTCCTGTTCCTGAATTTCTTAAGGTAAATGATTATACATGGGAGAGTTTCAAAAATTGGTGGAAAAATAGAATTAAAAGATAATGGGGTTTAAAAAAGAGAGATAATGGGGTTTCCCATAAACTTGTTGACACACAAACACACTAAATCGATCACATAATTTTTGCCGATCTGCCACTCTCTGACTCTTTCTTGGAACCTGAATACATTTACATTCAAGTGCTTACTGATTTCACAGAACTTTGGTGGTGCAGTAGCCTGCACATTGGCTTGGTGGTTTAGATACACCATCCAGTCCTTGGGAGGAAGACGAGACTTTCCGCTCCTTGAAAGAGATGCAGTCTTGGGACTCCGTAAGGTTGTGTGAGTTGAGATCAACTCAAGGACTCTGAGCTGTTCGGTTTGACCTATACCATTTTGTTATTCATTTTTTGACAATTTATATTATATTGTTTCAAAGTGTTGATTTTAATTGTAGGTAAGGTGAGAAAAGCTTGAGCAGAAAGATAGGAATGTATCAAGTGCTTTATTGGGTTAAATCTGAAAGAACTTGACAGAAAAAAATACAATGAAAGATTGAAGAATCTATATTTAATTATTTTCTTAGCCTTTGTCCCACAGTATTTCTTTTTTTGTTGTTGTTCTTTTTTTTGGGGGGGGGCATCACTGCTCTCTGGTGGTGGTAGTAGGAGGCCCAGCCTTTGCTCCTGTGGAGCCGCTGCTGGAATTGAACCTCCATCCCAGTGGGCCGCAATCCCGCGCACGACCATGACACCACCTAGGGCTCAGTCCCCACAGTATTTCTTAAGTGTGAAGTTTTATGTGTGCTTGGCAATAAAGCTCTTCAGGCTCACCAACGAGGTAACTTGACCATTGCTGATCAGGGCGAATCGAGACCCCTGGTGGCATGCTGCTTAGAAAAGGGCAGCTCAAAGCCGTCAGCTTCTCTACAGGAGACAGACAGGCTTTCCACTCCTCATGAGTCACGGTCTCAGACACCCACAGGCTTTCCACTCCTCATGAGTCACAATCTCAGACACAGACGGGCTTTCCACTCCTCATGAGTCACAATCTCAGACACAGACAGGCTTTCCACTCCTCATGAGTCACGGTCTCAGACACCCACAGGCTTTCTACTCCTCATGAGTCACAATCTCAGACACAAACAGGCTTTCCACTCCTCATGAGTCACGGTCTCAGATACCCATAGGGACAGTTCTACACTGTTCTAGAAGGTCGCTGCGGGGTGAAGAATAACATGGGGTCTAGTCACCTTTTAATTAAAATGGATGACTTGCCCTTTTTTTTTTATAACTTTGAGGTTCAGGGAAATGTAGAAAAATGTTTTGGGTCCTCAGATTATTTTGGCATAGAGGCTAGTTTCTAGTTGTGTTATTAGATCTCCTGCTTGGCCAAAACAATGTAAACAGATACCTAAGTTGACTTCTTTATGTTACAGGATGATTCTGGTTATAGATGGCCAAGAGACGATCATTCCGGAAGTCGCCAACCTGACTACAGGTAAAAAAATAAAATATTAAGATAAACACTTTAACACTTGAGTCACTGAGGTGTTTGCTTTTGCAATCCAATCTCAAGGCATAGAGATAAGACATTTCACTAGCATTTAAAATTTTGAAAAAGACAAGTGGTATGTTATTTTTGTGATTATATGATCAAACACTTGTTAGCAAGTGTTAGCACCTGTTTAGGCACCTTGTAATTGATTATATATGTATATATTTGAAGTATTGATGCATTTTTATCAAGTTAATTATTAAAATAGAATATAAATACCTTATTTTTCTGATTAGTAACTGAGTCTTAATTCTATTATAGTTTAGAAGTTGTGTGTTTCTTTAAAAAACATGTAAGACTTCTCCTCCCCCCAGAATTATTCTTCTGTAAATAGTTGCATCTTTACAGAGTGTTTAATAAGACCATCTCTCACTTACTTTTTTGGTCAGTAAAGTTCTGTTCAGAAAAACATTTTCGATAAGACCACATTATTAATTTTGTTATTGAGAGAGGGAATCATTAGATAGGGAATAGTTTGAGGAAAAAGAGGTACCGATTTAATCAGGTTGAAAGTTGACTGCAAGGATAAGCAAACAAATAATGACACCAAATTATAGGAACCTTTTAATAAAAGTATGAAAATTCATAACTGCTTTTCTCAACTTAGCCTCCATCATAGCCCATACACTGCTGAAGGAGTTGTTTCCATTTTTCTCTTTCCTGTATCATTCTGTACTCTGTGACACATCATCAAAACTGCAGTTTGGCATCTTGAGGCAATTGAATCATGTTTCTTTGAGTTGGGGGCTGCTAACTTCAAGGTTACTGGTTTAAATTCACCAGTTGCTCCTTGGGAGAAAGTTGAGGTTAGCTGCTTCTATAAATATGAATAGCTTAGGAAACCCTATACAAGGTCTCATTATGAGTCAGACTCAACTAGATGACAATGGGGTTTTGTTTTGTTTTGTTTGATAAAGGGAATAAATGCCACCGGTGAGGTATGTACCTCTTTAGAATAACCAACCAGAAGATTAAAGGGCAATAGTTAACCAAGGACAAAGTTCAGGAGGGTTTGGAAAGCCGGAAGAGTGGAAACAAGAAATGGGATAAGTGATTTTTTTTTTTGGGGGGGGGGGGAGGCAATCACTGCCCCCTGGTGGTTGTGGGAGCTACCCAGGGCTGCTCCTGAGAGCCACCACTGGATTTGAACCACCAAGCCCGCGGGCCACAGTCCTGCACTCAACCACTTACGCCACTGGGGCTCAGCCTGATAAGTGATGTTATAGTGAGGATTACAGTGAATGAGATGAGACAAAGATATGCATTAATTGTTGAATGTCAAACTAATGATCTATTCTGTAAACCATCCTATTAAAAATAATATATATAAATCAGTTGAACACTATAAAATCTATAAAGAGAAAACAAATCAGAACTCCACTACTATCTCGTCGATTCCAACTCATGGTGAGCCTATAGGACAGAGTGGAACTGCTCCCTGGGGACTCCAAGGCTATAAGTCTTTTGTGGATGTAGATTGCCACATATTTCTCCAGTGGGGCAGTTGGTGTTTTTGTACCATTGTTAATAACAAAACTGCTTTATCTAGTACACCGTGACAGCACCTGTGATATCTATATAAAAGGGTAGCAAACTCTGGCTGGTGGTGTTATCAGGTAAGTGGTAGACTGCTAATTTCCTTGAAATTAATAAATATTTTGTCTTCAGAAATTAATAAGTTTTTAAAACTATGAATATGCCATGCTTCTATTTTTGTTCAAAAGTTTAAGCATCCATTTCTGCTTGAACCTAACTAGTAATATGATAGTTTTCAAGGAATGATTTTTGTGTTAGTCCGGGTAGACTAGAGGAACAAATTTCATAGACACGCATGTGGATATAAGGAAAGGGTTTATATACAAAAGGAATGGAACACTGAGTAAGCATCCCAACCCAGTCCGGTTCAAAGTCATAAGTCCGATATTAGCCCGTATGCCCGATTCCAGTCTGTAAAGTCTCCTTCTGACTCACGAAGTCACAGGTCAGTGGGTGCAGAATCTTGGCCCTGGCAGGGGTCTCCCATGGCTCCTCGCTTCCAGGGCTCAGGGTTCATCAACAGCATCCAGTGATGGCAGAAGCAACTCATCGCTGCCAGGGGTCCCCATGTGGCCTCTCCAGCTTCAGAGGTCTGGCTCCATCGGGCAAAGCCAAGTGACTTCTCTGGCTCCTCAGACATTGCCATCTTGTCTTCTCCATGATTCATCGTCTCTGAGACTCACTCCCAACAACTGGGGAAGATGGCTTCTCATCTTCACGAGAGAAATATCATGAGATTTTCCAGGCATATTAGGAGAAAACCATGCCCACACAGAGGCCTCATTGGCTACTCAATGGCTATCTCCAGATTAACGGGCTAGACTCCACCTCTACATTTCAATCATAAAATTAACATAAGCACATGACTGCCACAATTTTCTTACTGTATTGTTTTGCTTTTATATTTAGTATTTTGGCATTCTAGTATGTCGAAGAGCTATCCCAACCCCTTTCTCTTTAAAGAAGGGGAAAAAACAAAGCAAATTTATATCAATGACTTCCTGCTTTATTCATTGGGTTATAAGCCATTGTTATTATTTTGTCTTTTTTTTTGGGGGGGGGGGTGCATCACTGCCTCTGGTGGTCGTGGGCGCTACCTAGTTCTGCTCCTGAGAGCCGCTCTTGGATTTGAACCACCAAGCCCTCGGGTCGCAGTCCCGTACTCAACCACTTAGGCCACCAGGGCTCAGCTCCCCCCATTGTTATTATTTTGATGTCCAAATTTGGCCAATGAGTTTTATTACAACTTCCGTATTATTTTTATCCACACCATTATTTGATCATTTTGTTGCTCTCTGTACCGCTTGTTCAAGGTGTGTCTTATACTCTTCCTTAATTCTTACTGCCAGCCCTAACTAAAGTCAGCCTTTTTTCTAAGAGTACACATGTTCTCATTATTGGAGAGTGTGTAGGGTTTTTTTTTTCAAGCCAAGATCTGGACGCTAAGTATATGCATGCCTTCCTGTGTACATATACAGACTTTCTGTTTCTATTTGTGTTTATACAATACTGTATATACACTGAACAGCTTGCATGTTGTGATTATGCTAGGCAAGTCTCAGAGAACTTGCAGACAAAGATGGACTAGGAAGAAAGGCTTGGCAGTCTACCTCCCAAAATCAGCCAATGAAAGCCCAGTTTGCAACTGACTGTGGAGATGGATGCAGGATTGGGCAGCATTTTATTTTTTTAAATTATTGACATAGCTTATTCCTTCCAGTATATCCCTTTCCATGTGGTTCTGTTTTTCAGTCCCCTCAGATGGGGCTATCCAATCACCTGTGCCATCAACTTCCCTCTTCCCAGACTTCCCATGCCTGCTGGGAACCCTTACTCTTGTCACTTGTCTCCGAGAGGTGCTCAACCTCCACCACCTTGTACTGAGTCATCTTGAATGTGCAAGTGAATATATGCAAATCTAGCACGACCAATGAAGTATATCACATAAGGACAGTAATAGTAAGGGGAGGAAATCTTAAAGAACCAGAGGATATAAGCGGTTCATCGGTGCCACACCGCACCCTGAATTTGTCCTCCATTTTGTGAGTCCCGACTCTCCAGTTGTCTTGCTGGTGGGCTTTGAGTTTCCACTATATCTGCTTCCCTTCATGTCAGTTTGGATGCATGTGTTTTTTTTTTTTTTTTTTGAACTTGTGATACCTCTTCCCATTGGCACCTGGGCATTGTTCTATTGTTTGAGGTCAGCATAAGTAGGCGCTGATTCAACAACAGCTAGCAACAGTTGACTAATTTTTGAGTGGGGTTAAACTGAATGCCCAAACCAATACCAGTCTCCTCAGTATAGTCAAGCCTGAGTGTGTAGGGACCGGGGTCTTCTTTCTCTCCCTCCCCACACTGACTGTCCTCTCTCAGGTTGAATCCACTCGGTGTACCCCAATTGCCTTCCTTTAGCCGCACACCCTCTTTTGTTTAAGCTTTTGATGAGTTTGCTGTTGGTGTGCCATGCAAATATGTTCAGTTCAACTCTTTATACACATTTTGTTTCAGATCATTGATTGCAATCCCCACCATGTAACATCAGTTATCCCACTTTCACCCTATTTTCTGTTTCCCCTCCGCTTCTTTCCTAGCCCTAGGTCCCTGTCCTTTGGTAAATACTGCCCCTTGGATCTTACGTGGTTGCTTAGACTCTAGGCAGTATCGTTCCTCTTGTGGACCTGTGTGGCGCTGTGCTGAATGTGGAGCTGTGGAGGTCCGTTCCTTTGTGGACCTAAAGGGTCCTGAAGGCAGCGTCCTCTTTGTTACTGGCAGTGGGACTTTTCACTTGTAGCTTAGCTCTTCTTCACTTTCTTTTTGCTGCATTTCATATGGGAGAACTGAACTGTAAATCCAGAGTGTCTAGACAGGGGGTCGGAGTGGTAAAGAGTTGGCTTAAAAAGGATTCGTAATCTCGTCCTATTTTTCTTTTCTTTTTTTTTTTTTAAGCATCACTGCCCTCTGGTGGTGGGAGTAGGAGGCCCAGCCTTTGCTCCTGTGAGCTGGAATTGAACCTCCATCCCAGTGGGCCGCAGTCCCGCGCATAACCACTACACCACTGAGGCTTAGCCCCTTGTCCCATTTTTCCATGAGCTTTTTGAAGCCCCCTTGTATTAGTTTATAATTCGGGTTCTCACTACTAGGCGTGTATAATCATTGAGAGCTTCCAGAATACATAACAGAGAAAAAGATAATCTATTCAGTGCTTAGTCACCCTCCTTCTCCTTGGCACTGAATTGTCATTTTTTGTTTAATACAGCCACAAACTGCTAATTTATCAGTAATCCAAGAATGTCAGTACCTACTTATCTTGAGTTTGTGTTTATACAATGATTACATTATCCATTTGTCTAAAATATACTTATATGTGAAATTTAGAATATATTAGGATCTATTTCATTTTGAATTAAAGGAACATTTCTGCTCTACTTAGAGATACTGATTTAGACAGAATAAGCTTGCTTTTTTATATAATTTCCCTTATTAAAAAAATTGAGCTGGAACACTGGTGTAAAATATCTAATAATGTATTAAAATAATGGAGCAAGAGTGTCATCAAAGAGCCAGTAAACTTTATTTTAAACTGTCTTTATTATATTTACATGGGAAAAATTTTGTTGTTTTGTTTAGTTTTTTCGTGTTTATGGAAAGAAAAATACTGTAAAATATAAAAGTCTATATTTCTTTATTGTAGTTTGTTAGTATAGCATTTGTGAAAGCTTATTGTTCTTCTGCCTGTAGCTTCCAATCTGCAGGAGTCCTTGTGTAGTGGTTACGTGTTGTGTTGTGCTGTGACCCACATGATTGGCCGTTCAAAACCACCATCAGCTCTGTGGGAGAAAGGCTGGCCTTTCTAGTCGCATAACAGCTACAGTCTCAGAAAGCTCATGGTAGTGAATTTTTTTTTTTTTTTGGTTTTTAACTTCTAATCTAGTGGATGATATTGATACACATATTGATAGCATAATCGGTATTTCTTGCACTAGCGGAAGTGACATTGAAAGACAAACGAGGAAGCAAGGGTTTTAGGAAAGGTTGGGTTTTGTGCAGGAGCTGCTAATAGAACAAAACAAAAACAAAAGAGGATGTGATCAGGAGAGGACTTATATGGAACATGTTCCTGCAGAGAGAAGACTATAAGCCCAGTGGTCTGAAATAGGACGTGTTCAAATATGAATATGTCAATGTGTTCGCGATAAGGAGACCATGGTGTAGTGGGTTATGAGTTATAGCGCTGAGGCCAGCACTGCACATGCACCACCACCTCGTAGGAGAAGATGGACTTTCTGCTCTCGTACAGAGGTGCAATGTTAGGAAGCTTCAGGGGCTTCTGTGCTATCCTATCGGGTCTGAATCAAAATCAGCCTGATAGCAGCAAGTTTGGTTTTCATTGGTGTTTAGGATGAAACTATCAGAAGTCTGCATCTTCAGACTTCATAGTCTATAAATTCTGCAGTAGTGGGGAGCTCTTGAAAAATTTTTACCTGGTGGTAGTTGTGAAAGTAAGGTGTTTTAGTTTGGGTTGGCTAGAGAAACAAATCCAGAGACACTCATATGTGTAAGACAGAACTATTTATATCAAAGAGTAGTTGTACTTTAAGAAAACATCCAAACTCAGTCCAGATCGAGTCCCTAAATCTGATTTTACCCCATATGATGATATTAGGCCATAAATTCCTCTTTAGATTCATGCAGCCATGCAATGACGCTGAATGCAGGGAGATCACAGTCTAGTGGGTGGAAAGTCATGTGGATCCAGTGGCAGTGGCAGCATCTTGATGCTGGCAAGGGTGTCCACGTGGTTTGTCCAGCTCCAGGGATCTAGCACAGCTCCATTTGTCTTCTCAGCAGGAAAAACGAAGACAAGAGTCTGTGTGTATCTGGCCTCCAGTGAGCTATTTTTCTCTGGTGCCTCCAAATGAGGTCATCAAGCTGCATCCTGGTTGACAAACTAGACTCCACTCCTTATCAAGTTGACACCAGATTATGTAGGTACCACATAGGTGATAGGTCTTCTCATTGATTGTGAGGTGGGTGGTCTAGAGTCAATGGTTCTCAACCTGTGGGTCATCACCCCTTTGGGGGTCGATGGGGATCACCTGATTCATAACAGTAGCAATGAAAATAATCTTATAGGTGGGGGGTTATCTCAACATGAGGAACTTGTTCCTTTTCTAAGCTCATATCTTTACATCTTACTCCTTGGAATTTTTGACATGAAAATCCCAGACTATATAGCCACATATTTCTTAGTCTTCTTTAAGAATAGGTATGACCACTGTGTAACTAACATATCTCGAGTGAAATCTGAGTAGGAGTTTACATGTATCCTTCTGCCCAAGTGTTTACCACTTCCCATGTTGTGAGGTGGGACATGGAATGGAATGGTATCAGCATATAACATTAGAAACCACATGTTCAAATTATAGCACAGTGGCCATCTGTGGATTATTGTGTGGAGTAGAGTCTTATCCTCCTGGAAAGCTAAATTTCTTTTGTGTTGGAGTCATTATAGTTTTTTGACATTTTTGATACAGTAATTTAGGTGTCTCTTACTACTGTTAGTACAGGAGAATATATTTAAACTGAAAGTGATTTCATATGACAGCATAACTGTCAAGACTTTCGTGGCAGAAGAAGCTCTGGTGGTCCAGTATTTAAAGCCCTTAGTTGCTGACCAAAGGTTGACAGTTCATGCCCATCAGTTGCTCCTTGGGAGAAAGATGGAATGATGATAGTCGGTGGGACATGCCCACTCTTTCCGATGGGGTGGCTGTAAGTAGGACCAGATTGACTGTTTTGGTTTCGAATCTTTACAGAAGCTGATTTTTAGGTGTTACTGTCTCAAAACTGAACAAGTTATCACCCTTTTGATTAGTAGCTGAGCACTTAGCCTTTGAGTGATCAGGGGTCCTTAAAATTGCTTTACGGATGTATATTGCAAGGGAGATTTTTGAGCTTCAGAAGTACCTAGAGGTTAACTGTAAAACCACCATACTATCTCTTTTATAGTAAAGAAATGTGAAGCTTAAATATGAATTCTGAAAGACTTGTCCCAAAGCCTTTGTATGCCTGCTCCTAACCGCTAGGCTATCTGTAAGTTAGAAGATAGAAAATAGAGTGGAAGAATATGTTACTGTAACATGTAGTTTAAAATTTCGAAGACTTTTAAGTAATTTTATTTAATGTTAGATATAGTTTGATGAAATGAGAAAAGATTTTCAGACTTTTATTATGAAGCAGACAAAGGTTATCGAGCAGCTCATTGGCCCTACATTTAACAATTTTTGCCCATTTTATTTAAACTTCCCCAGTGCAATCCCTTCGCTGTGCCGTCATGTACTCAGCTCTTCCCTGTGTCTCTTGCTTCAGTTCCTCCTCCTCTGAGGAAAGGCCCCTTCAACCTCAGTGGTGCGTTGTTCTGCCACAAGGGCGAGCTCAGTTTCAGACACATGAGTGACAAAGGGCCACAGTCTCAAGGGGTCCCCTTGCCTGACCTCTAAGCCCGGACTTCTTCATGATGTTGTTTTAGCCCACATGTTCCTTGTCCCGTACAGGCCTCCGCATGTGATCCTTTTCAGAGCTGGTTGTAGGGTGATAGTTGAGTAAAAAAGCATTTTAGATTGGTGGATGGTTCCAAGAAAGCTGTAGATGGTTTCTACATATTTCTGTAAATGATAGGTTAAATTTATGTGTATGTGAGGGATCTTCAAAAACTTCTTGGAAAATGGAATGAAAACGATAAGGGGAAAATCCCCCTTGTATATAATAGGGTTTCTGAACGTTGACCCTACTGACATCAAAACGGGGCCGTGAATCATGTGGAAGGTAAGAGCTTGAGCTTTGCTGGCATCCCCGCCCGGATCGCGATTTCAGCTTCCTTCCCAGGTGTCCTTCTCCAAAAATGTCCCCAAATATTGTCAGCTGTCCTCTGGGATCAAGCTGCCCACGTTGGAGGACCAATAATTCTCAAATATATTAAGGAGTCTGATTAGTAAGCTGGCTTATATTTTTACTCTTGCGTTCATTTTGAGAATTTTTGCTTTCATGACAAATGCAAACATAACAAAAACAGATGCTTTGCATTTAAAATAGTACTGATAGCTGTAGCAGTAGCATGAATGAACTGTTGCAAAGGCCGCTTTTTCTCTCTGAGGTTTATAAAAAGCTGCTTAACTTACCAGGCAGCATATCAGCTCTCCAGTTTTCTCAGTGGGCCAGAAAGTTGGTATGGATTAGTGAATTAGAAGAAGTGGGAAAAAAAAAAAAAAAGAAATGGGGCCTAGCAGTACAAGATGAATGATCTGTTTTTAAAGATAAAATAAGAAGCACAGCAATGTTAATGTGCTATTCAGTTATGAAAGTTGTTTATAATAGTGAAAGTGTTTTTATTTGTTATTTGTGAAGTGTCAGATCAATCACTTGAGCAGAAACAGTAAATGAAATAAGAGAAAAAATAGCTTTAAGCTAATTTCCCATTAAAACAAAAATGAGTTTACCGTTTTCCATTTAAAAAGTTGGATACCAAACTGTAGAAACAATTTGAAAACAAAGGAAAAAAATTCCCAGAGAGTATCCATATGAAGACATAATTGATTTGCTGGTGAATTATGAATTATGAATTTGTTGCAATCTTTCAAAAAATTAGAAGTAAATTTGTGAAAGGAGCCTTTTGTTTAGGTAAAAGATTATCGTTATAAAAATGTAAGATATAAAAATGCATAGTCCGCTCTTTCCACATTAGTTAGAACAACAACTAAGCCTTTGGATTCACCTTTGTAAATTAAAAGTTATGAGATGATTATATCACTCCCTAACTGCCATGGAGTTGGTATTGACTCATAGTGACTTTATAGGACAGGGTTGAACTGCTGCCCTGTGAGTGTCGAAGACTAGCTGTTTGGGGGAGTAGAAACCCTTTCCTTGGAGCTGCTGATGGCTGGAAATGGATGACCTTGCTGATCTTAGCCTGATGGCTATGTGGTGTAGCTACTGTGCCATCAGGGCTCCTAGATGATCATGTCATGGAAGGTAAAATGTAAGCTTTAGACCTTTTCTGTATCATCATATGCGCCTGCACATTGTACTACCAACAGAGTGCCCCCCATCACTTGGAGTTATTACACAGTTGCCTTCAAGTTATTCTGACTCAGCAACCATAAGAAAGTAGAGTAGAACTGCTCTACTGGCTTTAGGCTTGTGACTCTTGGGTTGCAGTCTTTCAGCGTGCTTCTTGGTGTGCTCAAAACCCCTCCTTCTCCCTCAGGTTCTCCAGCATTCGTAATAGCTGTATGGTGTTCCCTACCAGTATATTGTTCTGGAAAGAAAACGAAACTGTGGTAAACATCAAGGCATCTATCTCACTTAAGGATTGGAGGAATCTTTTGATAATCATTACATCTTGTTCTCACAAAGACACAAACTCCGAAGATAGGCAGTTGACACCCCCCCTCCCAAAAGGGATCGCGACCCCACAGGTTGAACTGTTGATTAGTTGGTCTTCAATGTATTCGAATGGCAACAACACAGCTAATATTACCATATTATCAAAGAAGATGCTTTAGATAAATGATGGCTACTGGGCTGATTTTTTTTTTCTTCAGTTGGAAGGTGACAGGATTGGGTGTTTTGAAGGAAAACTCTCTCCTCTGAGCTATTGGAAGCAGACATGCAT
>PVJH01001960.1:72506-185794 GCA_004026705.1 Nesogale talazaci
CCTAACAATTTATCCCTAAATGCTCACTTCCCTGCCTTTTCTATTTAATTTCCTCTTTTTTCAACATTTTGGGGGTCATTCTGCACCCTGTTTCTTAATTGTGCAGTGTTTTAGCGCACAAGGTTTTGTTTTTATCCTCTTGTTTTCACCCATAACCATGACTTTCAGTATTGCCTATGTATAGACAAATTTATGTTTTTAGCCAGAAATTCTCTCCTTAGACCAGTATCTCTGGCCTGCTGCCAGGTGTGTTATATCAGTGCCTCACATTTAATGTGTGCTGTTATAAAATTTGGATCTTCTGCCTCACCCTTGCTTCTGAAATTTACCTTTTAAAAAACATGCCAACAATTTCTTATTGAATTGTGTGATCCCTTTGCCATCTCTTGCCAGGAGTCAGAAGATGAGTTCGTTTAAAAAAAAACACTTTGTTGTGAATTAGGGAACGTTTACAGAGCATGTCATCTTACCTTCTTACGTTCAACATTTCATAAGCATTTTGTTTCAACTCATCTATTGCAGTCTATCCCTTGTATGCAGCCTCCCTCATCTCACTGACTCCCTGGATTTCCCCTTTTCCAGACCCTCTCCTGACCCTCTGTATGTCCTTGGACAAATGTTGCCCTTTTGGTCTGAACCAGCTGAATAGTCTTAACATAGGGGTCAGTTCAGTTCTGGACCTACAGGGTAGCTAAAGTTCATCATCTTAGGGTTAAGGCAGTAACTATCTGTAGAGTAAACTTGATCTCTCTTATGATCTGGGGTTTTGTTCCATTACCTCCCCCTTACACCCCCTGTTACTTTATCCAGAATCTTTTCATATTATCCCTCTTAGACCTGTGTTCGTTTTTTGATGAATGTTTTATTTATTTTGAGCTCAGCTTCTTCATCTGGCCTGGTGATTCTGGGGCGGACGGCCTGTGTGCATTTGGTAGACCATTGCGCTCCGTGTGCCTGATGCATTCCTTCAAACCTGTTGTTTACCACGTGCAAACTTGTTTCCTGTGTGCTGTTTTACACATAGCCACTCTAATGAGCTAGCATCCTTTCAGTACGAGTCCTCCGGTTTAGTGACTGAACTTGAATGTATAAGTTTCTTTACTGCTTTATTTTAACTTTAGTGTTCTCTCAGAGATCATTGGTCATGATTTAGCTACTTCCTACTTTTGTCCAGGGAAACTTCTTGTGCCTGTACAGGCAGTATATTGTGAAGATAGATAATATTCAGAGGAACTTTTTGACATCAACCTATTCATTTATGGAGAACTGCCAACCACTATGCTGAAATTACTTGCCAAGCAATTGGAAATAGAGATATTTATCTCTTAGCATACTTCTGTCTGAAACTCAGTGTTCTATTTTAATATGTTTGTACATTTGCCAAATCTTTAATTAAGAGTGTTTTTTTCATAGAAGCTTATATCCTTATAGATTTTTCCCCCCAAATTTTGACTTTTGACATTTAAAGAATGGTTTTGTTTTATAAAATCACCACAGACCAAGTGTTGGACTGCTAACCATAAGGTTGACAGATTGATTCCACCTGGGAAAGATGTGGCTGACTACAGATTTATAGCCCAGGAAAACCCTGTGGAGAAAGTCTATGCTGCCCTTTCGGTGGCTATGTATCAGAATTGAGTGGGTACTGGGGACTCTGACACATCAGCTCTCTACCTCATGTCTGTTACCTTCTGCCTGTCAGAGCAGAGCTGCCCCACAGCATTTTCAGGGCTGTGACCATCTGAAAGCAGATCCCCGTGCTGGCTCCTAAGCAGTGTGGGCGGGTTCACTCTGCAAGTCTTTTAACTGGTAGATGAGTGCTTATCCATTTGTATGATCAGAGTCACGAAAGCTTTTCTGTTGAGTTGGTTCTGACTTACAGCAGTCCTGTCAGACAGGGCAGCTCTGCCTGTACGGTGTCTTAGGATATAAACTTTATGGGAGCAGACCACCAGAGTGTCCTTTGGGCCCCATCCTCCTGCCACCCCCGAGCTACTCCTGGGATCAAATCCTGGACCTTTTGGTTAGCAGCGGAAGCACTTAACCCCTGAGGCAGCAGAGTTCACCTGTTTGTCAGGGTATAGTTAACCGATTTTGTTTTTTCTTCAAAGGGATGCGAGAGATGGCTTTCGAAGAAAGAGTTTCTATTCTTCCCACTATTCCAGAGAGCGGTCTCCTCATAAAAAGGATAATCCCTTTTTCAGAGACTCACCTGTAGGCCGAAAGGATTCTCCACACAGCAGATCTGGATCCAGTGTCAGCAGTAGAAGCTACTCTCCAGAAAGAAGCAAGTCGTACTCTTTCCATCAGTCTCAACATAGAAGTATGTATTTTTATGTCTTCCCAATGTTCACTGATGAGACTTTACTCTTGATGCCTTTAAAATTGTTGTTTAAAAAAAAGACTTCTTTCAAATTGATTTTTATTTAAAAATTTTTTTGATTTACAGAATTATTGAATTACCATGACCACAGTTACACATACATTGATTTTTTTATGTAAGGTCAGCTTTTTTGGTATTTCATGCCTAATCTTGTAATTTCATTTTCATTCTGTCTGAAAGTTGTTCACTCCATATTTTCTAATCCCCTCTATCTCAGTGATACCTGAATTTATCATAGGCAATCTTATTTTCATTGTAAATATCATTGGTTTTACATAGAGGTTTGATTTAGCTTTGTAGAATTGAAACCTAACCGACTTTAGGTTAATTTTTTGCTAATCTTTGACTTTTTTCTTTATTTTTATCATTTTGAAGTGCTTGGATGAACATGACATTCTGTGCACTCACAGCATGTCATCCCAACTGAGTTGTTGACTGTGTTGGGAGAAGTTGATGAACAAACATTTTTATAGTCTACAGTTGACTTAATTCAGAAAACATTTCTTTGTTCCTTTTATGTACAAGCAACTGCTTTAGATAGAAAGTTTTCCCTATCACTAAAGAACAAAAACCACCACCATTCTTTCACTGATGTCAAAACAACAAGTATTGCCTGTAACGTTCTAACTCCCACATACTCAGGTTTGTTTCAGAGAAACTTCCTTGCATGTGTCTTTGGTGATCAGTGCATTACTGGGGAGAGGTTTTAATATGCGAGTCTTAGTCTTGTTGGGTGCCCTCAAAAAATAAAGTCCAAAAAAATAAAATAAAATAAAGTCCAAATCAGAGCAGTGGTTGCTGAGAGGATCTGCTAGGCCAATTAAATTGAAGGGAGAGGAGTCAGCTCAGAAGGTTCTGGTCGCTGACTGTTAGTATTCCAAAGGGATAATCTTGAAGACTTTCTTAAAGAACATCAAGCAATCATGGAGGTTCGTTAAGGAGCACTTTTTTTAAAATTGGAAAGTGTGTTGGTGGGAAGGGGGCAGGAGAGCCGCTCCCGTGTCACTGGCTCATTCTTTAAGAGGAGCAGGGTGGTTAGCACATCCCTGGGCAACTCCAACCAGAGCTTCCCTAACTCCCAAACGTCTTTTGTTCTTAAAACTCAGCATCTAAATGAAACACAGTTTGAGGTTTCGGAGGATGCCATGGTATAAATCAAGGAGTCTAGATTTCTTTGGGGGAATGAAAAGAGATGGAAACCATGCTGTCCAAAAGTGTTACAGGTCTAGATGGAGGTTATAGATAGACACACATCTCCCCAGTACATTTTTTTCTCTAACAGCTTTATCAATATGGAATTGATAGATATTTAAAATGTAAAATAAGGGCTGAGCCCCGGTGGCGTAGTGGTTGTACGCGGAACTGCGGCCCACTAGGACGGAGGTTCAATTCCAGCAGTGGGGCTCGGCCTTCTACTCCCACCACCGGAGAGCAGTGATGCCCAAAAACAAAAACAAACAAACAAAAAAATGTAAAATAAAACTTGGTACACAGACCAATGGTTCATAAAGTGAAAGAGATTAATTCTCTTACGATGGAATAGATTTGATGGCAGTGGGTTTTTTTTCATCTCAAGTAAATTTCATGGACTATTTGACCCAGCATCATAAATTATATGATGTTTAATTTTCTTATTTATTTCTATTTTGATAATTTTATTGGGGACTCATAGCTCTTATCACAATCCACGCATACATCCATCCATTGTGTGTCAAGCACATGTGTGCATCTGCTGCCGTCATGCTCAGAACATTTGCTTTCTATTTAATCCCTTGGCATGAGCTCCTCAGTTTCCCCTCCCTCCTGCTTCCCTCTCCCACATGAACCCTTGGTAACTTATAAGTTACTATATCTCTTACTTTGTCCAATGTTTCCCTTCACCCATTTCCCTGCGGTCCAAACCCCCGGGAAGAGTTTATATGTAGATCCTTTTAATCAGTTCCCCCTTTCTACCCCACTTTCCCTCCACCCTCCCGGTATTGTCACTCTCACCATTGGTCCTAAAGGGATCAGGCTTCATCACTGTTAGACTGCACCCTAACTGGTTCATCAATGGATTTTTAAAAAAATATCTTTTATGCATAACATCACTGTGAGGGTCAACAGCAATTAATGACAGCAATTCAAATCTAATATCAATTAAACCTTAGAAAGTAATTCTGGGACTGGATTAAGATAACTTTTTTTAAAATGGAAGTTTGAGGCTTGACGTGACAACTTATAGTGAAACTTTAAATTATTTAAAGTGAATATTGATGAATTAGCCCCCAAATTTTCTGGTTCTCCTATAGAACAGAACTTGCTAGGGAGAGTACCTTCTGTGAATTTATATCCTTTGTGCTTTAGGGTCAGTGGCCAACACTGTAAACCATCGAGATGAAGCATGGAGAATCTATAATGGACAGAATGCATCTGTCTTAAAGTCTTCCTGAATAACTCCTCCTTGAGGTCTAGCTAATACCTTTAATTAGTGGTTGGAGGGATGAAAAGATAGTAAAGAAACTTGTTGAGACTGAAATGTGTAAATTGAATGAAATAGCATAGGGCATTGTGAATGCCTTCATATTTATTTTCTTTACTTATCTTTAAAAATGAATGTCTTGGGGCTGAGCCCCGGTGGCGTAGTGGTTGAATGCGGGACTGCGGCCCACCGGCTTGGTGGTTCAAATCCAGCAGCAGCAAGGCCGGGTAGCTCCCACGACCACCAGAGGGCAGTGATGCCCCCACCCCCCAAAAAAACCCCAAACAACAACAACAACAACAATGAATTTCTTTAATCAAAAATTTGTTCTGGGAAGTTTTTGAAAAGTTACTTTGGTTGATTCCTTAACTTTTGGTGCTGGACTAGAAAAGTAATAACTTCTGCACTTTCCATGTAAATGGCTTGTAGAATAGTTACTTAAGATCATCTTATAAAAAGTTAATAAAGAAAGCTTTTTTTCCCAACCCTGGAAAAAGATGTCATGTTTGGCAAAGTAGAAGGGCAATGAAAAAGAGGAAGCCCCTCAAGGAGAAGGATTGTCAGAGTGGTTGCAGCAGTGGGTTCAAACATGATGAGAGTTGTGAGGATGATGCAGGCCCAAGCAGTGTTTCTCTCTGTTGTACATTGGAGTGTTGTGACCCAAAGCCTAACTTTAAGTGCTTTGCATATTTGATGCCACTTAGTCCTTCCAACAACCATAGCAAGGGTCGGCACTTGCCATTGCCGTCGAGCTGGCTGCCATTCCTAGTGACCCTGTGTGGGGTGAGTGAGAGTATAGCTCCTGCACAGCCCTGATCCCCACAGCCAGGTCTGAGCCCAGCACCGCCAGAGAGGGGAGGAGGGAGGAGCTCTCTTTCCTTCTCAAAGAAGAAATCTTATTTCAAACATGGCAAAATTAGCTTATTTTACATATTTGTAATAGCTGGTGTTTTTCTTTGTAAGTGTAATTGTCACCAACAATGCTTGGATCTTTTCTTAAGAGATTAGGGTTTTAGAATTATTAGTCACTTACATTTTGTTAATTAGTTATAACAGTGCAGGCTTTTTCTAATGTAAATTAAAATTATTTTAAGCATAATTTTAAAGGTTTGTCATAAAAAACCAAACCAAACGCATTGCCACCTAGTTGATTCTGACTTTATGGGAAAGAGTAGAACTGCCCCAGTGGGTTTCAGGGAGGAGAAAACCTCTTTTTTCTCCCCATTCTTTAACTTTTAATATTTTTGCTTTTTAGCACACTTTCTGAAAGTCATATTACTTACTTTAATGGTAACTATTGGTTTGTCCAGGGTATTTAAAGACTACTTTTCATAATTCTTAAATGCTTTTAATAGATGCCTTTTCATGTTAAAAAGCCAGAGTAACTTTCCTATTTTTTCCAGCTCACTGTGGCCATCCCGTTGAATCTGACTCATGGGGCCTCCATAAGTGCATCTCCATTTAGTACACCTGTGCTCCATAGGCTTTCAGGACTGGCTTTCCAGGGTGCTTCTGGGTTGCTTCACATAGCCAACCTGTTTGCAGGGGAGCACTTGACCCTTCTCCCCTGGGGACTTTTGCAGGTTTCTCTTAGTTAACGTCATTTCCTTTCCCTACCTTGGATATTTGATACTGTGTCTCTCCTTACTAGCCAGGAATCACTTTGTTTTTCTATCTTATGCTTTTTCCATTTCTGTTTTGTTAAGGACAAATGTGGGGAAGATGTAAAGTTAGGTTAATTAGAAGAAAAATAAACTTAAAAATGTGTATATAACAATTTTTTAACCAGAAAAGCATTTATTATAATAAACAAGATGAAAGAAATAATACAACCTGCATATGAATCATGTGATAGCCACTGACAATCAGAACAATGTTGATAGCATTGAAAGGAGGTTACACTAGATTCTTTAGAATTCAGTCCCTTGTACCCTCATGCCATTCTCTGTGGTCACTCTTCCTTGGGGGATACAAGACTGTAATACAATTCAGGCCTTTCACCTTTACAAAAGTTTGAAAAAAAACTTCCTGTGATATATACTTGATAATCGTTATTTATCTTTGAAATGTACATTTGAAGATATATTTTCTTTTAATTAAAAAGTCACTTTATTGGGGACTCATACAGCTCTTATCACAATACATTGTATACATCCATTGCATCAAGCACACTTGTACATTTGTTGGCATCATTTTCAAAGCATTTTCTTTCTTTTTGAGCCCTTGGTATCAGCTCCTTTTCCCCTCTCCCTCATGAACCTCTAATAATTTGTAAGTCATTATTTTTTTTCACGTCTTACACCACATTATATTGTTGATGTTTGAGTGAGACTGTAGGCAACTAAAACCTAAGCTATTTATATGTAAATACATAAACCTAAACCGTTACACAGAATTCCCTTTCTCTCACTGCCTTGGAGCTAATGCCCATTAATAGTGACCTTATAGGACAGGTCAGGACTGACTGCCCCTGTGGACCTCTGGGGTGGTAAATTTTATGGGAGCAGGAAGACTCATCTTTCTCCTGATAATTCCCTTTAGCTAGTTCTTATTTTAGGTATAGTTTGCTCAAAAGCATGTAGTTTAAATTTTTTTTTTTGATCTTAGAATTCTTAATTCCTCCAAGTTTAGCATACTGTTTTGTTCTGTTAGATGCCGTACAATTTCATTTAATGATCCTGCTAAGGGCTTTGTGGAGAAATGAAACTGAAAGGTGACTGAATTTCTCCGATTTTTTGAAGTCTGCATCCGACTTGGTTTTACCTGCATATTAAGTATGTTTTTTGTAGTAACCGTTAATAATTATGTTGAGTGACACCCTGTCAAAAATGAAACGTCTGGAGATTTATTTCTATTGACCTCCACTGTTTGTTGCTGTTATTCAACAATTTTGTCTCCATTTCCTGTTGAGGATCTTATTTAAAATTTGCCAGATAGTTTCTTGAACCTTGTTGTAGAACATATCTCTTAGCAAAACAGTGATAAAAGTTGTTTTCTTCCTGGCTGTGTTTTCGTTCCTTCATGAAGATTGTTACTGCTGAGACCCACTAACCGCTGCCTTCATAGCCAGTTTTAGTTGGCCAGTGTGGAATACTGCGCACCAAGTTTGGGTGAGATGCATACCTTAAAAACACCACAGTTATCTCTTGATTTGATTTACAAAGGACTTGAGGATTTAAAACAAAAAAAACAAAGCAAAAAAGCCTAAATGAAACAAGATTAAATAGCTGGTGAATTTTTTTGGAAAAGGAAACTGAGGAACAGTTTAGTAGTAGTCTAAGCATCAAGCCAGAGAAAGTCGAGTTCCATGCCACGGGGTATAGCTCCTCTTAGTCCTCTTTCCTGTCTTGCAGGGATCAAGTTGTGGGTCTTGTCCCGTAGACCCTTGGAACAGTAAACTGGTTATCTGAGCAACTATAGCTCAAGTGTCCAGTGTGGAGAGTTTAATGTGCGCCGGAAGCACTGTCTGGGTTGGGCTTGCTTTGCTGCCTTTCTTTTGGTTGGTCACCATCTTCTGGTTCTTCTGAGATGCCTTCCTTGCCCCTGCTTACATGGCGCAGAGCCAGATCAAGGGTTGTATCTGGCACTCAGCTATGGACCTCCTCTTCTGGGTAATTGTGTTCCCCACTTTGGATTACTGTCTTCCAGATCTACCGGCCCCACTGTGGTGTCCGTGGGGCCTACCTCTCTTGTCGCCGGAACTCTGGACAACCCTGGAAACCTCCTTTACAGGCCTGGGGGTTAGCTCATTCTCCCAGAATGTCTATAGTTGTTGAAGGCTCACACTCGAACCCACTAAGACTTAATTTCCTCTCCTGTGATCTCTATTGGTATCTTCCTTGATTCTCTAATAATAATAATAATAATAATGAAAGGGTTAGCAGTATAAGAAATAAATGCTATCATAAGGGTGCTGTAGATAAACTAAGGGTTTGACCAGAGCAAAGAGGAATAACAATAATAAGTTTTCCTGGTGTACCTCAGATGAAAGCAGATTAGCAGCTCAGGAGCAGTAATAGTTTTTCGTTTTTTTTTTTTTTTTTGGGGGGGGGGCATCACTGCCCTCAGGTGGTGAGAGTAGGAGGCCCAGCCTTTGCTCCGTGGAGCTGGAATCAAACCTCCATCCCAGTGGGCCACAGTCCTGCGCACAACCACTAGGTCACCGGGGCTCAGCCCTAGCAGTAATAGTTTTTATTGTTTGTTTTTTCCCAATACTTCATTCGTTTATTGTATGTAAGTTTGGCAAACAGCAGTAATAGTTTTTTTTTTTTTTGATGCCAAAGAAATCAGTGAACAATGAATGAAGAATCGAGCATTCTTGTGAGAGTAGAATGACAATACTTAACTATTTCCTGAAACAGCTGATAATGCCATTACAATTTTACAATAGCATTTTGGATGAGAATGCTTTTGGCAACTTTGAATCTATAATAAGTTTGAAATAAAATAGTAAGGAGGTTGCATGTTGCTGGGAAGAAGTTATGTAGGAGCCTGTTACTTAAACTGTTTCGAAAGCAGATTCTACTCGCATCATTAGGAGGTTGCTGGTAAAGAAACCAATTAGATATTTACAAGATTCTAAATATGGAGCAGTTAGGACTTTAGCCAAGGTAATAGCTGCAGATTTTTTGATAAAGAGAATCCATGTGTGAGATTTAATAGTAGGTCGCTTGTTGAGAACAAGTAAAAAGACTACTTGTAGATAGCTATTCTTAAGTCCAAGGACCTGACTTCCTCTTTCACTCAGGGAGTTCGTGTGTCATCCTTTCCCACCTCTTTGAATGCCTACTCCAGGGAGATTAGATCACGGGTTTACAAAGATGACTAAGACATGATCTCTGTCTTTAAAATGTTCCTAAGAGTTCAATGCATACTCTCTTTGGCTAGACTCAACAGTTTTAATTGCTTTTGAACCCAGCTAGCTTCCTTGAACAGAGCTTTTCTCTCATTCCTTATTCCTCTTCAGTGGGGATTGCTCAAACTTAAAGGCAGGTAAGGGAAGATTTTAGCGTCACTATCAAATGCTGAGATTCTAGTCCTTATTCCTGTCCTCCATCTCACGTCTGAGTTTTTCTCTTGCTCCTCTTGGGCACAGAGGTACTAGGGTTAACTCCTCCCTGCCCACCTTTCCCCAGAGTCCATGCGTGCTGGTGCCTCCTACAAACGACAGAATGAAGGAAAGCCAGAAAAAGGTGAGTTTTGAGCTAGAATCTAATTTGGGACTGTGAAGGTGTGGGGGACTTGGATTGATAGAACTAACTGCTCTATCAGTCTATTGTGAGAACTAGAATCGAAGTATAGTAGAACCACATAGTAGTGTTTGAGCAGAGGTGTGGGCTAGCCATTTGTGGCCAGGAATAGTGGCTAACAGGAGCTTAAAATATATAGAACAAGGGGCATTAGGTAGATAGGCCCTGACAGCAGTAGAACCAGCAATTTCAGTCTCTTCTGTGTGCTTCCTTCCGCCATCTGAATCATCTGTTTCCTTTGCTTTTTGCTTGTCCTTCCTCCCCATGTATACATATACAGGGATTATGATAAACAGGTACGTATGTATTATCTAGGATTATGATGAACAGGTATGTATGGATATACTAGGCTTATGATGAACAGGTATGTATGGATATACTAGGAATATGATAAATCACCTCCCTCATCCCTCAATGTTTCTTTGCTTCTGCACACTGGGTGGGAGTGGATAAAATAGGCTTAAATGAGCCCTTAGGTAACTAAAATTAGAAAATGTTTTCAGACTACACGTGGAGACTATACTTGGCATAACTGCAATGCTGGTCTGTTATTTTAAAAGGAAACAGTAAGCAAGATTAACAGATTTTTGTGACGCGGGTATTATTTTGGGTTGTTGTACTTTATATGTGTCTAGGATGGAGGAGGCTATTAAATCTCGAAGGTGGAAAATTAGGATTCACAGATTCACCTAAATGTTGAATCTTCCAAGTCTTCAGGTAGGTAGGTCATGGATTATTCAGAAATCAATGAAACGTGATACTTGGTTTTCTCAAGAAGCTTTTGGTATAGTGGAATAGTGTAGCACTGTCACAGTATGATGTGGATTTGCCACGTGCAATGATAATACAGTAAGGAGTAATGAAATAAACCACATTCTTTGTTATTTGGGAATGTAGCCATTGCTTCTATCATTTTTCTTGATTTTTAAGTCTTCATGAAGTTTAAGCTTGCTTAGTGTAAAACTCTCTGAAATTTCTTTAACTTAAAATATTCTAGAGTTACCTTGTAGTGTTTTGTTTATTTTTAAAGACCGGGCACGTCAGAGTTGGAAAACAGCCTTAGAGTAGAGCTGCTCAAGCTGCTCAAGATGATGCTGACATTTGACACCAGTCACCTGTCTGTCCTTTGTAGTAAGGGTGTGTCTCCTGTACATTATAGGCTGTTCAGCAACATTGTAGGCCTCCACTTATATAACATTGCACTCTGTCCTTGTGATCATCACAACTGCTGGCATACATTGCCAGTTGTCTTGGGGATGTGGAAGTTGGAGTGGAGGCTGCAAAATTGTACCCAGTAGAGAACCATTGATAGTGAGAAGGGGTTTGCAAGAGATGTGATTCACCATTGCTATAAACCTCCTGGCTCTCATTAGGAACTTACTTTGACTGAGTAAGGCTTTGCCTAACTTTCAAAGTTTTTGTCTCAGCTTTTGCTCTTGACTACTTTCCTGGCTTAATTAACTCTGTGCAGTGTTGGCTTGCTTCTTTGTGTCTCTTCCAGGGTGTGCCTTTCTTCTCTTGTGCAGTGTTACTTTTTGTCAGTTCTTATAGCAATGAACAATAGAGGAGATATGTTATATTTTGAAACAAAGGAATAATTTAATGAACTATTTTCCATTAGTAACAGTTGTTATTAATTTTTCAGATGTTTAAATCCTTTTTTTTATTGTGGTTGAACCTGCCAATGTAATTTGTATATTTTGAAATGTAAATGCATTTCAGTAACAAATGGTGTTCATATAATAATACTATGTGGTTAACTGAGATAATGAAAAATAAAGATCTGGCTTTATAAGAGGGCAACCCCCTTCCTCCCCCCTCCCTGCAGGTGACCACTTGGCAACTTCCTCTGAGTCAGTGCACCCCCTGGTGTCACCAGGGAAGGTTCTCTCTGGTCACAGTGAATTTTATCTTAAAAACACGAACCTCGTGTTTTTTTATTTGTTTGTTTTTGTCACGGCCGATTTAAGAGAATAAATAGTGTGTGGCTGTTTAATTTTGTTTCCTGTTGGGGAAAATGCCACAGAAACTGTTGTGTTAATAAACACAGCTTACAAGGACAGTGCTATGGAAAGAAACTCAAGTGTACAATTGGTTTTCTCATTTCACAAAGAGTGAAATGTCGGTTGATAACAATCCTTATACTGGACATCCATCACCTTCCCAGACAAACGGGTGAAAATGTCAACTCCCAGTGCATGTGGAGTTCGTTCCACCAGATCAGACTATTAATCAATCTTTCTATTTAGAGGTTCTATAAAGATCGTGTAACAGTGTGCAACATAAAAGACCTGATTTGTGGCAGATGGGCCACTGGTTTTACCACCACGACAATGCACCTGCTCACGCAGCCATCCCAGTGTGCCAGTTTAGGGCAAAAAACAGCATGCCTCTCTTGTCCCACACTATGGCTTCTTTTTGTTTTCTCAAATGAAGAGGGATATGAGCAACAGTGATTTGACAACATACAAGAAGTGAAGAAAACAAACCAAAAAAACACACAAAACGAGGACGGTACTGCCACCCATCCAAACAGATGAGTTTGAAAAATGTTTCTAAGAATGGAATTGTAGATTTGACAAATGTATTAAGTATAATGGAGAATACTTTGACGATGATAAAACAATTTAAATACCTAGCTTTGGAGGGGAAAAATTTTTGGTTTTTTGGGGGCACCTCCTCAGAGTTTACACAAAATTGTTTTATTCATCTTATCAGGACTTTAGTGCCCACTTAGGGTCAGGTTCTGGATTAGTACATTGACAGATAATGTCCTCTTTTTAAACTTTTTTTACACTGCCTAGGCATTTGAGGAATACCTGCTAAATTCATACATGCCCTATCTCTGCGGGTGAAAGATGAGGCTGTAATCTCATCAAGAGTTGCACATGTGAAGGTCACCGGGCAGTTCTCTGCCCTGTTTTATGGGGTCACTGAGTCGGCACCGACTACTTCATGGCAGTGGGTTTGCTCTTGTGATTTTCTCCCTTGAGGCCATTCCTCATTGGCCAGGTCTCTTTGGTTGGTGGCAGCTGTATAATAACTGCCTTTGGATTTTTATTATGCTTATTCATTTTTGCCTTTTAGGAACTTGTATTCATGATACGAAAATGATTTCAATGGACTCTCCTCATGTTTGATGACCACTATTAGTATAGACTCAGCTGCCAAAGTCTGATTTATTTGATGGCATCTAGCTCCTGGGAGAAATCAGTTATTTAAAATACTGGCAGGTTTAATTTAATAATGTGGCAAAAAGTGTAATACTAAGTACATAAGTCCATCATTTATGCAGATGTAAAATCACTTTAATTTAAAACAAATTAACTAAAAATTGTGCTTTGTAACTTTTCATACAGGTAAAGAGAGACCTGTTCAGCCATTGAAAACTTCAAGAGATACTTCCCCCTCAAGTACTGCAGTCTCCTCATCAAAGGTTTGTTGTAGTTCATAAATCAGTACAGGAAGACTTACAGTAGATATGAGATGCCTGCATCCTTTACTGTCATGTGTAAAGGGGGGTAATTTACTTTATTTAAAAACTTGAATTTTAAGCAACCACAGTTTCAAAGTAGCTGTCAAAGTAAATGAGCAGTTTTCTTGTAAAATTAACTCCCCAGGGCATGGCAAAATTAGTGTGTAATGTTGTCCTTGCTTATCTGTAATCTATCAGGCAGGAGTGAATATTCACAAAGTACATTTGATACACTTACTTTGGGAGTTGAGGGTTGGGAAAAAGGCATCTCACTTCCTTTGGCTTTCCTGTGGACATGGGCAGAGGTCGAACATGCCTCCACCCTCCACCTTCTTTATCTATCCTGACACCAAATGTTCTTCTCATACCACTCTGCTTCTCTGCTGGGTTCATGGTTCACTGCAGTGGCCACAAAGAACTCAAAAGCAATACTCAGAGTTAAGGGAGTTTATTAGAGAAGTGAACAGATTACCACAAGCCAGCATCAGAAAACATTCCAAATAGATACAGTCATTGGCTCATAGAAGTCTCTCTTTTCAGCCAACAATCACGTCTCTCTCTAGTCCTTAGCCTCTCAGTTGGGCGGACTCGGTCCCTCCCCACTGCTCTGTCTCATAGTTTCAGCTCATCCCTGTCTCCTTGCCTTTTACACTTTAGGTAGGGATATGGATCGCGGTCTGCTAGTAGCCCTTCTTCCTTATTGGTCCTGGGAATGCTCTGTTTCTGTTTTTATGATGACTGTCTTCTATACAGAGGAATGGTTTTGATGGAGGTGTGGCTTTATTTTGCAGCATACCATCCCCTAAAAGAAACAAAGGGCAGTGACTTGGTCGTCCATACCCTCTAGTAAGGCGAAGACTCGTAATAACATCCCACCTTTATCTTGTTAACATAACAGAGACCTCCCTCCAAAATGGAGTTAAAACTGTAGGCACAGAGGCTAAAATTTATAACATCACAGGGAATTATGGATAAACCAGATTTACTGCCCTTGAGTTGACTGACTCACAGTGACCCTATAGGACAGAGTAAAAACTCTCTGTGGGTTTCTAGACTTACGTCCTTACAGGAGTAGACAGTCCCATCTTCTCCTTGGAGCAGTTGGTGGGGTTTGTACTGCTCTCCTTGTTAGCAGCTCAATGCTTAACCCACAGCATAAGAGTTCCCTTGGATTTTTGATAGAAGAGCCATTTTTTGAGGGGGCATCACTGCTCTCTGGTGGGAGTAAGAGGCCCAGCCTTGCTCCTGGAGAGCTGCTGCTCCATTTGAACCGCCAACCAAGTGGGCCACAGTCCCGCACACCACTACTACGCCACCAGGACTCAGCCCGATAGAAGAGCCATTTTAAGTAATATCCCTTTACCACAGTGGTCAAGGCAGAGACTTGGCATTTTTTGGTATAACTAACTACCAAGGGCTAGTACCATATTAAGTATTATGTTATTTTACAAAATTATACAGAAGGAAATCTGAGGCTAACAGTAGCTTTAGAGTCCCATTATATAGAAGAGTAAATAAAGGCTAAGAAGTTAAGTGCATAGTTTTTGCAAAGACTTAGCTCCATCTTACAGTCTTCAAAAATTTGGGGTGGGGTGGTGTTGAGGGAAGGTGTTGCTATTTCTGTTCTCTGCAGTTAATAGGTTATCTTCTCTGATACCATATCATTTTTATTTGCCATAACTGTTGTTACTTTTTCTTTCCTTACTTCCTTATATTCTCTTCTTTCTGGCTTTTCAGCAGTTATAAATATCCCTTAACTGCCTTTGTTTGGTGTTGGGGAGCAGCTGATTCTTTTCCTGAGAGCGGAGAAAACAAAGGTTTCATAGTGACAGTTTGTCATTTTGGAGCTTGTCTGAAAGTTCCAGAGTTCTGGGTTTTGAATACAAAAAATGTGTTTCATTTCTAGTTCTGTCTTCTTAAAAGTGTGATAATATATATATCTGAAAACACTGGCTTTTATTGTCAGGAAATAAATAAAAGGAAAAAATAATAGCTGTCCATTCAAGCCACTATGAGAATTTATAGTAACATATACATATAACCATTTCCCTGGAAATATAATACAATCTAAGCTGTCACAAAGGACTTTGTAATACATATGGAAATACATTTATTGTGAAACAACCATAGTAAATTTCAGGTATTTTTTCTGACAAGTTCACTTAGATACTAAACAATGCATGTTTAACTTAAACCTTAGTATTAAAATCAAAATATTAGATTTGTAATCATTTTAGTTATTAGAAAATGATTCCCAAGGTCACATTGTAGTTTTGGAGACTTCATTAGCTTCAGTTTTCTCGAAGTTTTTCTCATGAACATTATTATAGCCCTCGTATAGAAACAGTTTTTCAGAATTCATTTCCTGCTGTTAGCAGTTAATTTCAAATTGTAGTTTTTCGAGTTTACAGAATTTTGTGGCAGATAAAACAAGTTAATCATAGAAGGTTTTTTACTTCTTTCTATAGAAATAGCTTGCTTTATTTTTGTTCTATAATTTTTCTTGGAAAGACTTACTAAAAGACTAAAAAGAAGAAATCATTTCCTGGTTATATTTGTGTGCATTGGTGTTCAGTTGCTTCCTTTTCATTTTTTAAAATAACTTGATTACCATACCTTTTCCACCATACCCGGGCAGAGTTTAGGGTAGGCTCTTGTAGACTTCCTCAGTGCTTACAGATGCTCTTCATGTTGCTATATCACTAAGGTCGTCTGGTAGATGTCATGATGCTTTCTAGTTTACTGAGTTAAATAAGCTGTGCAAGGAGGTCAGGAGTCTTTCTTTCTGGGTCACATGTAAGGAATAGAGCTTATACACTATATTACAAATTATTGTGTAGTATAAGAACTTTCTTATATTGCAATAATTAGAAATTTGTCTTGGTGAAATGTTCACACTCTACTCACTTGAAATCAGTCTAATGTCTCTTCTAGTCTATGTATATTATAATCTGTGTGGATCAGAAATTATGGGTTGCATTTTGAAGAATGGGAATTCCAGAGCATTTCATTGTACTCATGGGGAGCATGTACAGTGCTGAAAAAGGCATTTGTTTTCACAGAACAGTGGATAATATGTGTGCATCAAGGTTGTATCTTTTCACTTATTCAGTCTTGTGTGTTGAGCAAACAATCTGAGAAGCTAAAATACCTGAAGAAGAATGCAAAAAAAAAGAGGAGGAATGCAGTATTGAAGGAAGACTTCACAACTGGCAATGTGCAGATAACACAATCTTGCTTGCAAAGAGGATTTCAAGCAGATATACTTTGGATCAAAGATTACAGCGTTTAGTATGGATTCCACCTCAACAAAAGAAAAATTTAAAAACCTCACAATTGGCCCAATAAGCAAATATCATGATAAATGGAGAAAAGATGGAGATTGTCAAGAATTTCATTAATTGAATCGACAGTCAACACCTATGGAAGCAGCAGTCAAGAAATCAAAGGATGCATTGCCTTAGGCAAACCTACTGCAAAAAACTTTTTTAAAGCACTAGGAAGTACAGATAATACTTCAAGCATGGTATTTTCAGTGACTTCATATGCATGTAAAAGTTGGACCATGAATAGGAAGATGAAAGAATGTTTGATTCGTTTGATTTCTGGTATTCATGAGGAATAGTAAATGTATCATGGACTGCCAGAAGAATGAACAAAAGGTTTAGAAGAAGTACAACCCAGAGTATTCTTTCCTTCTTCATTTTTTAAAGCTGTGAACCATTCCTTCTTCATTTTTAAAGATATGAACCATTGTTTCTAGAAGTAGCATCCTGAACTCTGTAGGTGCCATAAGAAAGGACCAGTCCTTGAAGAAGGAGATCATGTTTGGTAGCTGGCGGCCAACACGAGGAAGATCCTCACTGAGATGGATTGACACGGTAGCTGGACCTCAAAATAGAAAACAAAAACTTGCTGCCAGTGTTCCGTGTTGACTCATTGTGACCCATTAGCTGGGTGCATATCAATTTCTCCCCCTTTTCCCTTATTGAACAACTGCTAGTTCCTTGAATTCCCGTCTATGGTTTTTTATTTCAGTAGTCCATGAGTTTAATCTGACATGTAATAAGAATGTAATACATGCTTGTCAAACAAATAGATGAATGAACAAATGGAAATGGAGAATGGATAGGGAGTGGAAAGAAACAAGAGCCAATATAGGGGATACTTTGGAAAAGAATGTCCAAGATGTTTTCCTGTGAGACAGAAGGAAGGAAGAAAGGATGTAATCAGAAGTAAATCATTCTGAGATGGGGGGGTATCAAATATCTTTTAAAGAAAATAAAGAATGTATCTCTCCCCTAGAAACTGAAAGCTTAGAAAACTTTATGTCTTAGCAGAATGTACTTCTGAATGTCTTTGACGTTTAAGACCCTTTGAGGATTGTAACGAGAGTGTTCTTTGTTTTTATCAGGGCTTAGACAAGCCCGGCAGACTGACTGAAGAGGAACTTGCAGAGGCTGCCAGCAAGTGGGCTGCTGAGAAGCTAGAGAAGGCAGATGGAAGTAACTTACCTGAGATTTCCGAGTATGAGGTAAGTACGCTTTCTTCTCTGTGTCTCAGAACAGAAAGTTTCATACGGATTCTCAACTATAATTTGAGGAAAATATTTTTAGTTTTAGTATTTTAAAGTATTAGTTGGAAATATTCTCTTTAAAAAGTTGTCAAAGTAATAATCCAAATTGAATAATTCAACTTCATTAATCATTGTGTCTGTCTCTAGTAGTTTGGGAGTGTAGGGAAATTATAAATATGGTGTGTAGGGGAAAGACAAAACATGTTTATATGTTGGGTTTGCTGTTAAAGGTGTCTTAGGAAGTATCCACATATATCAATAAATACATATATATAGCTTTTAAAGGGGGCAGCCCAAGGAACATTTCTCAATCATAACCAAATACCTTCAAAGAATAAGCCAGTGTGCCCAAGGACTCAAGACCATAGTTCTGGGGACACTGAGGTCAGTTGACATAATATAGTTAGATAATGCATATCCTACTTTGATGAGTAGCCATTAAGGCCTTGAACGCATATAAGCAGCCATCTGAGGTGCCACTATTGGCCTCTCCCTATCTTAATCAAAGAACAAAAACTCAAACCAAACTCAATAGTGACTCTCAGTGACCTTCCAGACCAGAGGAGAACTCACCCAGTGATTGTCCAAGACTCTGTTTTCTGAAGTAGAAAGGCCCATCTTTCTTCTGAGAAGTGGCTGATTGTTTTAAACTTCAGGACTTGCCAATCGCAGCCCAGTGCATAAACACTACGTCACCAATGTTCAAAGAATAGTGAGGGAAATTAAAGACTCAAGGAAACAATTACTGTAGAAGACTAGTAGACCACTCAAACTTCATCCTTCACAGCCCTGCACCAGAAGAACCGGATGGTGCCTGGTTTTCACTGGTCATCTCCCTGAATGAGATCATATGAAAACTAGATCCTAGAGAGAGTATGAGAAAAATGTGAGACAAAACTCAAAATACTAAAAAAAATACTGGACTTGTGAGTCAGATGAGGATTGGTTGGATCAGGACAGTGGCCTTTAGTGACCCGTCAAGACCTGGAACTAAACTCATCCCAGTGTCACAACTTTCAGCCACATGATGGACAGGCCATAAAGGGAGAAGTAATACCAGAGTAATTGTGCATTTAGTGAATGCCAGCTATAGTGTGAGATCAGAAGGGCAGCATTTGCTTAGGGATGAAGCTTGGGAGGCTGGAAGGAAGAATGAATGATAAACACCTGGACCTGGACCAGGGATATGAGTAGTCATGTTAACAAGAGAAAACACTGGAGAGTGGATTGTTGTAGTTGCTGCTAGGTTAAAAGTTTAGCACCCTATTCATTTGATCTTCTTTATGATCCATTTAAATTTATTTTAGTTTTTAATATTTTCCTGCTTTCTTTTAGGTTGAGATTTTTAATTTGTTTTACCTTATTCTTATCAGTTATTGATACTTGTTTTTAATGTTTTCCAGTATATGAAATTATGGATAGGTAAATCTGTAGAGACACTAATTCGATTAATGGTTACTTGGGAGCATGGTTACCAGGAGAGATTGGGGGGAAATGGGGAACCAATAATGATGAGTACAAGAGTGAAGAATATGTTCTAAAACTGACTATGCAACTCTTCTGGTGTGATTCAACCACTGAATTGTATGATGTGAATTAGATGCCAATAAAACTGTTAGAGAAAAAAGGAAAGTAGAGTACTGCTGTCCAAATGTCACAGCAAAATATGTATGAATTATTGAATAAAACTGCTTCTCACTATATTCTGTTCCAAATCACAAAAAAGGGAGAAGCTCAAGTTCTTGGGGAAAAGAATATCTTGGAAATAATACTAAGCCACAGTGACCTCAAAATAATTAAAAAAAAAAAAGTCGTTGAGCTCACACACACAAAAATTGTTCTTGAATTATATTCACATATTATACTGTATGCACTATAGCTCATAAATTTCCCAAGAAATGAAATAATGTACACTTTGTATTTCTTTTGACCTTTGATGAATCTTAAGTGCACCCCCCCCCCAAAAAAAAAAAAAGCACCTTAGGACTCATGGAGAATTGTTTTAAAAATATTTGTAATATTTTTTTGGTGGGGGGGGAGAGGCATCACTGCCCTCAGGTGGTGGGAGTAGGAGGCCCAGCCTTTGCTCCGTGGAGCTGGAATTGAACATCCATCCCAGTGGGCTGCAGTCCCGTGCACAACCCCTATGCCACCGGGGCTCAGCCTGTTTTAAAAATATTTGTATTAAAATATTTAAAATACAGCTATGCCCCCTAAAAATTTTTTCAAAATAAGTTGAAAAATTCTGTATATTCTATGATATCTCTAATAGCAGAAGTTAGAAGTTTCGTGAAGGGAAATAAAGCTTTTAATCAAAATCTCATTGATGCTTGGTGAATTATTTTGGCAGCATAGGCGAGAATAGATAATCCAGTGACAAGTTATTAACATTTGAAGGAGAATTCCGGTTTATCAGTAAGTTTTTTATGGTTTTGATAAAAAGCCTTTGGTGAATCAATATAAAAATCTATAATAGGTTTTATATAAAAGTTATATAAAATGAAAATAATCTTTCAAATTAATATTGGAGACTACTCAAAGAAAGTGCAAACCTATTCAGTACTTACGCAAATAGTCTTTCTTTTAAAAAATGCTGATCTGTCATTTAGATATCAATTGTTCTTAAATAGGTCAAGGTTCCCTTTTTATTGTAGCCATTATAATAGATATTTATACACATTCTTGAGCAAACATATCTGAAATACCCAGCAGTTTCTCTTTGGCACTTTCCCAGCACTATTTAAAAGCATGAACAATGCAGGTGATGCATTTAATAAAGTCATTTTGGTTATTTTCTTAATGATTTAGTATGAAATTTTTGTACTAATATTAGACATTTTTGCTTCAGAAGTTGCCATTATGAAGAATTGACGATTTTTCTGAGGACTTAAAACTAAAAATCTTCCCCAAAGACAAAAATATTTTTATGTTCTTTCATTGCTTGAATGGGGCTTGATGCTGAATAGCTTAGTGATGGTCTAGAAGGATCGTTTTGCTTATCCCCTGCATTTATGCCTAAGATTTGCTAGCTTTCTTAATTAATGAGAGATAATTAATCCTAGAATTTTAAAGTGGGGACATAAATCAAACAATTTCTGGTTGGCCCAAGGACAGGGTGGTGAGAGCACTGGTCTGCTAGCTATAAGGTCAGCAGTTGTAGTCCTCTGGCTGTAAGATGATGAAGTTTTCTGCTTTTGTAAAGATTTAGAACCTCAGGAACTTAAAGGGCAATTCTACTCTGTCCTAAAAGGTCATTGTTAGGAGTCAGAATAGACTTACAGATGGCTGTAAGTTTGGTTTTGGAGTTTATGCCCTTTTAAAGTTGAGTAGCAGCATCAATTTGATGGCATCTTTTAAAATGCTTTTCTCATTTATGGTACTCTCTCATTCTAGAAATAATTCAGTTGAGAAATTTTTAGGATATTTTAAAACAAACAAACTTCATCTTGTCACAACTTAAAAGTATTTTGCTCAGGTAGTTCCAGTTTTTCTTGGACCTAGTTCAGAAGTTACTCATTTCAATGTTCTGGGCATTTTGGTGGACAACATTTTGACTTGTTCATGTAAGTTTGTATCAGTTTGGACAGAAAAACTTGGAGGAAAAAGGAACTTCGTTTGATGCTAGAGTTCAGTTTAGAGAGAGAAAGTGTGTGTGTGTGTGTGTGTGTGTGTGTGTGTGTGTGTTTTGTATAGATTACTATTCTGAGGAGACAGAGAGAACACAGAAGTAAGTAGCCTTCCAGCTTGTCTTTCTTGCTGTCATCACATAAACTATTTAGTGGGAAGCCTGTATTTTATAGTTTATTGATCTGTTTAGTTTGTGCTTTGAATTTTTTGTTTCCGAAGAGCATTTCCTAAAGTATGTGATAAAATAGTAATTCTGATCAATTTTAATAGTTTATCTGTTGAAATGCCTCCTTTGTTTTCATGTTCATTTTAACACTTGGCCACCTTTAGGGCAAAGTAGAATCACTCCTGTAGGGTGCCCACGGCTATAATCCTCATGGAAGCATACTGTCACATCTTGTTCCTACACAATAGCTGTTGGGTTAGATTTGTCCATCTTTGGCACTAGCAATTGAGTATTTAATTGGCAAAACCACCAAGAACTCTTTTCTTAATGGTATAAGGAAAAAAGATTCTGTAAGTGAGCGAGTGGGGGAGATGATAGATTTAAAAGAGTTTTTGCTATGTCAGCATTTCTCAGATATTTAATATGTTAATGTGTTTATCAGTGGTTGTGTTAGACCCAGTTGAGTAGAGAAATGAATTTAGGGACGTTTCATGTGTGTATAAGAAAGAAGTTTATATCAAAGAGTAATTGTGTATTAAAACATCTCAGCCTAGGCCAGATCGAGTCCTTAAGTCTAATAATAGCCAGTACAATACTGGTCCAAAAATCCTTCTTCAGACGTATAGTCACATGCAATGATGCATAATGCAGGAAGATCACAGACCAGTGGGTGCAAAGTCTTGTGGATCCAATGGCAGTGGAAGCATCTCATCACTGCCAAGGGTTTCCACATGGCAGTGAATCAGAGAGATAGGAGAACTCTTGCAGGTCTCAGCAAGTCTCCCATGGCTTGTTAACAGGAAGACCCAAGCAGAGAGACAAAATTCCCAGAATCCTTATGAGAAAGTCATGCCCATAAGCAACCACCATCAAGCTGTAACCTGATTGTGACAGGCTAGACTCCACCCTTTCACTCTTAATACCCTCAAGTTGTTAGGAGATCCTGTAAAAAGGAAGATATGAAGGGGCTGAGCCCTGGTAGCCTAGCGGGACAGCAGCCTACTGGCTTGCCGGTTCAAATCCAGCAGCAGCAAGGCTGAGTATCTCTCACGATCACCAGAGGGCAGTGAAGCCCCCCTCCCAAAAAGAAGATGAATAGTAGTTTGCACTATTTACCAAACTTTTGATTATAAAGTCAGCCCTCCATAAGAATTTTTTACGAAAAAAAAAAAAAGAATGTTTTACGGTTAGTGTTTCAAGGGACCTATTTTCGGAAAACAACAATTGAAAAAAAAAACCTTTTCTCTCTTTCTCAAGAGTTGATTTTGTTTTGTTTTGTTAACATGGGTCTTGAAACACTAGTTCTAAAATAGACCTGTAAGGGAATAAACCTTCATAATCAAAAACCTGATAAACAATGCAAGCTATTATTTTTCTTTACACACAGAGAAAAAACCCTGTACCATTATTCCCAGGGAGGAAGTCGAGACTTTCTATTCCTGTACAGAGTTTCAGTCTCAGAAACATATAATTCAATAAGTCAAACTTCCATATGAAGTTCCTGAAACTTTGAGGAGAAAAGGGCGTGCGTGGCAAGACTTTGGAGAGAGCACACAATCAGAGGATAGCAATTGCCTCCTGTCTTTGAGCAGGCAAGGTACCATATATACTCGTGTATAAACCGAGTCTTTCACTATATTTTTAATGCAGTTTTTGTGGTAAAATTAGGTGCCTTGACTGATATTCAGGTCAGTTTATATTCGAGTATACACAGTATTTGGTTTCCATTTGGATAAAAATGCCATTGGACACCAGATCTGGTTCCTAGGTAGCTTACATAGGACCTTGTTTATGAAAGCAATTACTGAAGCATTCTGAGTTGGTTCATACACCTAGTTCATGATGTGGGTTTGGTTCATGTACTTAGATTTGATCCATTTTGTGTTATTTTTTTTTCCTATATGATGCAAGGCAGCGCTTCCATTTTGTGTTATTTTTTTTTCCTATATGATGCAAGGCAGCGCTTCTCAACCTGTGGGTCACAACTCCTTGCTGGGGGTTGCCCGATTCATAACAGTAGCAAAATTATAGTTATGAAGTAGCAACAAAAATGTTATGGTGGGTGCTCGCTTTGGCAGCACATATACTAAAATTGGAACGATACAGAGAAGATTAGCATGGCCCCTGCACAAGGATGACACGCAAATTCGTGAAGCGTTCCATATTAAAAAAAAAAAATGTTATGGTGGGGCGAGGGCGTGCCACATGAACTGTGTTAAAACCTTGCAGCAGTAAGAAGGTTGAAAACCACCGATGTAGGGAAAAGTCTGACCTTTTTTTTGGAGGGGGGGGGGAGGGACATGTCTATATCCAGTTGTCTGACACATTTGTTGAAGAAACTGACTTGGCACCCTTTTAAAGATTCATTTGACCATAGATATTTAGTCTGCTAATTTGTAAATAAGCAATGTCATGATTGATTTGATAGTGTTCGATTTTTTTTTTTTTTTTTGGTTTTGTTGTAGTTTTGGAATTGAATAGCAGTTTTTCTAATTTATTTGTTCAGAGTGTTTTAGGAAGTAAAACAGCCGAAAACTGGATTTTTTTGGATAATTTATTAATATTTTAATACAATAGAAATGATCGTTTTATTTTATAGGATTGCATTCTTTTCAGAAATTTTAATAAATTCAAGGGCTACAGAAATAAAATGTTTTACTTTTGCCTCTGTAATTTACTAATACCTCTCTTTTTAGTTTGACTTTTTGTCCTTAATATTCCTTAAATAGATTACTTAAGAGCCATCTAGCTGAATCTCAATATAGTGTTAAATATATTTTTGGAATGGAATAAGCCCAGAGGTGCCTTGTCCATAAAGTGGTAAAAGTAGCGGTTATTTCCACTTTAATCCTCTTCACATATGCTCATTATGCAAAGTGAAAATTGAAAGTTTTCTTAAAACAAGTTAGACTAAGTAGTTTCTCTGATTATAGCATTCCAATTAGCACTTATACACGGTTTTTTTGAAATGCAATGTATCTTAAAAGTAAGAAAGCACCTAAACAGTCCCTATCTTTTTTAAAGACGGGATCCACTGCACCATTGTTCATTGACCAAGCAGAAGAACCTGAGTCAAATCCCACAGATGGCATAGAATTGTTTGACGACAGTCAACTGAACAGTCGCTCTAAAGCAATAGCATCAAAAACCAAAGAGATTGAGCAGGTGAGAGCCAGTCTTTTTAATAAATATGTTTGTTCATATTATTTGGCAAATGGTAATTTCAGTTAATATTTAATGAATAAATGTTATATTTTGTATTTTCCATTTGTGACATTGAAATTTCAATTTAAAAATTATAGAAAACACTTGGTTTGATTTTAGTTATATTGATCAATGTACTTACTCTCTTATGTTTATTTTTTTTTAATTAAGCTTGTTAGGGAAGACTAGTGTTCTGGTTAGTATGAAGCAATTAAAAGGTATTAAATTTAATAGAATTGGTAATAATTTCCTTAAAGCAAAGATGTAAGGTCAGGGAAACTAGATTACTGGAAATGGAACAACCAGAACAGAATTAGTGAGAATGATAGCCAGTGCCACTGAACAATTTGTGTAGAAATTGTTTTTTGCCAAGTAAGTCATTATGAAAAGCACAATAAAATAGTATTAACAAAATAACCCCGATAAAAACGAGAGGAAGAAATGTTAAGTATTAAGAAAATTAGCAAAAGTTACTTTTTAAGATGAAGATTAGAGGTGTTTACTTTTAATATAATTTAAAATGTTCTGAAGTAGCATATTCAA
Organism: Nesogale talazaci; assembly: GCA_004026705.1. Classification (NCBI taxonomy): domain Eukaryota; kingdom Metazoa; phylum Chordata; class Mammalia; order Afrosoricida; family Tenrecidae; genus Nesogale; species Nesogale talazaci. The sequence goes on from PVJH01001960.1 coordinate 98,191, forward strand.
AGAAATGCACTAGATGTTTATGTAAATCTAATTTGAAAATAAGCATCTTACTTTTAATTTGAAACTGTTAGCCACATTTGATTAATCTGATTCCTTAATTTAAAAAAATGTGGATATATATATATAGACATTTCTAAGACTTAAATTGTGCCAACTTAATGGAATTTTTAATTGTAGTGTATTTCTTTAAATCTTACTTTGTTAGTGTTTTGTAGTTTTCTTTCTTTCTTTCTTTCTTTTTTTTTTGTGGGCATCACTGCTGTCTCGTGGTGGGAGTAGGAGGCCCAGCCCCACTGCTGGAATTGAACCTCTGTCCCAGTGGGCCGCAGTTCCACGCACAACCACTACGCCACCGGGGCTCAGCCCCAGTGCTTTGTAGTTTTCAATGTATTCGTGTTAGCCTTTTTTTTGTTAGATTTATTCCTAGGAACTTGGTTTTTGATAAGTTTTTATATTAAAATTTCCACTTATTCCTAGGACACAGAAATACAAGTGATTGTGTTTTTGAAATTACATTCTACCACCTTCCTAAATTTACTGTTTTATTCTGAAAATTTTTTTTGTTTCATTTGTTTTCTGTGAACACATTCATATCATCTGCAAATGCATATGTTTCAACTTTTCTGATTTTTCTTTCTTTGCCTTTATTGCCTGGCTAAATTTTGTAATATAGTGATGAATTTTTTAAAGTGATAAAAAGAAGATAATGTTACACTCCCAGGCTTATGTGGAAATGTTTACTGTTTCAACATCAGCATGTAAGTTCTAGGTTTTTATGAATGCCCTTTCTTAGATTGAAGGAGCTCAGGTGGCATTGGGCTGCTTATTGCAAGCTCACAAGCCTCTCTGTTGGTGAATGATGAGATTGCCCTTATAAGACTTACAGTCAGAAGCCCCTTTACCTGGTTGCTGTGTTGAAATTGACTTCATGGAAGTGGGCTTAATTTGATTTTTTTATGAGCCTGAGAGGATATTATTCTGTTGCTGGTTTGCTGGGAGATTTTGTTTTACCTTGTATAAATGTTGAGTTCTGTCAAATTTTGTTTCTGCATGTACTAACGTGATCACAGGCCTTTTAGTTTTTCTTTTTTTAATTGGTGAATTACATTTGGGTATCAAAATCACCATTACATTCTTGGGATAAGCCCCACTTAATCATCATGCATGATCCTGTTCATATATCGCTGGGCTTGACTTATTAGTATTTTATAAAGGATGATTGTATTTATCTTTATAGGGGATATTGGTGGATTTTGTTTTGTTGAGGTTGTTATTCTTATTTGGTTTTGATGAACTTCATAAAACACATTACTTTTGAAAACGTTTGTGTAGCATCTGTATTATTTAAATTCACAGATGGGATATTTCGTGTGGAAATTTCTTACATAGGAAAGATGTTATTTATAATTTCAATATCTTTAATAGATTGAGGCCTTTTAAAGTGTTTTCTTTCTCTTTTAATACTTTTTTTAAACTTGTTTTTCTATAGCAATTTCTCCTCTGCATTTAAGTTGCTGAGTCTTATAACATAGAGTTCATAATAATTTGGTGTCTTCCTTCTAGTGTCTGTACAATAAGGTAGTGATATCTCCTTCTCATTCCTGATGTTGGTCATTTGTTCTGTTGGTCTTTGTTTTAGTTCTGGTAGACTAGATAAACAAATTCATAAACACTCATATATAAGGGAGAGGTTTATATACAAGAGGAATGGAACTCTGAGAAAGCATCCCAGCCCAGTCCTGTCCAAGTCCATAAGTCTGATATTAGCCCATATGTTCAATACCAGTCCATTAGTCCTTTTCAGACTCATGAAGCATGTGCAATAATGCCAGGACAATCACAGGCCAGTGGGTGCAGAATATTGTGTATCCCCTGGTGGTAGAAGCATCCTAGTGCTGGCAGGGGTCTCCTCATGGTCTCCCAAGCATCTCCTCTGGCCTCCCAAGCATATCAGCACTGGCAGCAGTCTCCACGAGACTTCTCTGGTTCCATCAGGGTAGACCCATGTGGTTTCTCCTCCGGCTTCTCCAGGACTCAGGATCTATCAGCATGCTTCCATGTTGTCTTATCAGTAGACTGTCTCCAAACGACAGAGTTGATAGTCTCTCACCTCCAATGGGGAAATGGCGCGAGACTTCCCAGAATTCTCAAGAGAAAGCCATACCCACACAGAGGTCTCATTGGCTATCTCCAGGTTAACAGGCTAGACTACACCCCTGCATTCCCAGTGCTGAAATTGACACAGATCAGTGACTGCCACAGTCTTCATAAAAGCCCTTTCATTTAAAAAAAAATCTTTTAAAAGAAGCTTTTATAATAAAGGTTTTCAACTTTAGATTTATTAAACTATTTTTCCTTGGCATCTTAAGGTAATAACTTGGATCTTTCTCTTTTTTTTTAAATATAATGATTTAAACTTAGAAAATTTCCTCTAAGTATTACTTTGCTATATTGCTTAAATTTTTGTTGTTCTTTTCATCCAAAATATTTTCTAATTTTATTTATAATTTCTTCCTTGACTGATGAATTACTTATTTGAGGTTTTATTGTATATCTTGTTTTTATTGATTGTAATCAGTAATTTTACCAGAAATATGTTGGATTTTGATTATCTCTTTTATGGTCCAAAATAACTTGGTAACTGTTGTGTGGGTACTTGAAAAGAATGTATATACTAAAGCAGTGTATGGGTATGTTCTACCACTTCGGTTAACTTTTTGGTTGGCTTTTAGGATTATCCTTATTGATTTCTTTTGACTTTTTCTACTGATAATTGAGAGGAAAATGTCGAAATATCCAAGGGAAGTTGTTTTCATAGTTCACTTTTTAGTTTTGTTTTGTATGTACCAGGGGCTTCATAAAGTTCACAGAGACATAGAATTAAAACAGAATTGGATTATCCAGTGAACCTTGTGAAGCCCCCTTGTGTATACTTTAGAATATATTTTATTATTTTAGAGGAAATATATATAATAAGGTTGTCTATTTTTATACTTTCTCAGTGACATTGGTTACACTTTTCACTTTGTGTATCAGCATTCTCATGATTTCCATTCTGATTCTATTATCTAGTTTCTATTATCCCCCTTTTACCTTCTCATCTTTGGCTTCAGGCAGATGTTCACCATAGTTAATCCTCATTGAGATGATAGTTACATGAGCACAATACTAACTCCAACTCCTTGCTATGAGCTGATCCTGAAAGTCTCGTCTTTATCCTGTGGCGCCAGGATGGTTTTAGACTGCTGACTTTGGGTTAGCTGCCCTAAACTGAATCACTGCGCCACTAGGACTTCTCTCACAGTGGTTAGAGGTGAGATTATTTTTGAGACTTGGCTTTTTGACTGGTAAGTGACCTCTGGGAGTGGTTGAATTCCAACTTTAAAGGTTATCTCAGAGCTTGTTATACTGAAGAAATTTTGGTTTTAGTCATCTAGAAACCCTTGTTGTTAACCCAAATATTAGCTTAAAAGGAAAAAAAAGTTATTCAGAAGTCATTTTTTTTGCCTACCTAGCTTTTGTCTTATGGATTAATAAGGTTTTAATGTAAACCTAGTTTATTTTACTTGGAATTTTATACTTGTTAGCTGTTTGTGTGACCATATTCTTCACTAATTAACTTTCAAAAATATTTTTAATTGCAACTTAGGTGGGAAGTTTATATTTCAGATCTTTGATTTTATATTCACTAGTTTAAACTACACAACAAACTCCCCAATAGCTTTCCATGCTGACTTCCTTTAACATGCCTTCTACTTGATTACAAATTCCCTCTTCACCCATATTAATCCCTGACAATCCCCCTAGCTCGTTGCTTCATCTTTCCTCCTTTACCTTCCTCCAGTTGGTAGCTTCCAAAGTATGTTCCTTAGGGCATGAAAGTCTTTGCCTTGGGGTTTTCCCTCATAACAGTGGTCTCACTGCTCATTAAATTTTTTATTCTTTTTCCTAAAAATAAAAAGTTCAGAGTGAAAAATCTTAGCATCTTTCCTGATCTAAACTAAACCAAAAAATTAAAGTTAAGTATTGTGTATTTTGTGTATACTGCTATGGGTATGTAGCTAACCCAGATTTAGCTTTTAATTTTCTATTTCTTAATAAGGAAAAAATAATTCTACTATATTCAAACAATCAGTAATAGTTTTGAAACCTAGTAAATTACTTGTGTTTGGTGGGAGAATGGTGCAGAAAATGCTTTCTTCAACATTTACTCAATGTTCTATCTGTGACCACCTTCTCCTCTTATAGTGTCTAGTTTCACTTGCCATCTGTAAGCTGCTGATTTCCCAGCACTCTCACTTGCTCTTGCTTCTCCCTCTTAAGTAGTAAAGATTAATCAGTTGGACAGCCTTGAAAGTGTTAACTAGACTAAAGGACATAGAGAATCATCAGTGTTTAGGACCTGAAGGATTAAAGTGATAAGACTTCAAAGCAGTGAAAGAATTTATGTATTGTATGCACATAATTTAGGCATACGAATACACAATGTTGCACAATAGAACATTCTGTTTACTCTCTATCAGAGCATGTTACGAAGGTTCTGAAAAGTATAGCTCTGGGCCCTATCTTGTCTAGACATCAAGTCTGCCCCACTGTACTTAAGAGTCCATTATTACAAGCCCCTTGTTCAGAATTTACATATATAGACGTAGCATAGTATACTCACTTAAGATGTCACTCAAAAATTGATTGTTCCTGAAATAAATTGAAAATAAATGACTTATTTTAGCCAAATTTCAAAGTTTTGCATCTTAAAATTTGTTAGATTGTAGTCATGTTCTTTCTACAGAAAGTGTTCTTGTTAAAGGAATTTCATCCCAACATTTACCTCATCAGGTAACTTGTAAATGGGTAAGTCAATAACTTTATATAATTGCTGAGTACTTAAATTGAGTACATTATGAATAGCTTGCCAGAGTGAACACCAGATACTTGAGAAGTCAAAACTAAAGCATCTCAGCCTTTTAAGTTTAAAGATTCGTCAGAGTTTTCATGTTTCTTATTATTCCATAAGGAATAGTGATTCTTCTAAGGAGATATTTTCACATAAACTATAAAATAATGATAATAGAGATGCCAAGCCTTACCTAAAAACAAAAATCATACTTAAAACACTTCAGGTACCTCAGAACCCTGTGAGAAGCACTGTGGAGTAGAAATCAAGAAGAGACCAGGTCATATTAGGTCTTAGCCCTGCGGATATCATCACTGCAATCAAAAGCGGCAGTGATAAAGCAGTTCCAGTAAAGTTGTTTTCTGTGATGAATTTGAATGTGAGCTTCATCTTTTCATTTCTCATCCACTTTCTTATTAGTGTTAAGTGAGGATTTGCTTTAGTGGTTTTAAGTACAGTTCTCCTTGGCTAGTTCCCTTGGGTAAGTCAAGAATTTTGTTTAATTGCTGAGTACTTAAATGAAGGCATATTATAAATAGTTTACATAGTGAACACTAGATACTTCCATTGCAAATTTAAACTTCTCTAAGGCCTTTTCCTCATCTGTGGAATGCAGTTACTAACACTTTTCCCTCTCAGACCCTGTAAGCTAGTTTATGTGGAAACCCTCTGTAAAGGATCCCCGGTGGTGTGCCTGTGAGTCGTACTGCTAACCACAAGGCCAGGTTTGAAAGCACCAGCCTCTCCATGGGAGAAAGACAAAGGTTTCTACTCCCGTAAAGAATTACAGTCTCAGAAACTGCAAGGGGTGCTTCTACCCTGTCCTATAGGCTCATTCTGAATTAGCCACCACTCGAGTTTTTCCTCCCATAGACTTGGCAGGCATATGTGGGACTGTCTCTGTACCATAGTTAATCTACCTAATTGTATATTGACAAGATTTTATTTTTTGAATTTCATGTTAACAATATAGCATAATACTCTCCCTCTCTGTTAAACTACTACTTTTCTATCAAGTTTTGTATGTTTGTTTTTTTTAAACACATTCATGAACATCTCAGAGCAACTGTGTACTGCAGTGTGGAATTGCCCGCTGTGGATTTCTGAGGCTGTATCTTTTCGGTAGCAGAAAGACTCATCTTTCTTCCACAAGCAACCAGTGAGTTTGAACTGGAGCCTTGCAGTTAACAGTCCATTATGCTACCCCGGTGCCTGTGAGTCAGAATCAGCTCAATGGGAGTGAGTTTGGTTTGAGTTTCAGAGCATATCTACTCCGTTGTTTCAATTCTGTGTAGATTGTATTGGGTTATGGTGCTTACATGTGTCATCAGTATAGCCAATTTCAAAGATAATCTGTTTTCATTGGTTTTATACATATACATGCATACTATATACTATTATTTCTTCTGAAGACTCTCAAATATAGTCCTTGCCAAGGAGCTTTGACAGCTTTATGCTCAATTGATTTCTAATTGTGGTTTGCATTGTTCTGCCCTGAAATTCTACTCTATTGTTAGCATCTTTTATTGGCACAGTTTCAGGAAAACAGATTAAAAACTACTTGTCTATTTTTCAACAACTGTTATACCACATGTATTTCTCCATCCCTTTTTTTGTGGTCCAGAAGTCAGAGGTCAAACAAGGCCTTAATAATTATGATCCAGATTTTAATCTACATATTTAAAATAATACACATAGTTATTCCATTAGTACTTTAAAATACTTAATTTCTTCTTTGTGCTAATTATTTCCATAGGACTTTGATTTTCTTCATTCTTATTTTGGACAGAGAGACACCAATAGTTATACCTTGGATTGGTGATCACAAGTTAAGGCTCAGTTGACACTCACCAAAGTAGGATGGTAGGATATTATATTTGTGGACTATGTCGTGTCAATGTTGGTGTCCACTGAGACATAGTTTCAAGCCCCCAGGTCCAGCAGCTCATTCTTTCAAGGTATTTGGTTATAGCTAAGACATTTACATAGCTTTGCTCTATTTGCTCTGTTATATACATGGATGCAGACACATCACCTGTTATTGTTATTGAAAAACTTTCTGCCTACTCATTCTGGTTCATATTTTTGTTTTGTTTTGTTTTGGGGGCATCACTGCCCTCTGGTGGGAGTGGGAGGCCCAGTCTTTGCTCCTGAAGAGCTGCTGCTGGATTTGAACCGCCAAGCCCGTGGGCCGCAGACCCACACTCAACCATTACGCCACCGGGGCTCAGCACTGGTTCATATTTTATATCTGCTTATGTATTCACTTTGAGATTAATGTGTCTCATTACTGATAATACAGGATTATGCATTTTTCAAAGTTATTTAAATTTTTTTACATGAATCATTTTATTGGGGGCTCGTACAATGCATCACAATCCATACATCCACCCATTGTGTTAAGCACATTTGTACATTTGTTGCCATCATCATTCTCAAAGCATTTTCTTTTATTTGAGCCCTTGGTATCAGCCCATTTTTTTCCTCCCTCCCTCTATATAATTTATATTTTGTTATTATTATTAATATTTTCCCTGTCTTGCACTCTGTGTTATCTCCCTTCACCCAGGTAAGGGGTTTCCCATATTTCCTCACCTTCCCCTCACCCCTCCTGGTATTGCTATTCTCATTATTGGTCCTGAGGGGTTTATCTGTCTTGAATTTTTTTGTGATTCTAGCTCTGATCTGTACCAGTGTACATTCTCTTGTCTAGCCACATTTGAAAGATAGAGTTGGGATAATGATGGGAGTGGGGGGTTGGGGGAGCATTAAAGAACTACAGGAAAGTTTTAAGTTTCATCGGTGCTATAAGGATTGTGTATATAATATTATTTGCCTGTAGCTCTTGTATATCTTTAAACCTATCCCATTTAAAAAACATTTTGGGGGGTATCTCTTTTTTTAACTTAGAAAGGAAATGACTAATATGCTTTATAATTTTCCACCTAAAATGATAGAACAATTTTTTTTAAACAAGAATGAGTTACAGTATTACAGAATACCTGGAATCCCAAATTTCTTTTTCTTTAGTGAAAGTGTGGATCACTCCTTTATTAAAGATCGACTTTTCCTTTCACCCAAATTCATGTGTGTTTCCTATCTAATTAGTGATTTTTACAGTAAAACACAAGTAAGTTTCTGGTATTCTCTACCTTCCACCGTGATCCATCCGACAATAGCTACGATGTCCTTTATTTTATGTTTTCTTTTGAATCTGGCCAAGTTTAAATAAATGAATGGTGGTGATGTTGTGAATGGTTGAGGCATTTCCAACTCAAGAGACCCATTTGACAGAATAGCATGGCTTCTTAGGGTTCTTCTGTAGGCTGTAAAACTACAAGAGTAGGCTGATTAAAACTGCCAACTTCCTCACTAGCTGAGTGCTTAGTCACTGAGGCACGAACTCCTCCAAAGGGCTTAAACTCTTCTGTATTTTATTTATTGGTATGCTGCTGGTTAAGACAAACCACATCATAGGCTAATAGTTGTACAGGTTAGAACACATGAATGCACCCACTTACCAACATGGTTAGGTTCCAAAAGCTGGACTTTATGTGGAATTGGTATTATGTGAAAATGAGGATGCTGCATCGTTATATAACTGCCATACCACTGAGCATCATGGCCCAGCCGAGTTAACACACGACCTTAACCATCTCAGCCAGTATTACCCCCGCCTAGCACTTTAGTGTTTGTTACTGCCAGTCTGTTGTTAATGTACAAAATAGTTGTGTAACTTTGATTTATTACTTTGTAAAAAGTGACTGCAGAATAGCAGGACAAGTTGATTAGTGAGGAATAATTGGATTACCAAATAATCAAAAGATACTGTTGATGAAGGTGAGATTTTACTAAAAATATTTTTATGACAGAGCTACTCTTTTATTTGAATTGAAAAAAAAATAAGTAAAAATTTTGAATTGAGTAATTTATATCTCAGGAAGTTTGACTAGTTCTATAGCCCATGTTCTAGAGCAGCTACTTGGGCTGAGCCAAGAGGTAAAAATCAAACCTATATCCATTAATATTAGAATTGCTGTTGATCATGATTCATTCAAAAGGGGGAAAGGAAAAAGAAAAAATCGATCTCGGTTTAAAAACATTTTTTACCTTTTTCTTTTTGTTTTGCGGGCATCACTGGCCTCTAGTGGTTGTGGGAGCTACCTAGCGCTGCTCCTGAGAGCCGCTGCTGGATTTGGACCGCCAAGCCCGTGGGCCACAGTCCTGCAGTCAACCACTTACGCCACCAGCGGTGGCTCTCAGGAGCGGCCCTGGGTAGCGCCCACCACCACCAGCCCTAAAAAACATTTTTTAGTATTTTTTAACCTAGACAGGAAATGGCTAAGATGCTTTAGAACTTTCCATCTAAAATGATTGAACAATAGTATTTTTTTAAAGATAAATTACAGTATTATGAGATACTTTGAATCCCAATATTTCTAACCAACTGGAATGTTGCTATGACTATTTCCTGACCTCTAAACCTATTAAGTATAAACATTATGATTTTCCTGCCTGAAACCCTCAGTGGCTTCCCATTATATTTAGGATAAAAATGTGAAGTCCATGCTGTGGTTGTAGAAACCTGCCGGTTCCCCTTCTTCTTTCACATCACCCTCTTGATTCCCTGAGCTGCAGTCATACTGGCTTCCTATTCCATGAGACTGGTTCCTCGGTGTCTTGGTTGGTACTGCTCTTCCTAGAACTCCCTTGCTGGCCTTTTCTAGTCATTCATCCCAGTGTGTGAATGCTACCATCACACGTCACAGACTGCCTCACTGCCATGGAGTGCCTTCAGACTCATAGCCACCCTGTCGGATAGATAAGATACTCCCGTCGGTTTCCGAGACTAATTCCTGACGGGAGAAGAAGGCCCCATCTTTCTCCTGACATATTACGGGAAGCGTTTCATTATCCTTCTGAACAATCTATGTAGTTGAACCTATTGTATTCCTTAAACACTCATCATCATCGTTGTTGTCGTTAGGTGCCACAGGGGAATTTTTAATTGAGAGTGAACACAATTATATGTGTGTTCTTTTCAGTTCGTCCTTTTTATTATATAGTCTACCCACTTAGAAAAAAGCTTCTGGGCTGAGCCCCGGTGGCGTAAGTGATTGAGTGCGGGATTGCGGCCCGTGGGTTTGGCAGTTCAAATCCAGCGGTGGCTCTCAGGAGCGGCCCTGGGTAGCGCCCACGACCACCAGAGGCAGTGATGCCCCTCCCTCCCACCAAAAAAGAAAGCTTCTTGCAAATACAGAAGGGTATTCCAAAAAACCGATGGTCATTTGTTCAGTGGGAGGGGTATAGTGCATTTGGAGTTCATCCCACCTGGTCAGACTGTTAATCGATTAAGTTTGTAGTTTGAGGATTGCTTAATAGTGGGTGACAAAAAAAGACCTGACTTGTGGCAGGTAGAGGACAGATTTTGCCACCATGGCCATGCACTTGTTCATGCAGGCAGGCATCAGTGTGCCTCTCTTGCCCCATGCACCTTCCCTATTCCCGCTCTGTGCAACTTCTTTTTGTTTCTGCCATTGAAGAAGGACTTGAAAGACAGTAATTTGACAATATTGAAGACCAAAAAAAAGGGAGGGTATCAGCCATCCCAAACAGATGAGCTTGAAAAATGTTTCCAAGAATGCAATTGCAGATTTGACAAATGTGTGAAATGTAATGTAGAGTACTTTGCAGGCGATAGAAATTAATATGTAGCTTTGATAAAAATTCTGGTTTGGGGGTACCTTCTCATAGAGATGGCCCTCAAATGTTGGTTGATGAATGATTCCTGAATATTGAGTGTCTTATGTACATTTTCTCACTTAAATTCACAAATGAATCTCACATTAAAAAACAGATTTAGGGAATTATATAGTCTAAGGTCAAACCATTTATTTAGGGAAAATAGTAGTCTAAGGTCATACCAAAACCCAATCCAGACTCACTACCTTCAAGTCAATGCTGAGTCAAAGCAACTGTGTCAGACAGGGTGGAAGTGCCCCTACAAATTTCCAAAACCGCTAACTCTCGCCATCTTTCTTGTAGAGTGCCTGGTGGTTTCAAACTGCTGACCTGCAGTTAGCAGTCCAACACAGAACCACCGTGTGTATCAGCCAGGCTTCTGCAAGAGCTCACAACAGGGTCTTTGTAACCATAGAATCCGTAATGGTCACCACACTGCCATCTCACCCGCCCACCCTGAATTAATACTCTAAATCTTTTCACATGTATTTTTAAAATACAATAAAGCTGGACTTTGTGTTTTAGGGCCTACCTTTTTATGTTAATTCCATCTATGAGAAATTAGAGTCCTGATGGCATAGAGCAAAGGTGGCAGTTTAAAGCCGCCAGCTGCCCCTCGGCAGAAAGATGAGGCTTCTGCTCCCTTAGTGAGTCTCCAGGTGAACAAGAGCAGCTCTGCCGCGCCCTACCAGGTCACTAGCTTGGAACTGACTTGACAGAATTGAGAAGAGAAAAAAAAAATATTTTTTTTAATTAAAAAAATTTGGTGGGGGGCATTGCTGAGCCCGGGTGGCGTAGTGGTTGAGTGCAGAACTGCAGCCCACTGGCTTGGCAGTTCAAATCCAGCAGTGGCTCTCCAGGAGCAAGGCTGGGCCTCTCACTCCCACCAGAGGGCAGTGATGCCCCCCCCCAAAGTTTTTTTTTGTTAAAGTTAAAACATGTAATTTTCACTTGAAAGAGAAGTTACTTCTCTTGTGGATCATATTTGGCTTTTGTAGAAAGAAAAGAATAATGGATTATACCATAACAATTGATATATTTTCTGCTTTCTTTGGTAATGGACCATGTCTGATGGTCCTGTGGGCTAGGTGTTAAATAGCTAGTTGCTAGGCCATTGGTTCAAACCTACCAGCTGCCCTACCTGAGAAAAATGAGACTGGCTGTACTTAGATGGACAGTCTCAGAAACTATATAAGGGCTCTATAAATCAGATTCAACTTCATGACAGTGGGTTTTTGGTGAATATGAATGCTTCATTTTTCCCATCCATTCTTATTGTCCAAAGTGTTTTGAGTGTGAAGCTTTTACTTTGTATTTATATCTATATGATGAATCAAAGTCTCAAAAAAAAAAGTTTAACCCAATTCCTATGTGGATTGTTTGTAGTATAGTCAGTATGTAAGAATCACACACACACACACACACACACACACACACACACAGATAAAGAGGCATTACAGTCATAATTTGACTTTTAAAGTTGTTTTTTGTTTGTTTTGATTTAAGATGGCTTCTTTTGTCTCTAAAACTGAAATAACTTAAAATACTACTTAAAAAAGAATAGAAATGACAGCGCAGCTGCTACATAGTTGAACTATCTAGGTTAACAACTGGCTTGAATCACTGGAGATGATTCAGTATTAGAGGAAAGATTTTAGTGCTTTTCTGTCACACCTACGCAATGCAGACAGAGGCAGAACTGGGAATTTTCCCTTTTGTTTTACATATAATATGTGTACATTTTAATTATTGCTTCATCTTAATAATATGTAATCCTTTTTGCCTCCTAAAATAGTGTCATCCTGAATGGTATCATTTGTGTGTGCCGCTCCCCACTTTGTGGTGGCATTGTTTGGTTTTACAGAAGACAATATGTTTCAGGGGCTTTAAAATCTATCTCTTTTTATAATAGTTTTTTGAAGCTTCCTTTCTTGGGTGTAAAGCTTTAATGGAAAAAAACTATGAATATGGAGTTAAACAGTATATTTCTAATTGAATTTTATTCTTTTTTTTCTACAATGTGGTTATATTATAGGATAGTGGGGTGGGGGGAGCAAAATATTTCTGAACTCCAATAAGACCCTAAACCAAGACCAAAACCATTGCTTATTTCATCTGACAGTGACTTTGTGTGTTACACAGTAGTAGAACTGCTCCTAGGATTTCTTCTCTGTTGTCTTTATGGAAGCAGAGCACCTTTCTTTTGTGCCAGATGCCTTCAGACTACCAACCTCCAGGTTTGTGACACCCGGGGACCTTCTACAAACAATTAAACCAGAAACCTTGCCAGCAAGTTGCTACCGGCTTGCGGTGATCCTAGATGGCAAGGCAGAATTGCCCCAAGGGCGTTAAAGAAAGCAAACAGGCTTGTCATGCTTTCTTTGTTTTTCTGTAGAGCAACTAGTAGGTTTGAACGGCTACCTTTTCAGCCCATGTGAATAGATGATAATACCAACAAGACATCTTTTTGTTTTTTCCCCAACAAGTCCTACCTATCTAAAACTACTCTGATTCTAGACCTTACATTTATATACTTTGACAGTTCAGGTGACTGTATACTTGTAATATATTAAAATAATAAAATTGTATCATATTTCAAAATACTGTATTTTAAAAGACTTTTCACTATTTTCCAATGATTTTATAATATAAACCTTCCTCCTTACTTTATCTTAGAACTTTTTCTTTGTACATCATCATCCTTGGAATGCTAAATGAATGAAAAGTTTAATTTTGATCTCAATTTGATCAAGGAACAATAGTTATTGAGGAGCCCCATGATCTCAAAGAATTGATATATGAGCTCAACTGTCTAGGATGGCCATCCACGTCAATAGGCCATTTCTACTTTGAGGAAGTAGCTTTTCCCCAGTCTACTTTTGAGTACTCTCTGATGGGAAGCACCTTTATTTGAGACAATTCATTCATAAAGTTTTCACTGGTTAATTCTCTGACAATAGATTGCCTGTTCCTTCTTTCTAATGTGTCCATAGTCTAGAAGCTCTCCTGACACCTGGGCATTGTGGGATTCCCAGCTATCTATGAAATACTTGTGGCATAGCTTCTAGTATCAGGGAAACATGCAAGTAACCCCTGTCTGAGAACATGACAAACTCAATAGAAGCGTGACCTGAAAAAAAGTTGAGCTGAGAAAACATTATGGAAGATGATATTTTTGTGTTTGATGAGATCATTTTAGTAACTAAGAAAGAATCTATTGAAGTTTTTAATTGGATCAGCTCTTTCATGCCAGAACATTCATGTTCTGGGTAGAGTTTTTCCATCTTTAGGGAAGATGATGGCACCTGTGAGTATGAAAGTTTAAAATTAAAACAAGGGGAAAAGCGCGATAGTGTCTTTTATCAGGGCTGTCCTGGTTAGACCTATCCTAGGGTTTTTATTTTTAGAAATAGCAAGATGAAGCCGTACTGAGAAATCCAACAACCAGATTGTCTTCACTGCAGCACCTCTAAGAGCCTGCAGATAACCCTTTTTAAAAGGAGAGTAATTTGCAGTTAATCTTGACTAGGAATTTAATGTTTGCTTAGTAAATACTAATATCTTGCCACTTAACAATTCCAATGTAAAGCAAACTGAGCTCTCAGGGAAGTCACATTTTGAAATGTGCTTTATTGTCAAAGAACATTGAAGATATATAGGAAAAGAGGAATGGTTTAATATGTTTTTTCCAGGATGTGTTTATATGAAAAATTTCTAACTGTTTTATCTATATCTATGTGAGCACATGGCACTCTTGGATGGAGTGAGGTTAAAGGGAAATGACACTCTGCTATTTGTTTTGGCTTTTGTAAAGTGGTCAGCCTTTTGACCCTTATTTTATATGTAGTTCAGTTCTGCTAATCCAGACAAAAATTTTATACCTAGGCTTCCCTGTTATTCTTAACTAAAGTGTGCTAATCATCCCAAACTCTGTGTTTGTGTACAAACCAACCAAAGAAGTGTTAGCAATATTTTAAACTAACAGATCGACTTCAACAGAATCATTTTAATAAATAAATTAGTGAACATGTGTATGGCAAAATGGATTAGGTTTTTGGGAGCCTAATTGTATTTCATAGTTACAATGCTATCATTACTCTTTGTCATCATAATTCTCAAATAAATAAACATGGAGTTGCATTTCTTTTCTTTCTTTTTTTTTTTTTTTTTGGAGTTGCATTTCTTAATACTTGTTTTTACCCCCAATTTCTATAAGTAATACATGTCTCTGGCCTTTAGTCCTTGGCTGTAGCTAATTTCTTTGTGTGAAAGGTTTTTTGAGGATTATGTTTTTAATCTTCCCATGCTACAAGTTACGGGCACCATTTTTAGAGAGAAACAAATTCATAGACATGCATATGGATATAAGAGAAAGTTTTATTATATAGAAGAGGAATGAAACATTGAGAAAATATCCCAACCCAGTCCAGTCCAAGGTCATAAGTCCGATACCAGTCTATAAAGTTTCCTTCCAACTCACGAAGCACGTGCAATGACACCAGGACAATCACAGGCCACTGGGTGCAGTCTTGTGTATCCAGCTGGGGTAGAAGCATCTCGGCGCTAATAGGGGTCTCTCTGTGGCTTCTTCTGCCCATAAGTCTGGTCCCATCAGGGCAAGCCCATGTGGCTTCTCCAGCTTTTCCAGTCTCCAGGAATCAGGATCCGTCAGCATGCCGTCATCTCATCTTGTCAGGAGTTCATCTCCCAGGAATTCAGTCTCTCTCCTCCAATTGGGAAATGCTGCGAGACTTCCCAGAATTCTCAGGAGAAACCCATGCCCACCCAGAGGTCTAACTGGCTATCTCCAGAGTGACAGACTAGACTCCACCCCTACACTCCCAATCATGAAATCAACATCAAGTCCATGACCGCCACAGTGGTGAATGTAGTGATGACAGTATTCAGTATTGTGATTCTAGCATAATTCTATCATAAATCCACTAATTTGTATAAAAATTATTCTTCGTGATCCTTTGGAAAAAACTGTGATGTCATTTAAGAACTCAGTAGTTTGTATTATCACTACCAAGTGGCCTTACCGACATTATGTACTATTTTGTTGTTGTTTTGTTTTGGGAGGCATCACTGCCCTCTGGTGGTTTGGGGAGCTACCAAGCCTTGCTCCTGGAGAGCCACTGCTGGATTTGAACTGCCAAGCCCGTGGGCCATAGTCCCGCACTCAACCACTACGCCATCGGGGCTCAGCCCCATTATGTACTTTTTAATTGAATATCAATTATTATATCAATTTGCCACTAAAACTGTACACTAGGTAAAGTCTGCAAATACAACTTGAAAATACAAGGAGGCCTCAACAAATTTGTGAAGAAGCTCTATTATCTTTCGAATCCATTTTTTCTATGTTTTTTTTTTTTTTTGGTGGGTATCACTGCCCCCTGTGGGAGTAGGAGTCCCAGCCTTGCTCCTAGAGAGCTGCTGCTGGATATGAACTGCCAACCCTGTGGGTCGCAGTCTTGCACTCAACCACTACGGCACCAGGGCTCAGCCCTTTTTCCATGATTTAAATCACCTCATATTTAGTCCCTTTAATGTATGAAGGGATTAGGAGCTTGTCCTACTGTACATAATATCTTTAAAGATAAGAGTAGTACAGTAATGGTAATTTCAAATTTGATTTTAACTCACTTTTAATATACTTAGTTCTATTTTTTAAATGAGGCTGTGCTATTTGTGTTAGTTATGAATAATTCCTTTCGGGCTGAGCCCCCGGTGCTGTAGTGGTTGTGCGCAGGACTGTGGCCCATTAGGTTGGAGGTTCAAATCCAGCAGCAAGACTGGGCCTCCCACTCCCACCACCAGAGGGCAGTGATGCCCCAAACTGTGCCCCCCCCCCCAAAAAAAAAAAAAGAAGAAGAATTCCTTTCTTCAAGGGGACTGGGGATTCTACATATCTCAGAAGTACTAAAAGTGGTATTACATGTGATCTTATTCAAAAGCCTCTCTTTGAGACAATGTGATTAATTAGACCGATAATACTCTTATTTCTTAAATCTTGCAAATGATGAGCTGAAAGCAGATATGTTACCTTTTTTCTTAGTAAGTTTAACAAAAGCTGTATTTTCTATGGATGCTCCAAGGATTGGTAATTATTTTCATCATGGAAAATTATACCTATCTCTAACTGTGTTAGTTGAAGTCTTGACGAGCACTTTGGATGGGTTTGTGATTGCACCAAGGTTTGGGAAATAGACTTCTAGCATCATCTTTTGTTGTTGTCAGTGTTGAAATGTCTCCGAATGGCACCTCTGCCACAGCCCCGGCTTAGTGTTACAGATACACACTGCCTCCCCCGCCGCCGGGAAGGTCAGCCAACTGCTTGGAGCAGACGATCAGGGACAGCGTCTTTGTGTCACAAGTGATAAGACTCTCTCAAAGAACCTTGACCACGTATAAGGGAAGATTACTGAAAGCTTACTGGGTCTTCAGATATTCTGGGCAGAAACCAAGTTTAGAACTTGGAACTAAAATTCAGTCAAGCAGGTTTCTTCCTCCTTAATTTCCTGTCCTCCTCCCCAGCCTTAAATTTGTTAGCCCTTTTCTTGTGTTCTTTGGCAATGCCAACATTATAAAGCCAGTTTTTTCAAGCTAGTACACCCTGACCTTTATCTTCATCACCAAAATCCTCTAAATTTTTCTATAAGTAGGCATTTTTAAATTGGTGTATAAACTTAGTTATGGAGCCTATTTCTGGTGTGGAGACAATAAAGGAACATACAATCCGGAGGGGTTAGTAATCCTGATCATCACTGGGTTTCTTCTCTGGCACCTTCTGGTCCAATAAACCCTTATCCACTCTCACTCCCACCACCTTCTCCAAAAAAGCACTATGGCATATACATTTTTAAAGTCTCCCCAGACTGTTGCATTAGCACGGATTTTTAAATCCTGAGCTAACATTGTATAGTTCTTTGGCACTGTAACAGAAATGAGAGGTTTAGTTTTTGAAGAACATACGCCCAGAAAAGCCCATTCCCATTTCACCTTTTCTAGATAAATGAGCATCAACTTGGGCTACATCTGTGTTAGCAGCATGACTTCTGTTTAGTCCTCTACTCCCCAGTCTTCTGAGCTTTGGTTTTGTATAACTTTTTGTTTTGTTTTTGTTTTTTTGGGGCATCACTGCTCTCCGGTAGTGGGAGTAGGAGGCCCAGCCCCACTGCTGGAATTGAACCTCCATCCCAGTGGGCCGCAGTCCCGCCACAACCACTACGCCACCGGGGCTCAGCCCGGTTTTGTATAGCTTTAATATTTTTCTTAAGCACACTGCTCAAAGATGACCCATCTTTTCTCTTTGGGCTAACCTGTTGCTTAGCTTCAATTCAAGTTGGGAAAGTTCAGAGGCACAGTCTTAAAGACTTCTCCAGACTCATAAGTCAAGTTTAAGTCTGGATTCTATAAGACTCTGAGGTTCTGTTATGCACTTTTCTCCCTTTAAAAAAAAAAAATGCTGTGTTTCCGATAAGTCCTGTTAGCCAGCCAGACACTGCCTAGTTTTTGCTCTTGACATTTCAGGACTCCAGTTAGTCTTGTGGACCAGTTCCTTCTCTGATTCTCGGGTTTCCCTCTTTTTCATTTTAGATAAGGACCACTAGTTACATTTTACAAAAGTAGGGAGAAGGGTGAATTAAAATCATAATATAGTTCTGTACTAAGTAGTTTAAATACATTTCAACTATGTAATGTAAGCCTCAAAAAAGTGAAAAAGAAAAATTAATACACATATGCTGAAACTATAACTTAATTTCTCAATGTAAGACAGAAATTTCATAGTAGTAGAAGTGATTTTTTTCCTAAAATCAACTTGCAATACAAACTTTATTGATGAAAGAAGTGAGATGGTGGAGTGAACTTAACTGGTTCACTGAATAAATCATCAGAACAAAAAAAAGGAATGCTGAGAGCTAGCCTCCTCAGAAGAATTTATTGAAAACATCGGTTTCCATTCTAAAATGCTTTTTAAGCACCACAGCCTATATTCTGTGTATGTAGCTTACAGAATCACTGGGTTTGCCCCGGTGTGGGGAAAATGGCGGACCTAGTCTATTTATCCTAAGTTTTATCTTCCTGGCATCCCCAAAGCTAAATGAAAAATAACCCAAACTTCAACTATCACTAGGAGATTGTTTTAATGTTTTAGACATGAAGCATAAATGCATATACAAGAATGATAATTAGGAACCCTAGTCAAAATACCTGCCTTTCAGGTCTCTTCAGGACAATTTCTTTATATCACTTTTAATAATCAAATAGGTTGATTTATCTTTAGCAAGGGATTTGTCTCAACCATAACTTTTTGTTTGGGATTTAAATAATTCATTTGGCTATAGCAGCATTATAAGAAGTAATAAATTAGAAACCCAGGCTAGGAATGTTAGTCATTTTTCTTATGACTATTTTTCCTATTCTTGCTTCAGTATCTTTATAAAATGACAATAGTAATTCCATGGTACTTGTTAAGATTCCAAGTCACATAAAGTAATATAAAAGCCTACATGAAAATGTTATATTGATGAAAATAATATAAGACTGATACTCTTCTTAAACAAAAAAGTCACTCACCCTTTTGAATTGTTAGCTACAACCATTTTTAGTTATGGAAACCTTTCCTAGGGTTCACCCTCATTCTCATTAAATTCTTCCTTTATGATGAATTTTCCCTGAGCACGTAATTGACTGGGTCAGATAACTGCTATGTATTTTGAGAGTTCTGTGTCATTCTTCTATCACTTCACTAAGTTATAATCAAAACACCAAAACCCCTGACTTAGGGGGTCAGTTTTGAGTCATAGTAATTCTGTAGGACACAGCAGAACTTTCCCATAGGGTTTCCAAGTCAATATTTGCGAAAGCAGACCGCTACATCATTCAGTTAGTAACCAAGAGTGTTAGCTCGAGTCGCGCCCAAACTCCTTTCACTAATTAAACTAGAAAACCAAGCTCCGTGCCATTGAGCTGGCTCCTGCTCATAGCCATCCTATGGGACAGGAGAGGGCCGCCCCTGTGCGTTTCCAAGGATGTCATTCTTTACCGGAGTAGAAAGCCTCCTCTTTCTTGCACAGCTTGGCTGGTGGTTTTGAACCACTGACAGTCTGGTGGACATCGTAGTACTTAACACACTGTGCCACCAAGGATCGTTTTCTAATTAAAGGTTAAAGCAACCTTTAATTTTGGATTCCTTCCAACTTCCTCTGTGAGGGATGAACTAGAAAGGAAGAGGAGCCCTGGGTACTGAAGTTGCCAAGTTGCCTCCCACTTCCTCACTCCTGCTGACAAATCACTCCAGTCAAAGGGTAAGCAAGTTCAAGTTGCTCCTCTTGGTTCTTGGTGTGAGAATTTTTCATTTGTGAGAACAGGCTGTCACCAATTTGCTTCTTTAAAACCTTACTCACTTCTAAAATATCACCTTTTGTATAGTCAGAAGCTTATACTTTTCTAATTGATGCTAAATCATTGTGGGTTAAACTAACTCAAGTCATTTCTAATTGCATCTGAATTTATTAAAAGAATTGAGGTTAATTTTAACTGAAATAAATTTTATGTGACTCACTACTAGGTTTTCTTTTTAGTTGTGTACTAATGGGCTTATAATTCTTACCTCAAAATGATAAGTACTTTTGCAAGTCGTGTATCCATGTTTACTTCCAAATCCGTGGATACCCACGACTTTTACCTTTTTAATGTCTGTTTTTTTTAAACTTTCTGTAAGCATTCTGCAAGCAACAACTATCTATGATGGAGCTGAGTTGCCACCCTGACCTCAGTGTGAATTTTTTCTTATTGTAGTTCTTTTGATTTTGAGACTTGAGAGCAGTTTGAGGTTAAAGAAAAGTTGCATAGAAAACTGCAGGGTTCCTACACATCTCCTTCTCCCCCTCCTGCTGTGTTCCCTATTATTGACATTTTGCCTTGTGTTATGAAGATCTATGAGCTGTGATATATGCATATGTGATAGTATCGTGCAGCCATGATTATAGTATCACTCAGCACCATCTGGACATCCTAGATATGCCTGTGTTCCACCCAGTCAACCTTTTCCGACTTCCCCTGAATCTTTGGCTACTGATCTGTTTCACTGTGTCTGTGTGTATACTTTTTCCTGGATCGTTGCATAGTTGAATCACAATACCATACATTGTTTTCTTAGGTTGGCTTTTACCACTTCTTAAATTCAAACTCAGTGCCATCGAGTCAGTTCCGACTCATATAGAAAAAAGTAGACCTGCCCCCGTGGGTATTTGAGACCACCTTCTGTAGAGCAGCTGGTGGTTTTGAACTGCTGCCCTCGAAGTTAGCTCAACACAAACCCCATGACACTATCAGGTCTCCCAAGTTTTTGCACTTAGCAATATGCATTTAAAATTCCCCTGTGTGTTTTTGTGTCGTTGTATCTCATTTCTTTTTATCACTGTACTTCATTTTATTGGTCTGCCTAATTTATGTAGTCACCCAGTGAAGAATGTCTTGTTTGCACCCAGTTTTTGGCAATTACAAATAAAGCTGCTGAGTATGCATTCTTTTACAGATTTTTTTGTGTAGGCTTATGTTTTCAGCTTACTTAGGTAAATACTTAGGATTTTGATAGCTGGATCCGATGGTAAAGCTTTTGTTTAACTATGCAAGACACTGCCAAACTGCCTTCCAAACCATCGTTTTGTGTTCCTACCCGCAGTCAATAGCGGTGCAATTGTTCGACATCCTCACTGGCATTTTGCATTGTCACTGTTTTGGAGTGTAGCCAGTCTAGTTGGTGTGTTGTGGCACTGTATTGTTTTGTTCTACAACTCTATAATGACATGATCTAAGCGTATTTCTGTATGCTTGTTTGCTACTTGTATATCTTGGGTTAGATGTGTGCCTATTTTGTAATTGTTTGTTTAAAAATACATATACAGGCTGAGCCCCAGTGGCGTAGTGGTTGTGCGCGGGACTGCGGCCCACTGGGATGAAGGTTCGATTCCAGCTCCACGGAGCAAAGGCTGGGCCTCCTACTCCCACCACCACAGTGATGCCGCCCACCCCCCAAAAAATGCATATACAATTATTATTTGGAGCATAAGTCTTTTATCATTTGTGTGTTTTGCAGGTACTCCCAGTCTGTGGTTTCATTCTCTCAACAGTGCCTGTTGCAGAGCAGACATTACTAAATTTTCATGAAGTCCAAGTGTTCAGTTCTTTTCATTCATGTCTTGTATTGTTTGATGTTCTAAATAGTCATCACCAAACCAGGGTCACTTATATATTTTTTCATGTATCATCTTCTTGGAGATCTATAGTTTTGCATTATGTATTTAACTTCTTGGTTCATTGTGAGTTAATTTTTGTGAAAAGTGTAACATCTTTATCTTTATCTTCTAGGTTAATTTTTTTTTTTTTTGGCAAGTGGATGTTCATTTGTTCCAGTACCATTGATTGCGGAGGCTCTCCTTTCTCTGTTAAATTGCTTGTGCTCCTTTTGTTACAATCAATTGACTCTTTCTGGGGGACTATGTCTGGACTCTTATTCTATTCCATTGATCTGTGTGTTTTCTTCGCCAATACCATACTGTCTTTATCTCTCGATGTAAATATTTAAGTTGTGTACTGTCAGCCCCTGACTTCTTTCTTTCTCAGCATTGTGTTGCCTATTCTGGGACTTTTGAATTTCTATGTAAGATTTCGGATCTGTTGATAGACATAAACTGACTAGTAGGAATTTTGTATAATCGTGTTGAGAAGTCTTTATACATAACTAATATTTAGGATTAGATCTATAGAATACATATATAATTTATATGAAGAAAGCTATAAAGTGCTAATAAGAAAGGTTGAAGGTCTAAAGACTCAATATCTACTGGAAGATCTTGTAGAGAATTGATATCCTTAGCCCCTTGGTAGAATTTCCCAGTGAAACCATGTTTACCGGTTTGGAAGGTTTTGTTGATTTGATTTCATTAATAAAGACAGAACCTTTAAGGTTATTTCTCTTTGTGTGAGTGATGGTAACTAGTGTCTTTTAAGTAATTAGTCCATTTCATTTCTGATATTAGTAACAAGTCTCCTTTTTTTTTTCTTGGTTAGACTGGTTAGAGATTTATCAATTTTATTGATCTTCATAAAGACAGCTTTTTTGTTGCTGTGAATTTTCTCTATTCTCTTTTCAATTTCATTCATTTCTGCTCCAGCTTTTATGTCTTTTATATTGAATTAGGCTTAAATTGCTCTTCCTTTTATATCTTCCTAAGGAAAAGCTTGTTACTGATTTTGTAACTGTTTTTTTTCTAGTAAATATGTTAATGCTATAACTTCCCCACTACATCTCAAGTTTTGATAAGCTATTTTAAAATTTTTATTTAATTAAGCAGTTTACTTACTTAAAAATTTATATCACAATCTTGTAAAACAATTAGACACTTTAAAAAGTGTATTTCTTGAGGCTTCTTTAACTCATGTATGTTATTTAGAAGTACATACATTGTTATTTTAACAAGTTTTATTCCAAATATCTTAGACTATTCCAGTGATCTTTTTGCCACTGGTTTCCAGGTTAGCTCCACTGTAGTCTAAGAGCACATTTAATATAATTTCTATCATGATGTGTTTTATGGTCTAGAATTTGTGTGTCTTGGTGAATATTCCATGTAAGCTTGAGAGGAATGTGTATTCTTCTTTTGTTGTATAAAGTATCCTCTAAATGTCAGTTCCAGTTTTATTGATAAAATTGTTCAGTTCAGTTATGTGCTGACTGGTTTTCTCCTGCTAGATCTGTTAATCACTGACACAGAGGGATGTTAAATCTTGGTAATCAGTTTGTCTAGGACACAGAACTACCAGGTACTCATCTTGCTTTCCCATTGCTATTCTGTAGTGGTTGACAACCACATAAATTTGATCACTTAGAGTCAGACATCTAGAATGGGTCTTCCTGTGTCCATTTACCTGGCTGTGTGCCCTGTAGAGACTCTATAGAGACAATCTATTTCCTGGGCATGAGGTCACCATCCTCAGTCTTCGAAGTACCTTCCAGCTTTTACTTCCATCATCTCATCATTCTTTTTATGACTGTCCTGAATTCTTATTCATAAGGTCTTCTGTAGTTCAGGTAGCCTAGAAAAACAAATCCAAGAAGGCACATATGTATGTAAAAGAGTACATTAAAAAAAACTTCCCAACCCAGTCCAGATCAAGTCCTTAAGTCTGATGTTAGCACCTTTGTCCGATAACCAGTCTATACATTCCTCTTCAGATTCACGTAACACGTGCAATGACACTTACTGCAGGAAGACCACAGACCTGTGGGTGGAAAGCCTTGTGGATCCAGTGGCAGAGGAAGCATCTCAGCGCTGGCAGGGGTCTCCACGTGGTTGCTCCAGTGTGGCTCCGTGTATCTTGTCAACAGGAATATCTTGCAGGGAGAGTGAGCATATGTGTAACATGCTGAAGTATCATATTCATGTATTCTATGACTTTGTGGAGATCTTGGAGATAAGGGGATATCAACCTACCTGTGTGGTAGGGGAATCAGGACTTCATCTCAACAAGCTTGCTCTGAAATCACTTTTCTGGTCTGACCTTACATCTAAATGCCTTTTCTGTGTTTCGTGTTTTAGCCATCTCTGATCATTTCTCCCACTGAGATAGGGACTCCTGAAACAGAGCATGTAGCATTTGAATCAGATGAGTTTAGATACAGAAAATGGTACAAATGGCCGCCTCTGTCAGCTCAGCTCTGTAGCTCTACCATTCCACCAAACTACTCTATGCGAACCTTCATGCTTTTATTAAACAGAATTTGTCTGCAAGGAAAATTCTTTTAACAGCTTAATGGGGTTCTCTTTCTGAGGGAAAAGGTAGAAGGTAAACTATATTTTAGAGTTGTATGTTTAATTACTAGAGCAAACTTGCCATTAAGGATACTATTCCTCTAGTTAAAACTACTAGTAAGGAGCCTAGATTGTTTCTTACTTTAGCTTATTCCTTTATGCCTGGAAGTATTTGTGAGGATTGTACTGTTAGCACAGGCTCCTAGAGTATAGAGCACTGCGTGAAACTGCACCGGGGCAGTGTTTTCATTATCCTAGTAAATTTAGCGGTGTCTCTAGGCAGATTATGTGAGGTCCACCCAGACTTGAACTTGTTTCCCACTTTAATGAAGTCCACAGGGGTGGGGTGGGGTGGGGAACAACAACAACCACTGTCTTCCTGTGTGGCCTGCAGATATCAAATCTGAAGATTATGAATGCATTTCCAGCTAGGGACCATAAGCAAACAAACTCTCCTACAGATAACTACACCCTTCCTGTTTGGGGATTGAGTTTACTGTGGAACAGATTTCGGAAGTAGGCTTCTGACAGCTGTGAATTTTATTTATAAAATGTCAGAGGGTGAGGTTCTTCCTTTAACAGAAATTAATTCTTTCCTGTCTGATGCCCAGCCCATGCACTTTAAGAAATCTTCTAAATCTTTCACTTCAGAATTTTTCACCTTGTAATACAAGATCGAGTTACTATCTGCAGCTCTGGTTGTTCCTGTACATTAAAGCACTTTTGTCTTTTCAAAGAATAATTTTTTAAAAGATAATTAAAAAATAAAATACAAACTTTAAACATTTTATTACTTTGTCTTCAGGGTGAGATAGTGCATAGTTTAAATAGATGTATGAATACAGCTACATTTTCGATATGCAGACCAATAGTGTGCTTGCATCTGTAGCATGCTCAGTTATAATGTGCTAACAATTAAAATAGGTAAAGCAGCAGACTTACCCTAATGTATAGGTTAATCCACAATGTAACAATCTTCCCCGCTAGTACAGTAGTTCAGAACTTGTGGATTGCGACCCCTTTACAGGCCGAACTACCCTTTCAGAGGGATGACCTAAGATCATTGGATAACGATCATCCGATCGTCTTAGGAACCGCTCACTCCTCCATCCATCTCCAGGCGGGCCCGCCCACATATGAGTATCCCACTTGAAGACTGTTACTCATGCCACACAATGCTTCAAGATAAAATTTCACTTATTTGCCATTAGAAATAGATATTTCACAATATGTAATTACATATTATTTTTGTGATTAATCACTATGGCTTCATTATGTTCAATTTGTAGCATTGAAAATACATCCTGCAAATCAGACATTTACATTACGATTCATAACAGCAAAATTACAGTTATGAAATAGCAACAAAAATGATTTTTGGTTAGGGATCACCACAACATGAGGGACTGTGTTACAGGGTCGCTGTATTAGAAAGGTTGAAAACCATGTTCTAGTAAGTACATCTGCTATAAAGAGACCTATAAAATGGAGGCCACCTACAAAGTGGTCTGAGTTTAAAGAGTGCAGAGGCTGAGGCCTGTGGATGTGTTCAGGAGCTGCTATAATGTGGGATGACTGGCTTGGTAAGGAATTTACCTCCACTAAGTTCATGAGTCATAATGGACTTGCTGGCAGAAAGAGAGGGGACCACGAAATATCATGGATCTGACTCTCCCCTTTGGGGACTGCATTGGCCTGATTCAGGTACTGTGTCATAATATGCTTTACTGCATTGACATATGTAATATTGGAGGGGATACTACAGTTTCCTAAATTGGTCCATCAGATTATTCATACTGGTTTGGAGTCACATAAATATTAGGATAAATTGGGATTGGTTGCTATATATTATATATGTGTGTTTAAGTTTTATGGCTATCATGATTAAGTTTGATCACCAGGTAGAACAGTGTGTACGAGCACATGTCTCTTTGTGTGTGTACTTGCCAGCACGGAGATGGGGAAACATCTAGGGGATTACACAAGGTACGTGCTATATCATTAGAAGGATTTTTTACTTAAACTTCTCTGGGTGATGACACTGGGTTTGTTTGTTTGTTTGTTTGTTTGTTTTTAAGGCATCACTGCCCTGGTGGTGGGAGTAGGAGGCCCAGCCTTTGCTCCTGTGAGCGGGAATTGAACCTCCATCCCAGTGGGCCGCAGTCTCGCGCACAACCACTACGCCACTGGGGCTCAGCTTGTTTGTTTGTCTTTTGAGGGGGCATCACTGCCCTCTGGTGGTGGGAGTAAGAGGCCCAGCCTTTGTTCCTGTGGAGCCCCTGCTGGAATTGAACTTCAATCCCAGTGGGCCTCAGTCCCATACACAACCACTATGCCACTGGGGCTCAGCCCTTTTTTTTTTTTAAATGAATTATTTTATTGAGGGCTCATACAACTCCTATCACAGTTCATACATACATCAATTGTATGCAGGCCACATTTACATGCTTATCCTATCATCCTCTCAAAGCATCCTCCATCCAGGCCCCCAGTATCAGCTCCATATATTTCTCTACCTTCCCCCCACCACATGAGCCCTTAATAATTTACAAATTATTATTTTCATACTGTACACTGTCCAATGTGTCCTAGTACTCACTTCCTTGTTGCCCTGTTGCCCAGAGAGGAGGCTATGTGTAGATCCCTGAAATTGGTTCTCCCTTTCTATTCCTCCATCCCTCCACCCTCCTGGTATTACTGCTCCTATTACTAGTCTTGAGGGATCATCTATCCTAAATTTCCCCTGTTTCCAACTTCATTGTACATTTCCTGGTCTATCTGGATTTATGTGGTAGAATTATGATCATGAGAGTGGGTGGGAGGCAGCATTTGAGAACTAGAGGAAGGTTGCCTATTTCATTGCTACTACCTTGTATCTTAACTGGCTCATATCCTCCTTGCAACCCCTCTGCAAGGGGATGTCGCTTCACCTATTGATGGGCTTTGGGTCCCCAATCTGTACTTCCCTTCATCAATAATGATATAATTTTAGCTCTTTGATGCCTAACACTGGATCCCTGATCACATAGGCTGATGTGATTCTTCCATGTGGGCTTTGTTGCTTCTGAGCTGAATGGCCGCTTGTTTGCTCAAACCTTTAAGATAGCCAGGCACCATACACTTTCTTCACCACATTAGCTTATGCACACATTTGTCTTCAGCGATCATATCAGGAAAGAGAGCACGCAAAGTTATGCTCTTTAGTTCTTGAAGCCTGATATCTAATCCCTTTGACACCTCGTGATCCCACAAGCTGGTGTGCTTCTTCCATGTGGGCTTTGTTGCTTCTGAGTTCCAACACTGGTTTTTAAGAACAAAAAAATGGTATAATTTTTATTGGTCTGGGGCTGAAAGTTGAAATGAAATACGTACTCTTCTTCAAATAGTGATTTTTTTAAGGGATCAAACTTGTTGCAAAGACCACACAGAAAGAAGGTACAGACAAAACTGAAAAGAGGTATAGGGTTTACTCAGGAAGTTAGGAAGGTACCACAAACCAGAGTCACCAATCGGTGAAGAGACAGCCATTGGTTCACAGCCACATCTCTCCTTAGCCAAGTCTTTCTAGTCCTCAGCATCTCAGCCTTGTGCACCTTTCCTTTTGTGGGTCTGGAATCCACCCACAGTTCAGCCTCAGTGCTGACTCCTCTATTTTGTCTCATGGTCTCTTACCTTGTCCTCTGGTCTTAGCCAGGCTCCTTTACCTTTCTCCTCTGGTCTCGCCCTCTGCCACTTCAGACAGAGATCTCAAACTTGCTTTTCCAGTGGTCCTCAGATTTCTCTGTGTTCCTGCTTTTGAAATGGCTCTTACACAGGGAGGAGTGTTTTTTTTTTTTCCTTTTGAACTCTTCTTGTTTTTTTTGCCTTTAGGTAGATCCTACCCACAAGGAAAACAAAAGATGGTGACATAAGTCACACCCTCTAGTAAGGTTACATCTACCAAGGGTAAACCTCACTTTAATCCTATAACTGAAGCCTCCCTCCAAAATAGGATTAGAGTCACAGGCCATAAGGGCCATATTAATTGGTTACAATCCAGAGGCTATCAAACCAAAGTGAGCTACGTTATTTTTTAGAGAATAAGTAGTATCATTTTTATCATGAGTTTAGAAAACTGAACCATTCACATTTTAAGTCAGATAGTTTGTATTTTTTTCCTAATTTGCTAGTAGGTATAACCAATTTTTCTTTAAATGTACAAATGACAAAGCATGAAAAGGCCTCAAAATCCAGAACACATTGTGTGACTACAGAGTATGGCAGAAACTCAGCAATTTTTGGAGACGTGATATTGAATTAGTACTGACTAAATATGGCATTTATGTACTAGGGGATATTCAAAAGTTTATGGGAAAATAACATTATCTTTTCATTCCATTTACTGTAAGCATTTTTGAAGTCTTAATTCTGTCTTGATGGATTTTTTTTAAAAGTCCAAATCTTTTGTTACCACGTTAATCCAACTTAGAGTAACATATACGACAAAGTGCAGCTGCCTCACTGGGTTTTCCAAAGTTGTAATCGGAAACAGTTTGCGCCAAGGACCTACTGGTGCCTTTGAACTTCCGACTTTGGGGCTAGAATCTGAGCGCTATAATCACTATGCAATGCTACTAGAACTCCTTTGGTGGCTTAACCTACGATAAAATATGTATGCTTTCCCCTCTGCAACCCTCCCTCTACTCCAATAGATAGTTTCATATTCCCATAATTATTTTCTATATGCTAAAGGGGATTCTGAATGTCTTGTCTGATCAAAATTTGAACAGAATGTGAGCTTAGGCTCAGAACAGAGCCATTGCTGTGCCTTCCTACGCCTCTGTGTTCAGTGCTGGTCACCTCCATTCTGGTGTCCTTATGCTGATCCCGACAGATGGCTTGCCACACCTTCTACATTCGGTCATATGGTATGTGGGTGCTTTTCTAATCTTATGGGCTGCCAGCAACTCTCAAAGCGAGGATTTATGTGGCTTCTGTCAGTAGTAACCTCTAATGGACAGGAAAAGCTGGGCTGTATTCTTGAGTCTCTCTTAGACTTCACCATAATCAATGGAGGGTTTCTTATTTTCTCTCTTGGCTAACCAGAATATATTTCACTTTTAGGTTTACCGACAAGACTGTGAAACGTTTGGAATGGTTGTGAAAATGCTGATTGAAAAAGATCCTTCATTAGAAAAGTCCATACAGTTTGCCTTGAGGCAGAATTTACATGAAATAGGGGAGCGGTGTGTTGAAGAACTCAAGCATTTCATTTCTGAGTATGATACTTCGAACCAAGATTTTGGAGAGTCTTTTTAGAAGATTTTTTTGCTCAAAATAAAGGAGGTTTCTAGATCCCCATCCCCCCCCTTGGATTGTGTAAATCTTTAATATATGGAAATTTTTGCGATGAAGAGAAATACTTTGAGAGTTGACCACATTTCCAATGTCAAATAAACATCTAATATAGTGTAAGATCTTTTCATTAGATTTTTAAAATGTACATGTAGAGACTCCTAAACTGAATTCTCCCTGCCCTTTGTCTCCCCCCTAAAATGATGTGTCAATTTTTCAAGCTTAGGAACAAGCTGTTCTAGAAAACACTTTCTGTACTTACTCATGTCTGCAGTCTTCCACAATGTTCAGTTGTTTGGTTCCAGGTATGGAATTCACACGTTGGAGATCAGCCCACATCAGTTGTCTTTTATGCTTTTCAGAGTGAACGGCACCATGTGAAAATGTTACAATTCTGAGTTGTGATTTAATTAACTTGTTTCTTGTCTTATTTGGGGTTTTGTAACTTTTAATTCTATTGCTGTATATTGTCCAAATAAACGAAGACTTTGTTAACATAGATGATCTTTACTTTTAGAATTATTCTCATTCTGTCATTAAATTTGAAGGTCTTTCAAAGGCACTTTAGTATAAAACCTTCTGGTTGCTGCTGTTCTCCACTGCATGACTGCGTGTCCTCTTGTACCCTGGTCTTGACCGCCCCCAGGGATGTGTCACGCTTATACAAGCTCTACAAGACCAGAGGCCCATAGGAAAGGAGGAGCCATTTGGAATGAAAGATGAGTCAAGGCTTATTTTAAAGTTCAGATTTCTCAAAACATACCTCTGAGAAAGAGAATTTTAGAGAATGAGAGTATACTTTTATTTTTCCCATAGCTCCATATTCCTCATCTCAATAAATAGGAGCATTGATAATCTGTCCATCCAAGAGTGAACCGTTTGCAGATTGTTAATCTCTGTAGTCCTCCAAGTCCCTCTTTCTGCTGTCCTTTGTAGAGTACCCTTTTGCAAATGTTCTCAAACGGAACAATGCAGAGGGGACAATAAACCCAGCCGTTTCCTCCCATCAGCAGTCTCCGTAAACAGTACTTCATAAGTGTGCTGTCCAAATCACGAGTCAGTTAAGAATCTCAACTGGAATGATTAAAATATTCTGCTCGTTTCCTGATCACTTCCAGCAGTCTAGTGGCCCATAGCCAAAATATATACTTTTGTGACATTAGTTAGTGAGGAGACTTTAATAATCATGTTTGTTATTACTACCCAGCTTCCTCACCCTCCCATCCTCTTTCCGTTTCCACTCTCTTCACACCTCAATTCTGGCATTGTCTTCGGTGACCTCTGTTGAGACTATCTGATCAACTCCCCGAGTAAGGAAAAATGCACATTAAAAGTAGAAATAGTTTTCTTGATGGATCCTATAATATGTAGTATGTCACCTCACAAATAATAAAAACCAAAGGATAACAATTATTTTACATATTGTCTTAAATTGGATCAACTTGTCTTTTTATTTCACCATCTAGATGCTGGATTTAACTTTTAGAAAGCAGAAGCCTCAATTCAATCCCCCAAACTGAATTCTTCACCAATAGCAGCAGGGATTTGTTAATCCACTTCAAAGAAATGAAGGGGCTGATTACACCCTTCCCGGGATTTTCCTGCTTTTCACATATTCTAACTCCAGGATTAGTTCCCCTCCGGCAAGATGCCCCACATAAAGATAGCACTGAGAAACTACCCAAGAAGCACAGTTGATGTTCACTTGCTTGAAATTCATTAGAGACTTGATTTAATAACATCCATTTAAAGAGTAGGGTCAACCAATGGTATCTTACTTTTTCCCTCTTCACCTCCAGTTACACTCAGAATGGAAAACTCGTTAGAGCTTGCCTTTAGCATAATTTTGGTAGGCTTGCAAGCGTTAAATCTGTTGCTTTATTAGCTTTTTTTTTTTTTTTTTTAGTTTTTTGGGCATCACTGCTCTCCGGTGGTGGGAGTAGGAGGCCCAGCCCCACTGCTGGAATTGAACCTCCGTCCCAGTGGGCCGCAGTCCCGCGCACAACCACTACGCCACCGGGGCTCAGCCCTTTATTAGCTTTTTAAAGTCAACTTTGAGGATCAGCAGCTTCAGACGCATAGCAGACTGCGTGTTTGGTAACATGTTCTGGATTAAAAGAATGCGGGTAAAAAAAAAAAAAGAATGAGTGTACACGACCCCTGGTTTGTCAGAGTATCCCTGATTGATGTGGTAGTACATTTTGCCTTTTTTTTCCCCATAAAGCCCTGATGATCAACAGAGGGAAGCAGATATTGTAAAACATTTTGTGAATTTAAAAGTGTAAAATAAAACAACCAGATTTAAGTAATGCGATTGTCGTTTTCTACTTTCAACGGGCCTCACGTGTTTTGCTGGACGGTCCCTCTCCACACCTCGACTGCAGATGACTTCTTTCGACTGTGCTCACCTGGTAAGCAGGCAGGGCAGGTAGAAGACTGAAAAGAGGGGACGTACTCTTCAGTCTGCTGGCTTAGGTGGTCTTTATCTCTGAGAAAGCATCTGAGCTTTCAGGGAAGATAAGAGTGTGACATCCCAAACCAGACTCATGGCCATCCAGTCACCGCCAACTCCCAGCTGGCACCCGTGGGGCTTTCTGAGATGTGACTGTGTTTGGGAGTAGAGAGCCCAGGCCTCTCTTGAGGAACTGCTGGTAGTGCTGAACTTACGACCGTGCCCGGCTCACAGCCCAGTTTGTAACCACTGCACCACCACTATTAACTCTTAACCACGACACCACGGAAATACAGTAGAACTAAACCCTTTGATTCACAGTAAAATTGAAAAAACCACTGTCGACGAGTTGGTTTTGACTCCTGGGAACCCGATAAGACAGTAACTGCTGCCTCAATTTCTAAGGTTGTAAACCAGAGCTGGGGAACATTCATAAGAAAATCAGTTCCAGCTATCACATTAGGAAGGGAGGGATTGGGCTGAGCCCCGGGGGCGTAGTGGTTGTGAGCTGGACTGCAGCCCATTGGGATGGAGGTTCAATTCCAGCACTGGGGCTGGACCTCCTACTCCCACCACCGGAGAGCAGTGATGCCCACTCCCCCCCCCCAAAAAAAAGAGAAAGGAAGGGAGGGATTAAGTAAATGTTTGACCACTATGGTAAGGTGACCAGATGTCCCTTTTTTTAAAAAAAACAATTTAACAACGTCCCATGGCATTTTAAAATTAAAATAAATATAATACTATTTTTGTGTTCCACGAAAATTTTTGTTGCTCCATATAGACCAAATTTTTTTTTTTTAGGCATCACTGCTCTCCGGTGGTGGGAGTAGGAGGCCCAGCCCCACTGCTGGAATTGAACTTCCATCCTAGTGGACTGCAGTCCGCCACCGGGGCTCAGCCCTAGACCAAATTTTTAATCAAGCACCCCCCCCCACCTCCCACCCACCCCCATCAATGGTGTCCCGCTTAAAATCTAGTCACTTTACACTGTGGCCCAAGACTTGATGTTATAAATATCTAAATGTCCTATGGCAGAAAAATACTCTCCCACCCCTGCTATGTATACTTTACAAACGCAGACAGTGTCATCGGTCTCCCCAAGAGTGGCTGTTGGATTTGAACCACTGACCTTTGGGTCAGCAACCTGACACTGATCCCATTCCATTACCGAGGCTCCTCGTGCGAAGTATAGTGCCCAGTAGAGTTTTAAAAGACTGCAGAATATACGTTTTACAGCTTCCTCCTAACTGAGGGCTGGGACCTTTGTTTTCTTTGTGGCCTCAATCCTGAGAACAATTGACAGGCAAAGTCTTCTCTACCAGTGGTGCCATTTACTCTGAAAGCTGTGACGACACTGGAAGAACTAGAGCATGGAGGAGACACATCTGTGGCTGTGAGGGCCTTGGTCTGCAAGTGACAGGTACTTCCACTGATTGCAACTCACGGGGACACTGGGACCGAGCAGAACTGTTTTCTAGGTTTCCAAGGCTGTAAATGGTGGGGAATGTTCTGAAGGCCTGTGAAATCATCAAAACTAGCTAATAACACCACACCACCAAAGAAGAGCCGTTCTAGCCACCACATACTATTGGGAGTATTACAGGCCCTCATTAACCAGGAAGCGTGATGTAATCTGAGTCTTGGAGGAAAAGAATTTATTCAAGCTGAGGAGAGGAAGTTTTGGAGTGCTGGGTGAAGGAAGAGTCTTCCTCGGGTTATAGACTGTGTGACTGAGTTCCTGGGGGAAACGATAGGAAGGAAAAGTAGGTCGAGGGCAGAATAAAAGTTTAGGATTTTAAGTGGTTGAAGGCGTCACCCGTTAAGAATGCATGACACCCTTATGAAGGAAAGACAGAAGATAGAGGTGCTATATCAAAGTGTGGTGAAGAAATTAGATGGTGTCCAGCTATCAGAATAGCATGGTGCAGGCTTTATTCTGAGATTCTTGTGTCACTGTGGAAGCCTTATAGTGTGCAGGGCTAGATGTGTTGCAGGCTACTTGATCCTCAATCAAAAACCCAATGAAGAAAATCATGTAGCAGACAGCATACGATATAACGGGTCTTTCTGATCTTGTGACATCAATCAGACAAGTAAACGATGCGGCAGAGAGGCACATGGTTGAAATCAATCCTATGAAATGCTGAGCAAATGAAAACTTCTCTCCTAAAGCACATGTTTGGACAAGGAGGCAATCACGCACCAAACTATTGTGCAAAACAATAGTCAAGTCAATTTTCAGATTTGGGGGACACCAAAAGCCATACTCCCTGTGTGTTGCCCTCAGGGCGCCTTCTCCAGGACCTCAGCTGAACTCAGAGCCACAAGTCGAGGGACTGTCTCATCACAATCTGGAAGCCCGTTACATTCCATCACTGGCCAAGGAAGGCCAAACATTCCAATGACCCTTGAACACTTGCTGTAGGCTGCTGACAACAGCCCAGGGCAGGGACGTGTTCCCATATTCCATATGAATAGTAGGAACCTGGAGTGCACAAGGGATCCTGAGAGCAATTCAGATGACCATAGGGAAGAATGGCTCTTCCCAAAGCTTGTCTGTCGGTCATAAGTACTCAGCAAATTATACAAGGCAAATCTGGGCACCTTCACGAACTCGGTGGGTAGGCCTGTGTGCCCCACAAACACTGTCAAGAGCTAAAGATAAAAGATGATGTAGCAAAGCCATCCTTTCAGAATCAGAATGAGATTCAAATGAAGGTCAGGCCTGGTCAATGTTTGAAGATGTTTGTACATTGTTCCTATGTCTCTCACGTTGAGTCCTTCCGTTCAGTATTCTTTGCACCATCCGAGCTGTGTTCGCTTGGTCTCACAAAAGGCGGTGTTTGGTTTTGATCTCACAGTGTGGGAAAACGGCATCCTCTTACCTT
Source organism: Nesogale talazaci (assembly GCA_004026705.1). Lineage (NCBI taxonomy): Eukaryota > Metazoa > Chordata > Mammalia > Afrosoricida > Tenrecidae > Nesogale > Nesogale talazaci. The sequence continues at coordinate 133,324 of PVJH01001960.1, forward strand.
TCCATTTCATTGCAGAGGGCACTTGGGGCCACCATTATCAAGTTGATTCACCACTTTCCCAAACAGATGCCATCATAGGTAAAGAGCTGTTTCTTCCTTTGATTAAATACCTCAGACCCCAGAGGCTGGATTCGTTGGTGGCTGCAGCGTGAGCCCAGAACAACCAGCTGTCTCCCAGGTAAAACCGACCCGTCGAGGGCTGCCATCTGTGGCCTTGCAGGCTTGTTTCCAGACAGGCAGCCATCCAAGTGAGACAACCAACATGGAAGAAGCGCACCAACACCCATGATCCAAGGATTCTAAATGATCTGATCCCAATCCAAAGGTGGTGATTGTATCAGAGATGGTGAGATTCTGCCGTGCAGAAGGCTATGGATGGCAGAATCTATGCAGAGGTTGTGTCTGGTGATTTCCCGCTTATGCTAATTGAGGGATGGGACTAGCATGGCTACCAGAGAGGGTTGGAGAGATGACTATAGCAGATACAGCTACCTTGAACGATTAAGAGCTCCCTTGATCTCCCTACTGGTAGACGTAATTATATATAACAGAATTATTAAGAAACAATTATATTACATTATATGTAATTATATGTTCATATGCTGGTAACCTTGATTTTTGTATTATGCTTTTCTACATATTTTGGTTGATGAAACCCAGGTGAATCTAGAGAGACAACAACAACAATAGGTGTTCCTGGGGGACAAAATGGGGGTGGGGCAGGTGTTGTGGCAGGGAGTTCAAGAAGAAAGAAAATGTTTTGAAAGTGATTGGGTAGCAATTGTACCACACTGCTTGATATTGAACTCTGAAATGGTGCACTGCCTGGATTAGCTCCTAATAGAATAGTTTTGGGGGGAAATGCTCAATGAAAACATTACCTATGGAATATTGTGAAAAACCTGATTTCTCATCGTCCATCAGCCACTTACTTCCCCAGTCCTGAGCCATTTCAGGTGCCCTGAACTTCTCAAAGCTCCGGTGGTGGTATGGCTAAGCATTGGACATCAAACTGCATGGTTGGCAGCAACAAAACCTTGAGAGAAAAGACAGGACTTCCTCCTCCCGTAAACAGTTCCAGTCTTGGAAACTATATGAGTCAGCCAGTATTGACTCGATGGCAGTGAATTTGGAGCTTAGAGTTTTGGCACCTTGAAAGCAGGCAGGAGAGTGCAGATCCCATTAAAGACTGCTAACTACTGCTCAGTGAGCTGTGTCGGCTGTCTGCAGAATTTCCTGCAAGGGATCCTAAACGCCATGGAAAGTGTTGGCAGTTCCTTTGCAATCACTTTGGAAGTGAGGACCCAATGCATTTTACTCTTTCAGCAACAGTCCCTATGTTTAGGACTGTATTACTTTTTAACAAACACAAATGGGATGAGATTGAGTTCTGACCACAGAGGGTGTGAATTGGATCACACTCCTTGTAGTGACTATTGCTTACAGCTGAGAGGAGAAAGCAATGGGGGGAGGTGGGAGGGGAGGTTGTAGGAAATCAGGCTGATTAAGAGTAGTCAGGGGCCAATGCCTACTGGGAACATCTTGCCAGAGGCCCCAGATCTTAGGTGCATCCATTAGATATGGTCCAGGACTGAGAAATCGATTATTACATGTGGGTGAAATCTGATTGCACCCTGGAACTCCCACCAAACAACCTTTAACTGATTGGATCTGGGAAGAGGTAGGGAAGACACTGATAGGTTTCACCTGTGAGTAACTAAACACGATTCCTTACAACGACCTCCTCCTGAGTATAAAATGAGCCAGCCGAGAAGCAGGGGAGATCTCAGCACTGGCAAGAGCCAGGAGGGGGTGGATCCTCTGACCCGGCATCTGGCTTCCCTGGCCTGACTTTTGCACTTGGCACTGAACGGTATCTGCCACTGCCTGAGACATTTCCTCGCATTTTCGTGAGTTCTGTGGGACACTGCAGCAATCTAAAGAACCCAGAAACATGAGGGAATATACTCAAAGGGGGGGGGGGGGTTAGCATCTTTTAAGAGGTAGACTTTAGGGACTCTTTCAAGTTCCAAATTCTTGGGACTAGTTTGGTATGTATGTATATATGTATGTATGTATTTTTCCCCCGCAACACTGCCCTGGTGCAAGTAGGAAGCCCAGCCTTGCTCCTGGAGAGCTGCTGCAGGATTTGAACCGTCCACCCTGTGGGCTGCTGCCCCACACACAACTACTGCACCACCAGGGCTCTGCTGGTATTTATTTATTTTTATAAAAAGAAATGATTACCACAGATGCAGTCTTCCCTGAAGTGCTGATAGTGGACAGCAATCCACATTGTAGACTGCCGGCCAACCAGGCGGCTTTACGGCTGGCATGCTGCTCAGGGTCTGCCCCGGCCGGAACTTGGGTGAGTCGTGGCCACACTCTGCTTGCCAGACCCGTTTGCGGGTTCTTCTCAGGGCAGTTCTCAGCTGGCTGCCAGCCCTCTGGAGAGCACTGATGTTTTCCAATTTGGTGAAAGAGAAAAAGCAGCTAGTAACTAGAATCACCTCTTCCCATGCAAGCAGAAGGAAATTGCGGTTACATGACTGCTCAACTAAGACGACCTTCCTGCGTCCCCACCTGCAGTTAGATGTGATTAAGACAGTTTTCTCGGGCTGAGCCCCGGTGGCGTCGTGGTTGTGCGCGGGACTGCGGCCCACTGGGACGGAGGTTCAATTCCAGCAGTGGGACTGGGGCTCCTACTCCCACCACCGGAGAGCAGTGATGCCCCCCCCAAACAAACAAACAAACAAACAAAAAAGACAGTTTTCTCCTACAATGTCAGTGAAAATACCTGCCATTTCTAGGCAAGGCTCTCCCTTGCTCTCACCTCCTGGCAAAGGTAGTAATGGCAGCCTCAGCTGTGCAGACAGCAGTCCCCACCACACAGATGGGGCCTGGGTCCCCAGTGACCGCCCGGAGCACTGAGAGAGGAGTCAGGCTCCGGATCTCTTGGCTGTTTGTTCTAGTGGTTTCCTCAGGCTCATGAGTGCAAATGACTCTTGAAACTGGCCCTCCGCAGGCTGCGTGACTGTGCAAGCTCTCCCAATGCAGGAAGTGTTCTTGGAGGCCTGACACTGCTGGTATAGGAGGGTTTGCCAGTCCACGAAGCTAAAATTTCAAGTTGTATTTGAAATTGGCTTAATTGCTAAAGCCTGTGTGCCTATGTATGGCATGAGAGGCCCATTTGATTCTATAACAGCTTGGATAGCTCTGCTCCCATAGATTACTGATATTCTAATTCTAGAACATTATTACCAATCAGGTTATGTAAGTGTACTTTTTCCAATTTTTAAAAACTTGGCACGGGCTGAGCCCCGATGGCGTAGTGGTTGTGCGCGGGACTGCGGCCCACTGGGTTGGAGGTTCAATTCCAGCTCCCAGGAACAAAGGCTGGGCCTCCTACTCCCACCACCTGAGGGCAGTGATGCCTAAAAAAAAAAAAATAAAATAAATAAATAAAAAAAACTTGGCACTCTGCTACTTCTCTAAAATGGGATCTCGTGCACTGTATCAAATAACAGCTTAGGATATTGTATTCTTTCTGCTTATCAAGTATTTTATAGCATAGTAAGAAGCAACAGCTTTTGCCATTATTTCATTGTGTGAATAAGGTTGGCATCACCATTCTGGTGGGTTTTTGATCAACTGACTGGGAAGGGTTTATTCTTACTTTACAGTCAAGGACAACAGAAAGTAGAACTTTCCAAGGTCACAGAGCTGGCCTGTGGCAGGCAGAGCCTGGGTTTTTTTTTTTTGGGGGGGGGGCATCACTGCTCTCCAGTGGTGGGAGTAGGAGGCCCAGCCCCACTGCTGGAATTGAACCTCCATCCCAGTGGGCCGCAGTCCCTCGCACAACCACTACGCCACCGGGGCTCAGCGCAGATCCTTCACCACTTAAGTTCAGGATTCTTAGAGGTAGCGAACAAGTTTGGTACAATGGAGAACAAGGTTCAAGTCCTGGCTTGATCTTTGGGCAGTTAGTTTTTCCTTATTGCACCAGGTATGTCCAATGTCCTATCTTTGACTTCTCCCTCAGTCGCTAGTACCGTCCATGTTGGTTCCTTGGACTGCTGACTTGAAGTTGAGAAAACATCCTGGGCGTTCTTAAGAGGGTGGTGGCGGGTGGGGCAAGGGGTGTGATGGCTGCTTGGGGCTCCCACAGGCCCAGCGCAGCCTGGACTCGGAACGTTTGTCTGCTGCGCCTGCTCCCAGGGTGGAGCTTAAAAACTACAGTTAGGTGGAAGGAAGCTAGTAGTTAGTTCATCTTCCTGGTTTTAGGAACCAAGGTCCTTAAGACACAACAACCAGCCTTGTCAGGGAGGCTGGCTGCGGCCGCAGTGGTTACATCCTGGGCTGATCTCCCAAAGGTTGTTGGTTTCCACCCACTGACTGCTCTGGTAGAAATATTCCGAACCACAGCAGATCACAGCCTTCGGCTTACTTGGGACTCGCCTTGACCCTTAGGAGGAGGTCTGTTGCTCTCAGGAGACTGTAGCTCTCTGTGGGAGAAAGCCTCACCTGCCTCCAATGGAGCTGGTGTTTTGACTGCTGACCATGCCGGCAGCAGCCCACCTGTGGCAGTATTCGAGATGTCAATCTCGTGAGTGAGATGTAGGGGTGAAGTCCAGCCTGTTAATCTGGAGATGGCCATTGAGTAGCCAATGGGGGCTCTGTGTGGGCCTGGCTTTCTCCTGAGACTCCTGGGAAATCTCTCAATAATTCCCACGTGGGGATGAGAGACTATCTCCCCAGTTGTTGGGAGTCAGTCTCCGAGATGATGAACTACAGACAAGAAAAGATGGCAGCGTCCCAGGAGCTGGAGGAGTCGGAGGAGAAGCCATGTGGTCTTACCCTGATGGAACCAGAGCTCTGAAGCTGGAGAAGCCACGTGGAGACTCCTGCCAGCGCTGAGTTGCTTCTGCCAACACTGGATGGTGTTGATGGACCCTGAACCCTGGACACGAGGAGCCATGGGGAGACCCCTTCCAGCGCCAGGATTCTACACCCACTGGCCTGTGACTTTGTGAGTTGGAAAGAGACTTTATAGACTGGTATCAGGTGTATGGGCTAATATCGGACTTAGGACTTTGAACTGGACTGGGTTGTAATGCTTTCTCTTTTTTTGTGTATGTGGGCATCACTGCCCCCTGGTGGAAGTAGGAGGCCCAGCCTTTCTCCTGGAGAGCTGCTGCTGGATTTGAACCGCTAACCCTGTGGGTCGCAGTCCTGCACACAACCACTACACCACCGAGGCTCAGCCCTGGGATGCTTTCTCAATGTTCCATTTCCCTTGTATATAAACCTAACCCTTATATCTATGTGCGTGTCTATGCATTTGTTTCTTTAGTCTACCCGGACTACCACACCACCTCATAAGCAGTCTTGAAAGAGCCTTAGGGCCAGTTCAGCTCGTCCTGTGGGGTTACTGTACGTTGGAATGGACTCGAGGGCAATGGGTTCAGTTAGGTTGAAAAAAATAAACAAAGCAAAACAAAACACCCTCTTGGTTTTGCTTACATGTTCAGAAATTCAAAACTAAAATTGCTTACAATGGCAGCTCTCTGAAATATGAAACTAAAACCTGAACAAAGCCCACTTTCGAAAGGTCAGGAATTCAAAAGCACAAGGCAACTTCTCGGGAGAAAGAACTGGCTTTCCACTTCTGTAAAGAGTGTGGAACACATCCTGGCCCACCCAGCCCTGCCCAGGATGCCATCCTGTTGAGAGAAGCCAAAGCACAGAGAGGATGATAGGGCCAGCCCCACCCCGAGACCTGAGGTTCCTCATTGACCAGAGCGCTACTGGGACAACTATGGAGAGACAATGCGGAATTGTGCCTGGGCTGGCCCTACCACACGGGCCGAAACACTAAGAGTGTATAACAGAGCAGCAAGAGGGGCACAACAGTGAAGTACTCGGGTGGGGGGATACCAAAAATAGACTTTGGGGCCAGGGCATGGCACCCCATCAGACTCGACTGGAAAATACTTAAGGTCAGCAAACAGACCTGGAACTATTTATAGGCTTTTCTGTTTTTGTCGTTGGTTTTTGTTGTTGTTTTTTTGCATTCTCTTTTGTGCTTATTATAGTCTCTGCAGATAAGATAGGCGGAATAAACAATCCGGAGTACAAAAAAAAACAAAAAACCAATGGTTCCCTGGGGGGACATTGGAAAGGGGGAGGTGGGGAAAAGGAAGAGGGTGTGTCAACAAACTGATGGATAAGAAAGCTAGTGATCTAAAATCAATGTCAAGGACACCATAAGATGCCTGTTGGGGCTTGATCAAGGGCAATGTAGCCAGAGGAATTACAAATGAAGGCCAAACATAATAGTGGGACAAGATGAAACTAAAAGGAAATAGAGGAAAGAACTAGAAGGCAAAGAACACTTAGAGTTCTAAATACAGGCATGTACATATGTAAAGGTATTTATATATAATAGAGAACTAGATCTATGTGCACATATTGAAATGGTAAGTATTAAAGTCGCAGACATACATTAGGTGTATACGCAAGTCCTTCCTCAATGCAAGAACACTTAGTTCTAATAACCCGGTATTCTGTGATGCCCACCTTCCCAAAATGATCACTGGAGACAAAATGGGTTCATAGAAATGTGAAGAAAGTTGATGGTGTCCAGCTATCAAAAGATATAGCATATGGTGTCTTAAAGGTTTGAAGACAGTCTGGTGGCACCCAACTACCAAATGATAAAGCACCCGGGATCGCGAAGCCTTGAGGGTGAATGGATGGACATCTAGCCCAGAAGCAACAAAGCCCACCTGGAAGAAAAACACTAGCATATATGATCACAGGGGGCTGAAGGGAACAGATATCAAACATCAAAGAACCAGAACCACGTCACCACGAATGGGAGAGCAGAGTGGGGACCCAAGGCCCACCTGTGGGTAATTGGACACTCACACGGGGGATGAGGAGCGGGGAGAGACAGGCTAGTGAGGCTCAGTGAGATAGCAATGAAGCATACAACTTTCCTCTAGTTCCTGAAGGCTTCCTCCAACTGTCAAGTTCTACACTACTGTGGAGATGAGAAATGGAAATGCAGGGAACCCAGGACAGATGAACCCCTTGGGACCAGTAGTAGGAGTAAAGCTGCTGGATGGGTGGAGGAAAAGTTGGGTAGAGAGGGGAAGCCAACTTCAGGGATCTACATATAAGTCCCTACTGGGGGGACAGACACTGGGGGAGAGGGCGAGGGGAGACATCAAGCAGTGTAAGTTATGACAAAACAATAATTTATATAGAGTATTGAGGTTGGTGGGGGAGTGGGGAGCAAGGATGGAAGGGAAGGGATGGGAGGCTGAGGTCAGAGACTCGATGGGAAGGTGGAGGTTCAGAGAGAACAATGACAGCTGCAGGCATGTGAAGAAGCGTGGCATGATATATGTACGTATGTATGTATTATAAGAAACGAGGTATGAACCCCCAATAAAATGATTTTAAAAAATAGGTTTGAAGATAAACAAGTGACCATCTAGCTGAGAAGCAACAAAGTCCACATGGAAGAAGAACAGCATTCTGTGTGATCATAAGGTGTTTTTAAGATTAGGTAGTAGACATCAAAGACCCAGAACAAAACATGTGAATGAGGGGAAGGGGATGGAATGCTAGCCCAAAGCTCATCTGTAGACAATTGGACTTCCCGCTACAGAAAGGTCACAAGGAAGAGATGAGCCAGGGTCAGGGTGCAGTATAGCATCGGTAAACAATACAAATTCCCTCTAACTCTTTAATGCTTCCCCCCTTCCAGCATGGTGCGCCTCCCGCCCCCATGATCCCAATTCTATGTTAAAAATCTGTTAAAAATTCTATGTTAAAAATGTTAAAAACCAGAGCATGGTCACAGGTACAGATAAGAGCTGGAAACAGGAAATTCAGAACAGATAAACTCCTCGGTGCCAATCATGAGAGTAGCAATACCAGGAGGGGAAGGAGAAGGTGGGGGTAAAAAGGGGGAAGCAATCACAATGATCTACATATACCCCCTCTAAGGGGGTATATGCAGAAAAGTGGGTGAATGGAGACAGTGGTTCATGTAAGACATGAAATTTTTTTTTTATTTGGGGGGGGGGGGGGGACAAAATGAGCTGATACCAAGGACTCAAAAGGAAAATGTTTTGAAAATGATGGCAGTATATAGATGTTCTTGACACAATGGATTGTGGTAAGAGCTATAAGAGTCCACAATAACATGATTCTTTAAAAAAGTTAGTCTTGGAAACCCACAGGGCAGGTCTACCCTGTCCTATAGAATCACTGTGAATTAGAATTGATGACAGTGAGTTTGTTTTTTGCTTTCCTTAAAGGTAATCGGGAAGAAGTAACAAAATATTAGTGAAGACTATAAACACTAAGGAGTTTACTGTCCCCAACTTTCTTTTTTACTGCTTAATTTCAACCTCTTGCTCACGCAGAATTCCAAACCTAGGTGAGAGGTTGAGATGGAGCCGCAGGAAGGAAACAAGAGCTCAGTTAGAAATGAGATGAAAATATATAGGTTTAGGGCTGAGCCCCAGTGGCGTAAGTGGTTGAGTGCAGGACTGTGGCCCACGGGCCTGGTGGTTCAAACCCAGGTGCAGCACTGGGTAGTGCCCACAACCACCAGAGGGCAGTGATGCCCATATATATATATATATATAATTTTATTGGAGGTAGTGAAGGACTTTGGGAAGGGAAGGGACAGCAGAGAGAGAGACAGGAACATCTTGAGCTCCTGGGTGGTCCCATGGCCCGATAGTTAGGCCAGGGAAGCCATACCTGGCAGTGAGGCAGTGGGACCTATATAGGGCTTGAGCCAAGGGCATATGTACCAATAAGGGGATGAGGCCTTCTGATGTTGCAGTTGCAGGGTCTGAGTCAGGCTATGGTTTGTGAGAACACAGATCCACCTCCTAGAACACTGAGGAAAGAGATTGTACAAAGTTGGCCCTGTGAGATAAGTTCTGTGACGGGGCTGTGCCCTTCGGGGAAATAAGCTCTGTGAAAGGTTAGAGGAAGGGTTTACAAAGTTCACCAGGTTATTCATCTCTTCCTTGGTGAGGTTGACACAAAAGGGGTGCAGGGGTCTGCCTGGTCCAGGGAAACTGCCCAGTCCAGGGGGCTGCCTGGTTTGACCCTGGTCCATACACTAGGGAGCACCAAACCTCTTTCCAGCATGGCCTTTCGGATTCATCCTTTCAGGTGTCCTGGTGAGACAGATTTCTGAGCGGAAGAGCCTCTGTTGTTGGCCTCATCATTCTCTTGCGCTCCCACAGAATCCTGGCCTGGAGCTGAGGCAGCATGGAGGTGGCCTGGTATTCTCGGCTTACAGAGGTGGAAACTGCACTGAGTTCAGAAGTGGCTCTCCTAAGACCCAGACCCTGGAGACCACTGTGCGTTTTATTATGCCACCCAAACTCTTGGTGGATTTGTTTCAGATTGGTGATTGGCTTTTCCAATGTCCATTGCTTGATTTTTGTCACCCCAAACTGCAAAGACAATTATTCTCCCTTAAAAGAACTGGTTTCTTTTTTTTTTTTTTTTGTGGCATCACTGCCTTCTGGTGGGAGTGGGTGGCCCATCCTTGCTCCTGGAGAGCTGCTGCTGGATTTGAACCACCAAGCCAGTGGACTGCAGTCCCACATTCAACCACTACGCCCCTGGGGCTCAGCTGGTTTCATATTCTTAATGGTATCATTGATAGGATCTGGAACCAGGTGATAGTAACATGTGGGAAGAGAGACTTCTAAAGTTGGCACGATGGCATCTTTTTAGAGATGTGAACGTTTTTTTGCAAAAAAGGAGAGGCTGCATGTGTCTCCTAAAACGAAAATACTATATAGCTGGGTGTGTTCAGAGAGGATTTTGCTCAGAATCCTGTGACCAAGTCTCTAGACTTGTCTGCTCGCTGTCTCCATCCTTTCTTCCCAGAGTATTTTGAAAGCTACCCTTAAACTCTGCTTCTCCAGGGAAATGTAGGAGTCTAGGAGTGCCGCAGAATGTGAGTGAGATCAGGAGTACACAATTCAGCTGTTTCTGCTTATTTTTCTTTGGTCCAATTAAGCCTTCCCAATATATTTGCAAGGTTGGATAGATAGGAGACTTGCTTTGCTTTAGATAGTTCCAATGAATGGCTAGAGAATTAACTAGGCAATTAGAGATTTTCTCATTTGACTAATTAAAAAGGATTTTATCATAATTGTATTGCCAGCCTTGAATTGATAATGAAGTTTTTTAAAATCTTGATTTGTCTTTTCTTTGAGCTTCCATAAAAGGTCACGTTTATTTATATCCACAGTAATTAGTTATGTGTTCCCCACAAGCACTCTGAGAGAATTGGCTTCCAAGGAGTCCCAGAATTTTTAAGGAGTTGAAGACGAGCAGATGACAGGCTCATTTTGTCCAAGTGCTTCAGAAATGTTTGAATTAGCTGCTGACATGTAAAGGTGAGGAAGTTCTTAGAAGTTCAGATTCGACATCTTTTTAAAAACCTTATGTTCTGGGGCTGAGCCCTGGTGGCGTAGTGGTTGTGCACAGGACTGCGGCCCACTGGGATGGAGGTTCGATTCCAGCTCCACAGAGCAAAGGCTGGGCCTCCTACTCCCATCACCTGAGGGCAGTGATGCCCCCCCCCAAAAAAAAACCCTTATGTTCTGTTCTGACAACTGTGGGTCTCCTTTCCACAGTAAACCAGTACCCACTAGGGAAACCCCCCCCCCCCAACCCAGTACATTGCATCGTGTTATATGGCCTGTTCACACTCCTCTGGCCATTCCTGGAATGCTTCCCCAACCAAGATTTTCAGCATGCTTGAAAGCTCTGGGTCCCATAACCCAAAGACTAAGCTGGGCAAGGACGTGTGCCACATGCATATGCCTTGGGTACTGACAATACCCATGATTCTTACCTACAGGGAGAAGAGTCATTAGATGAAAATTGGCTGTCTTCTTTCTGGTTGCATTTAGCTAGCTCAGGGACCAGCAGATAGTGTGGGGACCTGCTCCATATGCAGTGAAGCTTTTGTCTGTCTTGATGGCTTGCCAGAGCTCATGGTACATCACTTGGCCGAGTTCCAGCTGCGGGCTGGCTGGAAAATGTTCTCCTTTGGAGAGGTGGCTGAGGAGGAGGCTGTATATGACCTGACTGGAGAAGATGCAACCGTTTTCACCCATGTAGGAGCCTTGGGGGAATAGTGGATTGTGAGCTAAGTGCAAGGTCAGCAGTTCAAAGCCACCAGCTACTCCAAGGGAGATGAGGTTTTACTACCGTAAAGACTTAGACTCTTGGAGACCCTCTGGGGCACTTCTGTTCTCATAGGGTCACTCTGGGGGAGACTTGACTGGATGGGAATGAGTTCGGTTGGTTTTGAGAGATTAGAAGCTCTGCTTTAACATTCAAAATGTGCTTGAGGACCAAACTTTGGAGTTCAGTGAGTGACTAGATACTTTTTAATTCTTCTTGGTATCTATTAAAACCCAATGGACATTGCTTTACTTTCTTAATTTTTAACGGAACTGCAAGGCAGTTACTTCCCTGTGTGGCTCTAGTCGTTTTGTTGACAAGTCAGGAACTAAGCTTTACATTATCATTGCGAATGAACATGTTTGCATTCTCTGACCATTTTGGCAGTCTATACTACCCCTTTACGCATAAAAGGCAGGAAGGCCTAGCAGGGGTCCTCCAACTTTTTAAACAGGGGGCCAGTTCACTGTCCCTCAGACCGTTGGAGGGCCAGACTATAGTTTTTTAAAAAAAAATAACTATGAACAAATTGACTGCAGGGGGCGGGATGAGTCGGCTGCTAAGCAGGACAGCAGTGGTGGCAAAATCACCCGGCAGGCCAGATACATGTCCTCGGATGGGCTGACACACCTTCGAAGGATTTGATAACGGAGGTCCGAACCTTCATCTCAGACCTACCTGCCTTTCCTCCAGGTCACCCATTCCTTTGACGAGTTTATCGTCCGTCCTCCACACGTCAGGGGCTTGTGCTTGCTGCTGAAAGGGTGTCTACAATTTGCAGCATGAACTCGGAAAGGATCTTTGAAACTGAGTGTATGATGGGGAGGTGTGCTCATGGTCAGGCAACCATTCTCCTGCATCTCCAGTTCGAAGAGCAGTAGGGGAACTTCTTTTCACCAAGGATCATTTGGTTATTTCAACAGAATTCAAAGGCCTACTGGTCAAATATTGACTTCATCCCTAATGAGATGGCTGGAACAGCCTCTCTTTGATAAGGCATGTGATGTTAACTGGTTAACTTCTTGGGCTTTGTATGGCCTGTGGGCCGGATGTACCCCACTCCTGGTCTAAAGTATAAAGCACTAGAACAATTTCATTGGGGGAGGGAGGGGGGTGGGGGGGGGGCTGGCAACATCCATTACCGTCTTAAATGCCTACCTCCTGTCATAATCTGCTTTAGATTACATGTAGCGTAACTCATGTGTCAGGAGATTCGAGTCTCACAAAGTAAACTGTGGTGCATCTAAGAGGTGGTGTATTAGGCAGTTGTCGAGACAGGTGGCTTATGTTCTCCATTGTGGAATGGCTATAGATGAAGTGCCTGTCATTGGCTAGCCATGTGTGAGGAACATACTTAAAACGGTGTCCTGCATTTCACGGACGAGACACTAGAAATGGCTAATCGTGGTCGCTTCTGGGGAAGGCACTGGGGAGGAAGACAGAAGACAAGCTCTTCGCTACTCTTGTTTGAATTACCTGCTCCCCGCATGTGCTGCCTTTTCCTCTACTCTTCTCAAATGCACCAGGTGAAGATCCAATGGTATGAGCGGGACACATAGTGCTGCCACTGAAGGGCTTTGCGAAAGGGATCTGTTGAGCCCAGATACTCGATCTAGTCGAACTCTATCCAGGGAAGGCATGGGAGGTTTGCTAACTCACCAGTGTCCCTATAAAATTGATGTCCTTCCCCAAGGCCTAATGACAGACCCCTGCTCTGTTAAATAGGAACACATTTATGTCCGCTTGAAGTCTGAAAGGAGCCGGTGGGTGACAGGAACCAGGAATATGCTCAGCTGGAACCAGAAGGGCCTGGAGTCAAGTCTGCCCAGAGACCTCTAAAGAAAAGGCTCAATGACCTGTTTCTGACAGCAGCATCAAAAACCCTATAAGCGCTGAGCCCTGGTGGCGTAGGCTGAGCCCTGGTGGCGTAGTGGTTGTGCGCGGGACTGCGGCCCACTGGGATGGAGGTTCAATTCCCGCTCACAGGAGCAAAGGCTGGGCCTCCTACTCCCACCACCAGAGCAATGATGCCTAAATAATAATAATAATAAATAAAAAAAAAAAAAACCCTATAAGCACAATTCTCCTGATACTGATGGGCTGCCATGAGTTGGAACTGACTTAATGGCCATTGGTTTGGGCTTTTCAAAACCCAGAGCCCTGGTGGTACAGTGGTTGGGCACTTGAAAGTTAACTGGAAGGTGGCTGGTTCGAGCCCTTCAGCTTCACGGAAGAAAGGTTGTCTGCTTCCATAAAGATTACAGCCGGGCTGAGCCCCGGTGGTGTAGTGGTTGTGTGTGGGACTGCGGCCCACTGGGACAGAGGTTCAATTCCAGCAGTGGGGCTGGGCCTCCTACTCCCACCACCAGGGGGCAGTGATGCCTGCGCCCCCCCCCCCCCCAAAAAAAAAAAAAAAAGATTACAGCCTTGGAAACCCACAGGGCCCTCCTACTGTTGCTCTGAGTCGGAATCAGTGGGACCGCGATATGTACTAATTTGGGGGTTTATGTCCTATCTGTGCATAGGTAGAAGTTACTGGCGTCTGAATCAAGTGGTTCACTAATGAAAGATGCAAGATAAACCATGCACAAACAGATGAGCACACGAAGTTATCTGGATATATTTGCAAAGATTTGTATTCAAAGATGTGGTTAGTTATTTATTGTTTATTAAATACCTCCCTAAAGGACCTGAGATGCCACCAGGACCTTAAGTTCAAACTGAAACATGTGCAAGAACGGCACATAGCAAAATATAAACTCATTAGTTCAAATCCAATAGTTTTCCCTGGAACTAGAACCTCTTCATTAACTTGAATAGCAGTGGTGCCGCATCCCCTCACTTAAGGATTTAAGAGACACATGGAACCAGAAGACTTGGCTCTCAAAGTTGCTGTGAAGGCCCATGGGTTAGTTAGCTGGGAGGGAGGGACACAAGAATACCCTGGCATTACTACAAAGTCCTCTGCCACTCAAAGCAGGTCCTTGTGGTTCTGGTCATTTCTGTCAGCACCTTGTAGACCCCTGGCCCGCAGCCCCAGAATATGGGGTGGGGGAGTCACTCACCCGAACAGCTTCCACTGGTTTTTACCATCTAGTCTAGGGGTATGTGTGGAGTTTTTTTGTTTTGTTTTTACATTTATACAGTTTACATTGCTTGACCCATAAATAACACTCAGAGGATTAATAGAGCCATAGTTTTAAAGAGTATTTACATAGCCCCACCATGCATACAGAGCCTTTTTAATATTGAAAATGAAAAAAAACCAAAAAATTTAACTTTGAATCACTAGGCAATATAAATTTGACCATCTAAGCTTACTTATAAACCCTGACTAGAATACAAGCAATCATTTCATCCATAAATGCTGTTTCCGGGTCCCTAGCAAATCTAGTACTGCAGTGTAACAAACGTCTTGTAATTCAGGGATATAAAAATAACAGCTTTAAAATCTGAACTGTACAATATGTACATCAATATTTGCACCGTTAAATTAGGAATACACGTAGAGTCTATGAAATACATTATAAATAGTGTTCTCTTCCATCTTGAGCGGCGGCCAACCTGCCTCGGGGTGGGCGTTTTGTTTGGGGCGGGCCGGGGACGAGCTGGCGGCGCAGGAAGCCCAGGGTCGCTGGGTCAGTCAGTGGCTGCTCGCCTCACCTGACCAGGCAGCTGGGTCGGAACCCAGGCCAACACAACCCGGTGACAAACACTATTGCTTTACAAAGGTGGCTGAAGTTCTCCCTCCGTCTTCATCCATCCACCCCCGCATCCATTGGCCCCGGTGAGTTTCTTGAGAAGGCTCCGGGGGATCGCACATTGTAATGTAGCTGATAGGCAGCTGGGCCTCGCAGGCGGGTCAGCGGGCGAAATCGACCGTGCCCAGTGTTCATCGGACACTTGGAGCCAACAGCGGCCGGCCGGTTGTCCCATTTACACTGAAAACGATCCAGCGGCGCGCCCAGGGTGGCGGCACGAAGCGGGGATCCGGGGCTTACCGGCTAGACGTCAGCAGACTCGCGGCCGGGCCTGGCTGCCTTATGAAATGATACAGTTTTTGCCCTTGTGTCCCTTTTTCTTCTTGGACTTCGTTGTCCTGGGACCAAACGCGGGGGTGGGGAGCGCCGAGGGCGGGCTGGACAGGTCGTCCGTGTAGTAGGCGTACCTCTGCGGGCGCGGGGGGGGGATGGGCTGCCCGAGGAAGTAGCCTTCTTCCTCCGAGTCGGACGAGGAGGTGGACGAGGAGCCCCACGAGTCGTCGTCGCCGTAGACCCCGAGGAAGCGGCCGCCGGCCGGCGAGGGCAGCGCGTAGTCGGCGTAGGGCGCGCGCGGCCCGGCGCTCTGCAGGTAGGCCTGCAGCTCGCGGGCGCTCTTGCTCTGCTGCAGAAACTTCTCGTAGGTCTCGGGGGCGTAGAGCCGCAGCCGCTCCTTGGGGGCGTAGTTTCGCTCGGTAACGAGGTTCAGGGCGTTGTCCGAGCGCGACTTGCGGCTCCGCCGGCGGCGGTGGTGGTGGTGCGGCCTGGAGCCGCGCTCCTCGAAGTGGTAGACCCGGCGGCGAGTCCGCTCGCTCATGGGCGGCTGCCGGATCTCCAGGTGGTCGTAGCTGCCGTGGTCGATGACGTCATCGGAGAACTTGACCTGCTGCGGCCTGGACTGCGACTTGGAGCGCCGGAGCACGGGCAGGTGCACCGGCTTCTCCTCGGGCAGGATCTTTTCCGCACACAACTCCGAGCTGAGACTCTTCAGGGACTCTGCGCTCCGGTGCAGCATGGAGGAGTTCAGAGTGCCCATGTTGCTCAGTTTCTCACAGTCCTCGGCCTCCAGCTCCTCAAAGTTCTGCAGCGAGTACAGCGACGGCCGCGGCTTGCTCTCCCCGTCCACCGAAGCCCCTGGAAGAGAAGGCGAGGCCGGCCGTCATTCTCAATCAGCCCCATGCTCTCACAACGGTCACGGACAAGCTAATACGGGCACGGGGGAGCTTTTCAAAGAAAGCCATTTCCAAAGGTCACCATCGCGTCCAACCCCTTTACGGAAGACCCAGGTATAAATAAACAAATGGAGAAGAGGTCAGTCTTATTTTCAAGGCCAAGGTCGCAAGTTTTCTTAAGAGCCCAACTGTTTGGGAGGCTAGGGCAGCCTAAACTCAAAGCATCTTCATAGAAGTCCCTGCATCAGCCGATTAACAGAAGGCATAGAAGCTTTGCCCTTTAATGCATTAAAGCCAGATTGCTTCCTTTCAAATCTTGCCCCTTTATGTCCACCCACAGACTGAGGAGGGACAAATTTGGCAATGGGATATAGACAAGGGACTAATCTCTACTCTGTATAGAAAACGTCAACTCCTCCACAAGGGAAAGACACAGTCCCATTGAAAACTGGGCGAAGACATGAGCAGATACTTGACCAAGGAAGAGATTCAGGCGGCCAAGAGACTGGAAGGAATGCTGGCAATCGCCACCAACTGCGAGAGGCAAACCGGAATGAGACTCTAGCTCACTCCACCACCAATATGAGTTCAAATGCTGGTGAGGGTCCGGAGATGGGAGCCACCTACACTGTTGGTGGGGCTGTGGGAGGATGTAACCACCACTGGGGAAAGCAGCAGAAATCGCACAGGACCCCAACCAGCCCGCCGTCCCTCTAATTGGTCTATAGCAGAGAGAGTAAGAGCTGCAAACAGACTGCAAAACTGGTGAAAAGGGCCCGCTGGCCCAGCAGTGGAAGAACAGACCAACTCTGGTCCACACACACTGAACAAAGACTCTGGGGCATAGGGTCCTGGGTGAAAGGCTCATCAGAGAAAAGACATGTAGGAGATGACGATGGCATTCACCCTGAAAACACAACACCAAAACAACTGCCCCTTTCTTTGTACCTCCATGGTCAACACGTAAGGGCAAGTATTCCTTATCCTAGACCTAGACCAGGGGCTAGCAGTCTATACTCCGAGGGCCAGATCTAGCCAGAGGCAATTTTGTATAAAGTTTTATTGAGACACAGCTGTTGTGCTCATCTTTGTCTTGTGTGGCTGCTTGTTTTAATGGCAGAGTTGAGCAGCTGTAACAGATTGTATGGTACACACGCTACTATGTAGCCCTCCATGAGAAGTTTGCAAACCTTTGATCTTGACCCTGTTATACTGGTTTCCTTTCATTCATCCAGTTTTCTCCCCTTCAACCCCAACATAACATATCCTACTAGATTCAATATTTTTCTCAAAACTGACATTTTTCTCCCAGGGCCTAGGTGTGAGGCAAGATAAAGAATACCCCAACAAACGATGGGACAGTAGGGAAGGCTGTGAACTATTGTCAGTATTGTCCAAAGGGAGACCAAAAAAGCTTATTTTTCAGACCATTATTGTTAAATATCAGCCCTAATCCTTAAATTTATACCAAATGTGTTTTTGAGGTTAAATGTTAAGACATACCTTGCATGTTGTCTGGTATAAATTGGGTATCGATAACTTCCCGTCACCCAGCAGCCCTCTAGTCCCCACTATGACAGGCCTCACCTTTGACAAAGTTGGATGGGTAGCTTCCTCTCATGCCCTCCTTGGAGATGCAGCCCCTGGCACAGAGGGCAACCATGAAGGCTGTACGCATCTGTGTAAGTGGATGCCACTAGGGTGATTTTAAGACCAGCTTTAACACAGCAACAATTCTGTATGAGATGGCTTCTCAATCCAGAAGAGCTGCCATTTAGGCCAATGTTGCTTTGAAGATGGGATGTTGATCGCTTGGCTCACTGCTAATTCAGGTGTCCTCATAATTACGAGTCAATCCTATCACATCCACTTTATATAACTTGGAATGTTTAAGGATATAATGTGGATAACTGGTATTAATGTGCTTTGGAAACATGAAAGCAAATTTATTTATTTTTTTTGGGGGGGGGGGCATCACTGCTCTCGGTGGTGGGAGTAGGAGGCCCAGCCCCACTGCTGGAATTGAACCTCCGTCCCAGTGGGCTGCAGTCCCACGCACCAGGGCTCAGCCCACAAATTTATTTTAAATCATCAGAGTAAAATATGCCGTTTGCCACAAAGCAAGTCAAGGAAACCTGAAAATCTGTTATCAGTGTATAAAGATTGCAGGCCAATTTGAGTATCTGAAAGCTCACAAAGTGCAATCCAAAGAGCAGAGGCCCTTTCTACACAATCCAGCTGTGGACTATCCAAAACCATGAGTTAGGGTGGGGTCCATGGGTTATGTTCTTGTCCGTAAGACCAAGCGAGGCTCAAGGCGACTCGCCAGTGGTCCCAATCCTAACTAAATGTACAACCATACAAACACATCATCAGACACTGATTGTCTTATTTCTATGACCTGTAGAGGAGCTTTAGAGTCAGAAAATTCTGGGTCCAAATCACTGGCCCCTGTTTAATGTTCTGGTTTTGATCCACTTTATTCTTTAAAAATAGGGATATGTCACATCTCTTACGCACACACAATTGCTACAGTGCTTGATGTTTAACAGAAATTTCTTCACTCCCTTCTCTTGGTTTATAATTTTACCTCTCCCTACCTGTGCAGTATAATTTTAAAATACATTTTTTAGTGACTGATCCTTCAAGTGCCAATCCTAGATTACGTACCTGTGATATTAGACAAAGCCAGGGAATCCATAGAGTCCCGAACACTCTGTTCGGGTTTCAGGTCCGACAGACACTCCAGGGAATCTTCGTACCACTGCGACTGATCGTGACTGTATCCCGAAGCCCCGTGGTCCAGCTCTAGTTCCTGCAGCCGTCGACTGCTAGCAGGGCCTGGGTGACTGCCATATGCAGAGTCGCCCAGGCCATCCTGTGACTGTGCCCAATACATATCAGATTGGTATTTTTTACTTGCCAGGCTCTGGTTATTTTGCTTTAACTCGCTCTTATTTTTAACCTTGCTATCAGATAGCCAGTGCTCACTGGCTCGGAGGTCCATGTCATTGGGCTGCTGCTGAAAGAGGCTTTTATCACCGAACTTGAGGAGGAGCTGGGTCATGTAATCTTCATGCTCAACCCATTCTTCGGGCTCTTCTGGGGTTTCGTGCTCCACTCGGCCTTTCCAAAACTCCTCGTTGACAAAACCCGCCCCCTGCCTGGTGAGACTCAAGTCATCCAATTTCCGAGAAAGGGTGTCCTCCGCACTGCCGGAGAGCCCAGGGAACTTGTAGTTGAGGGCGGGGGACAGCAGCAGGGACTGCCTGCACTGGTCTGCGGACCGGCTGCTCTTCCCCATCCGGACGCTCCTCCTGGAGTCTCGGGAGCGCGCCGACTGGAATGCGGAGTCGGAGGAGTCCGAGGCGTGGACGTCCTCTCCGAGGCTGCACGTCTTGGAGCAATAAATCTGACCTTGTTTTGGAAGGAAGGGGCATCCCAACAGAGAGGCTTTACACTGGGCACAGGAGAAGCAGGCTTCCGTCGCATGCCAGTGCTGCCCATCATAAGTCATCTGGGCATGGTCCACACCTGTTTCAACAAGAGAGAACAGGTTAGGGTGCAGCCTGATGCCTGGGGAGCAGGAGGACCCAGCGAAGGTGGGCCCGAGGGAATTCGCTGGAGTGCTGAAAATGTTCTCTATGTTGACGGGGCAGGGGTTACGTGGATTGAGTTGGCCCTCGTTATCATATGGGATTTACCTTTACCCTCGCACTCAGGACGCGGCACTTGCTCAGTCAGTCCCAGACCCGGGCATGTCCCCAGCTCATGGCAAGCGGCTCCATGCACAATGGGCCTGGACCTTTTTTAACCCTAGAGGGTTTTTTCACTGCCCTGGGAACTGCTGAAACCTGTCCAGCGACTTGTACACCTGGACCGGCATGCTGGAGCTGTCCATCCCAGGGAGGTGAGATTTCTACCGCTGCCTGGCCCGGAGGAACAGCGGCAGAGTGAAGTGGACTGAGTCTCCACTGGTCAAAGGCGTAGCAGTCAAGACCGGTCCACGTTGAAAGCCCTGGGGCTCAGTGGTTCTGGGTTGGGCTGCTAACCCCAAGGGCCACCATCTGAAGCCATCTGCCGCTCCGAGGAAGAAAAGGCTTCCTTCTCCCATCAGTCAGTCTCAAACCCCCAGGGGCAGTGCTCCCTTCTTCCACAAGGTCACTAGGAGCCTCATCAACTCGATGGCAGTGAGCAAACCCCCCGGGATGGAAATGATGTCACAATGGAACACCAAGCAAGGCTGTGCGTGATCACAGGCAGACAGGCAGGCAGAGGCTCCAGGTCTGGCCAGGGAGTGCTCACCGATGTGTTCCCCACAGGTTTCACAGTATTCCGCATAGAGAGACTCAAAGCAGCCACAGCAGAAGGGCCGTCCGTCCTTCAGTATGTAGCGCTGGCCACCCAACACCGTCTCACACTCGAGGCAGCAGAAGTGCTTCATGTGCCAGTGGCGCCCCTCCGCCTCGGTGCACTCGTCGGCGAAGATGATCTGAAAAGACACCAACAGGCGCCCTGTGAACTTTTAGGAAAATGGGCGACATGGTGGATCTCAAAAGGAGAGGCCTACGGCTGGCCGTTCCTCCCGTAAGCAACCGCAAGCTGAAATCTAACTCCACTAGCCTAGGTGATAAGAGCGACAACTGATGGTGTTGAGAAAGAGAAACGGAGCAAACGTTTGCTTCTACTCTTAAAAGTAAGTTAGCGGGCTGAGCCCCGGGGGCCTAGTGGTTGTGCGCGGGACTGCGGCCCACTGGGATGGAGGTTCAATTCCCGCTCACAGGAGCAAAGGCTGAGCCTCCTACTCCCACCACCAGAGGGCAGTGTGCCTTAAAAAAATAAAATAAAATAAATTAGAAGCTGAGCCCTGGTGGCGCAGTGGTTGTGTGCGGGACTGTGGCCCATAGGATTGACGGTTCAAGTCCAGCAGCAGTTCTCCAGGAGCAAGACTAGGCTTCCTGCTCCCACCAGGGCAGTGATGCAGAAAAAAACAAATTAGAGCCGTAGCCGTGGGTTACACAAAGCGAGCAGTTTGAACCTCCCAACCGTTTCTGAAGAGAGAAGCAAGCTTTTCTGCTCCGTTAAAGAGCTACAGCCTCGGGCTGAGCCCCGGTGGCATAAGTGGTTGTGCATGGGACTGCGGCCCACTGGGATGGAGGTTCAATTCCCGCTCCCAGGAGCAAAGGCTGGGCCTCCTACTCCCACCACCAGGGCAGTGATGCCTAAAAAAAAAAAAGAGCTACAGCCTCAGCAAGTCCCAGGGTGCAACTGTCTTTCCTGACAGGTCTGCTGGGAGTCAGAGCTGAGTGGTGGGCAGGGGCTCCGTGTTTCCCGTGACGGGGTGGGGTGGGGTACTAGGTAGCCGACTGCAGGTGAGGTCGGTGGTTCAGGCTGACCAGTCACTCCAAGAGGAGATTGGCTGTGCCCACATAAATTATAACAACTTCACATATGGGGTCACACTGTGTCGGAATCACCTCTCTGGCAGTGGGGTTTGTTTTGGGACCTAATTCCTATTTCTGAAGCCTGGACAGTGCTCTGTTGGCACAGTCTGACAAAACTGCATAGCTGTGCATGGCTCTGGTGAACAGAAAGGAAGCACCCATAGGTGCTGGTGGAGCCAGCCGATGGGCCCCAGGCGCACCAGGGCCACGCCCCGCAACCAGTGCGCATGCCTGCACGGGACCTCGTGGCTATCTACCCATCAAGGTCTTTACTACACTTCTATTTTTGGTTTCAAGTATATTTATAAAGAAGCCCTTGTGGGAAAATGGTTGGTTAAAAATCAAGAGCTGTATATATGTATAAACAACGTTCAGTGCAGGCTGGTGGGGGTGGGTTCAGTGTGGGTAACACCAAGGTCAGCAGTTCGGACCCACCAGGGGCTCCGGAGGGAAAGATGAAGCTGCTCTGCTCTGTCCCGCAGTCTCCCCGTGAGCCCCTCCATGGCAGCAAGTCGGGTGGCTGTGGAGGAGATCCGAAGGGCAAGTGCAATAAGGGCCCCTCCACTGGACCTTGGGAGCGAGGGAGGGTACCTGGGAAGACTTCCCTGCAGCTTCTGGCTGACTTAATGGCATTCAAACAACACTTAGCTTCTTGGTTAAATGCACTACGGTTGTGGGAGGTGCTGGCTGTAGCGGAATCTGGGGAAAGAATCTGTAGGAACTGCTGTTATCCCTGTGCAACTCTAAAGTGGACTTGGGTGAAAAACTTAAATAAAAAACCCGAGATTTTCCTTTCACACCGGCAGCCCCTCTGGGCAAACACTGTCCACCTGGCTATGTGTCCTGCCACTTTGGCTTCCTGAGCGTGGGTAGATATGTGCTCCCGTGTTGCCCTTGATGTGATACAAGTAAGATGATCTGCTACATCCATATCATCTGCAACTTCTTTTCCTCTCAGTCCATCAAGGACGTCGCACCTGTCCCCTCTCTAGTAACTAGGTACTGCTCCCCGAGGTGACTGCATCCAGGGTGTCTGGACAGTCCCTGAGAGCGCTGGGAGGTGAACAGTGGAACGTTGGCCTGCGGGAAGCACATTGTTTCCAGCTCCACGGGAAGAGCCCTTTTTACCTCGTCACATGCTGAGCATCGTGGTTTGAGCAGTTCTGCATGGTGCCTGCCACAGTGAATTTTTCCATCCTGATAAAAATAGATGAGGTCGACCAGCAGCTCATTACACGTGAAGCAGACAAAGCAGGATGGATGCCAGCACACTCCTGGGCCCGCACGCGAGGCAAACACGGCGACTTCTCCTCCGTTTATCTTCAACCCACACTGGAAACAAAAGGATTCCAATTTTAAGGGGCCTTCTCTTGAAATGTTGGCTTTCTCAACCTTTCCCCCACTTCACCCTCACGCCCACCTAGGACAGCAGCCTTCCTTTTGTCCCCTTCCCGTTGGCCTGTCACTGTCCCTTTAGGGACGTGCCATGTGCAGCCAGGGAACAAACGTGCCTCAGCTGGGCGAGAGGGTGCCCCTCTTCTTAAGAAGCGTTCACACCGGGCAACTGTCTTCCTAAGCTGGATTCATTTCTGGCTCTGAGTACTGCCAGCCAGGGGTTGAATGTCTTCATTGTGTCCCTGCTCTAAGGGTCCCCAGCACCTCCCACTCTACCAGGGTCTCCCAACGGCAAGACTTTATCCTTACATGAGATCGGGGTGGTTCCCACTGCTGTTCACTGCAGCGGAGCCAGCTACATGGATTAAAGCACCCGCGACGAGCAACTTGGGGTAGACTCTTGGGCCCCGATCTGAGATGATCCAGCCACCTCCACTCCCAGCTCACTCCTGCCCACCTGCCCAGGGTTACCTGCTCACAGACGGCGTGGAGCACCGCTCTGGACAGAAGCTTGATGGTTCCTCGCCCTAGCGCTTCCTTCTTGCGCTGGGCACTGAACACTTGCAGCTCCTTCTTCTCTTCTTCACTCAAAGACTGGCAATACCGCACCTGCCAGGGAAGGGAGACAGAGGCCCCTGCGCTGTGGATTCCGCACCTCCAGGGCAGACTGTCACAGACCAAAACAGCAAGTTCAACGGCCTGCCCGGAAACCCCCATGTTAAGGTAATACCAGACCAACAGCGCAGGGCCATTCTAGCAGTGGGGAAGTAAGTGCAATTTGAAGGAACATTAAAAAAAAAAAAAAAAAAAAGGAAAGAAATGTTTTATTTAAATCATTTTATTGGGGAGTCGTCCAACTCTTATCATTTAAACCCTTATCAGCAGTGTAAAACATTAACCTTTCTACAAAAGGGCTAAACTTGGTAATTGCCACTTTCACTAGACATTCTCTGGGCAAGTTATTTCATTCTGAGGCCTCAACACCCACCATAAAGCCGCCTTCCCTCTTGTCTGCAGGGGTAGTGAAAGTGCAGGAATTTGCAGGCTCCTGATAATTGGTGGGTGGCTGCAACCACCGTAAAAACCTGACTTGTGTTAAGTTTATTGCACTAACATCCTCTTCTTCCCTTAAGGAATGAAAAGCTGTATTCTTCAGCCAAATTTTAACTGAGGACGAAAGAGAGAGACCCAGACCTAAGCAAGGCGGGTGATGATCAGCCCCTCCCCTGCTCGCTCATCATGTTGGTCTTGGGCTATTTTACCTCATTATCATGTGGTGGCAACTGGTACAGAAGCTGCTTAATCCGATGTTTCTCTCCAGGGCTGTTGATATAAGGGACCTTTTCCTCTGGCAAGCAGGCGAAATACAGCTGGATCTGGGTGGGAGAGCGAGAGAATGGCATCAGCACACAGAAACAGAACACACCTTGGCTTTGTGGATCTTTTTTTTTTTTTTTTTTAAACATGACTTTTTCCTTTTGAGGTCTGAGACTTGGCCGGGACAGGATTTGGCCTCCTGTAGCTAATGAGAAGGCCCGCTGAGCCAGCTCAGCAGAACTGCAAACCTTCTGAGAAGGAGCACCCAGCTGTTAAATTACTCTTCAGGAATGTAATTTGTAGTGACAATTAGGGGCATCATAAATTATGCACCATAAAATATGCGCATTTACTGCTACTATTCCTCCTTGGATCTTCCAAGGGTCAGCCAGCCCCAACAGCTGAGCTTCGGGGCCCTGGGTGGGTTCGGGAGTGACCACACAGGCTGTGTGACACTGTCCAAAATCCAGCCGCACCAGAAGACAGTTCAATTTGCTCTGAATTTTACACATCACAGAGCTGTTTTGTTAAACTTTATAAGTTCTCTCATCAGGTTTTCTCAAGCATCAGTTTTCCCTGCTTCCATGGGGGCGGCTCCAAATACCTGAAGTCCATTTCCCCCAGGAAGCTGGAGAAGAGCCACATGGAGCTGGACCCCGCTCAGTTTGGAAGGAGTGCTCAATTTTTGTCTATTTTTCTGTGGTACTTAAAGGGACATCCCTCAATGAGCCTGTGAAAGAAGGTTGCAGGGCCAAGAAAGAATGAAAGTGAGTCAAGGAAAAAAGGTTAGGGGATTTGGGACCTGCCTGCATCGATTCTTTAGTATCACACAAAGCTACCTACTCCGTAGTTTCCAGAACAGCATCTCCCTTAAAGGGTTTGCAAGAATACTGTTTTCCTCACTGCTGCATCAGGATGCCCCACCCCTAGTCTGTCAGCTATAGAAACGGTTTTCACAGTTACACACAGCAGCTGTGTGCAGCCGGCGCTGCAGTGCGAGGTCCTGGGTGAAGAGAGAGGCCCCTGATTTTACAGAGCTGCTAGCAGTTGGGAGTGACTCAATGCCAGTGAGTGTGGACTTCAAGTGCTTCCAAAGAGGCGCTCTGGTAACACAGTGGTTATGCAGGGCTGCTACCCTCAAGGTTTGCAGTTCCAAATCGCCAGCAACTCCTTTGCAGGGCGCTGAGGCTTTCTGCACCTGTGAAGAGTTAGTTTCAGAAACTCACGGGCCAGTTCTTCCTTCTGGGAAGGAAGAATCCGCTCAGTGGCAGTGAGAAGTGAGATTTTCAAAAGGACAGGGCGGCGGGATGGGATGGTGGCTACATTCTAGACTTCTGACTCTCAGGAGGGGAGAGGCGGGTTCATTTCTTAGTGAAGGCGCCTCTAGTGCTGTCAACACTGTGTAGTAGTGTGATGTTGAACAGTTTTCAACAGACAAGGAAGAAAAGCCTGGTGATTCAAGAGATGAGCCAATGAAAAACCCTGAGGAGCAATCTGGTGGTGGGGTAGTGCAGTGCTGGCCAGCACTGCAGGCCACTGGGGGTGGGGTCACCACCTGCTGAGGACAAGCCTTGATGGCAAGTCAACTCTCAGATCGTTCACACCTGTGGAAAACAGCACTGACACTTGTAACTTGGAAGCAACTACATAAGCTCATTGTCACCATTTATTCCAAAACTTGCCTTTGCTCTGTGGTGGGTGGGCAGTAAATGGAATAAAAGGAGAATGGAATTTTCCCATGAACTTTCTGAGGCCTCCTCTGTATAATCTCTAGCACCAGCAATGTTCACAATTCCAACATGACCGTAAAAAGATTTGGGGGAAATAAAAATAGGCATGTAGATATATTCTCATCTTCCCTGAAATAACAATACGACCAAATCACAAAGTCTGTTCTCTTCAACTTTTTCCTAATAAAGATTGTGCACTGATCATATTCTTTTATATGCAAACTTTCAAAGGCCACATTTCCAGGCGGTGTTTTGGTTTTGTGGGGTGGGTATTTTGTGGCTGCTCTGTAGATTTGTTGCTCCAAAGCAAATGCGTTGCTAGGAGCATGCATGACTCCCCCCCTCCCCCCAACCACCTTTAACATTTCTTTGGCAATGGGTCTTGACCTTTAAACAGGTTATATCCCTCTCACCCCTGAAAAGGGACTCATCAGAAACACGCCTAATGCAGGTATCCTGGGTTCTACCCATGAGGACAGAAACCACAACCTTACAGGCGCAGGGGTCTCCATCTGTGAGTCGTAACCCTTTTGAGGGTTGAATGACCCTTTCACAGGGGTTGCCCAAATCACAACAGTAGCAAAATGGCATTCATGAGGTGGCAACGACAACAATAATGTTATGGTTGGGGGTCTTGTGACAGGGTCCCGGCGGGAGGAGGAAGGTGGAGAACCACGGCCCTAAGGTGTCTGGCTCCATGAGCACATGAAGAGGGTATCACTTGCATTGAGGAACTTCTCGGGGTTCTGGCGGCAGTCAGGCTTGAAAACAACCAGGAAGCCCAAGGCGCTTGGTTCCTACCTGTTCGGGTCGAAGGCCCGGGGGCACCCAGGTGTACTCCTCCAATGCACAGCCGGAGTCATCATCGGATGTGGAACTTCTCTGACAGCCGAAGGCAAGCTTGCTCATTTTGGGCTCCATCTCCAATGGCATAATAATTTAAGTCTCAAAGTCAAGGGTCCTCAGTCCCTGCGCATCAAGCAGTGGCTGCTATGGAAACAAAGAAACACAAAGGGGTTGAAAACCTGACCTGGCCCTCCAGGGTTCATCGGATGTCTGTTTACATCCATCTGGGCTCAGGGAAAGTCACCAAAGTACCAAGCGTCAGTCCCCTTCTCTCCTAAACCCACTGGAACTTAAAAATCGGCACTCTTCAGAAGTGGCGCCCATCCCATTGTGGTATTACAGAAAATGTCCCAAATCTGGCCAATTTCCAGCTGCCTTCAGGGGTGCTTCTCTACACACGAGTCATCAGAAAGGTTTTCTAGGAAATCACTTTGTTGACTCTAACTTTCCACAAATGAAATCCACATGAAGGAACATCGCACGAGCCTTGCCCATTACTCCAGGCCATGGGAAATGGCCCCAGAAACCCCGCATTTCCCGAGGGATTTCCCTAACACGGTGTGGCAGACACGAAGTGCACAGTGGGCCAATGGCGTACATCCAGGCTTCTAATGATGTTTTAGAACACTCTAAACTTAGTCTAGTTACTCAAAATGTAAAATGAAGTGTTTTTATGCCTTTAAACTTTTACCATCTAAGGGTTACAATCTGCCAAAAGCTTTAGGTTTAAATGAAGTCCATCCTGGTTGACCATCAATGTTTGCGTTATAAGCAAAACTTTGTTGGGCAAAATGAAAGGTAGAAGACAGGACTCGATGTGTTATGACGATGTTCCCTGGCCTACAATCCAGGAATCTCCTCATCAAGGGGAACTCTGCCCCTCCCAAGGCCATAAGAAGGGGAAGGTTATGTCTTCAGGGTCAGATGTTTTTGTTATACCCAATCACTTTGGATAGCACACGGAGCGCCTGACACATCAGGCTTCCCCATTTCTTCCACTTGAACAGATCTTCCTTCTCATTTTCTTAAAGGACCTAAGTGGGAAAGAGACTTCCAGGCCAGGGTAAGGTCAGTTTTTACTGGCTCTCTCAATGCAACTAGAGATATCTGACACTTGCTGGTAAGGTGGTGACATAAACTCTATTTCAACTCACAGCAGAACAACACAACGAGCAGACCCAATGATTCAGATATCAGCTAACTGTATTTATATATTAATGTATACACATGCATGTGGATGTTTTAAATACTGTATTATGGGAATGGGTGGGGGGAGGGAGAAAAGAGCTGATCCCAAGGGGTCACGAGAAAGTCATTGTCTAGAAAAGAATGAGGGCAACTTATGTACAAATACGCCTGATACAAGGGATGTGTGGGTTATTATATGAGTTGTGAGAGCCCCAAGAAAATAATCTTTTAATAGGGCTGAGCCCTGGTGGCGTAGTGGTTGTGTGTGGAACTGCAGCCCACAGAGTGGATGGTTCAAATCCAGCAGCAGCTCTCCAGGAGCAAGGCTGGGCTACCTACTCTCACCAGGGCAGTGATGCCACACACACACACACACACACACACACAAACCTTTTAATAATAATAAAAACAACTGTATGGCTGCAAAGTGACGGCCAAACTTCTGGGTGCTGCATCTGGAGAACTCCACTAGAGCGGAAGCTGTGCCATCCAGCAGCTCTCGTAGTCCAAAGAGGAGAGAGGACCTCATTGTCCACACGACCCCTGTGAGGCCAACACCCCTATCGCAAGTCATTTCTTTCACACAGGTGCAGTTCACCCGTCTTGACTTTGACAGGCTTTGTAAACATATGCTCAGCCCTCAAAGTTTCTTGGGATCCAATCTTTCCCTTTATTTTGAAGATGGGGGGAGGGGAGGAGCAACTCTCATATGTCCAAGGAAGAGAATTAGACCTTAAAACTTTAATTAGTAACCCAAAAACCTGGGCTGAGCCCCGGTGGCGTAGTGGTTGTGCGCGGGACTGCGGCCCACTGGAACAGAGGTTCAATTCCAGCAGTGGGGCTGGGCCTCCTACTGCCACCACCGGAGAGCAGTGATGCCCCCCCCCCCAAAAAAAAAAAACCAAAAAAAATGTTTCTTTAGGGCTGAGCCCTGGTGGCATAAGTGGTTGAGTGCAGAACTGCAGCCCGCAGGCTTGGCGGTTCAAATCCAGCGGCGGCTGGGTAGTGCCCATGACCACCAGAGGCAGTGATGCCCACCAAAAAAAAAAAAAAAACCTTTGTGTGTGGGAAGCGGGGCGGGGGTGGGGGAGAGAATTGATGGGTACTCCAGTGCAATTTCACCTAGAAGAAGAAATATGGGCATCTGTCCCTTGCCAACTTTGGCTGGGGAGTCAGACACTCAGGTATCTGCACTCAGGAAGGAAACAGCCGAAACACAACTACTCAAAACTAAACAATGAAATGTCATGGTATTATATAAGAAAAAACATCACCAATTAAAACAAAACAGACAGATATTCCACAGCGGCTCCAAGATGCAGATTGCCCAAGATCTAAATTCCTTTGACAGCTGTACTCCTTGATTAGCCTTTTGTGGGAAACGTTAATGACTAGCTTAATCAAGGTAAATCAGCTTCAGTGCCACCACCTCCCTCCCCCCAATCACTTGGCTGTTCTGGCCTGTCTCTGGTGCACTGGCCCCCCTGCTCAGGCAGGCCTTTCAACAAACCACACTGAGGACTGATCTGGCGGTCGGCGCTTTACAAACTGACGACTTGAAGAGCACAGCTGAAGGAACATTGAAGACAGCATTGACATTTCTCCTAGGCATGGCTTTTGGGTTCATTTGTTCCCTGGCAGCTGATTTGCCCCAGGTGACCCAGTAAGTTAATAAACCTTAGGCTGCGACCCACAGGGTCAACCATCCCTGCTCTCCAGCAGCTCCTTCCTACTCCTCCAAGAGGGAGTCTCAGGGACCCACCAGGGCAGCTCTGTTGGACAGGGCCACTCTGCGTTGGCATGGACTTGGTGGTGAGCTGAGTGTGACCTAAGCTGACACTACGAGCCAACCTGATAAGGCAGAATCTCACTTAACAGATGAGCAATCTGAGCCTCAGAGATTTGCCTCAGGTCAGTTGTCCAGGAACAGTAAGTTAACAAGCACTGAGACCCTGAGGATCCAGGCTATTTGGTTCTGAAGTCTGTGAGCTTTAGCCAATGTGTCGCCCCTCAGACTCCCGCCAGTGGAACAGAACGGAGCCAATTCTCTTTCCTCGGGAGAACTAGCTAATGTTCCACTCTCCCCCTCAGAGGTATCATGGGACAATATGCATGCCAAACAAAACAAACTAACAAACCCCATTCTTACTGGCCTTTCAACCAACTACACCACAGTCACATCTTTAAGTGGAACTGTTCTATAAGACTTCATCCTCTAATATTTGTTAGCAATGAGTGTTTACACAGAAAGCCAGGCGCTTCCATTGACACTAACTGTCCAGTGGCAATATTTACAACCTTGGCATTCCTTGGGTTCTGATCCATTGCCAGTACTCTGGCACCCCCAGTCCTTGCCTTCTCTTTGCTTTAGAGTCACCGTTGACCACTTGCTCTCAGAAACGATTTGTTCAAGGAGTTCCAAACTCACGGGCAACACCTCATTTTGTCATGTGCCAGTCTGTTCTTTCACTAAAAAGGTTTTGGCTCAGGGGTGAGAGAATACCTCCATGGTGGTGGTCTCCGGGAATCCTCCAATCTCAACAGTCCACTAAATGAGAGTTTAAGAATCTGAAGTTCTGTCCCACCTTGTTTCCTCATTCTAACCATGTCCACCTAGTGGGGTCTGGATCAGAAGGGTAGGCAGTGGTTGCCAGGCAACAGGTCATTCTGATCTCAGTGTAGAATAGGCGCTGGCTCATAAAGGCTATCATTGGCCCTTATAGGCTAGTTTCTCCTCTGTAACTTTGGTTCTCTCCTTGTAGTTTTTAGTGCCCGAGTTTAGTTTTGGAAGCTGCCTGCCTCCTCACCAGGTGCCCCTCCTGTGATCCCCTCCCTTCAAGGTGCCTGGGGTGGGCTGAGGCCTCCAAGGGTCTGAGCAGCTAAGCACATTAACTATGGGCACCATGCAGGGAACCCTCTTCCTCTAGTAGGGCTGAGGCATTTGCATCACTGTTCCATGTTTTGCTTTGATGGCACAAAAGGAATCCGGCCGAGTCACCTCTTGAGCTCTGAGCCACAATGACATCTCAATGTGTTTTGTTTGGTCTTTTGGACCAAACATGAGGCTATGCGTGACTATGATAGAATTTAAAACCCCTTTAACTTCAGATGTTGTCTCTAAAGGTTAATCATGTGAAATAGGGGCACAAATCAGGTTTACAAATGAACTGGTAAAGGTACGTTTCTCCTCACTCTATTAGAACTTCAGTTCAAAATTGGGGTTATGATACTGAATAACATCCCTCCCCATTTGTTGTTTTTGTCTTTTTTAGTACTATCCTTAGTTGGATAATATTTGCCCTCCCCTGTACTTATTTTTTTGAGTACAGTTTATTTATAGTATCCAAAAAATCTCCGTGTTTTCCACTACTCAGATTCATTGATTGTTGACATCAATTGTCTCACTCCATTTACTCTCAGTCTTACTCAATCTCTCTTAACACAAGCCACTTTTGTGGAAATGATTTGAGATGGTTTCTTTTTTAGAACGTTTATTAGAAACAAAACACCATCCATGAAAAGCATCATGGTGGTACTGGGCAGAAACAAATGAAAAAATCTCTATAGCTCAAATCATCTTGTTTTCATTTATTACTGTCTTGATCTTGAAACCCAGTAATAAACTGAATGAACTCAATCACTAATGCATAGTAATTATTCACTCGCCAATCCTCTGCTAGGGCGGTCCTTGCTAATTAGCTAGGCCCCCACCTTCTCCAAAGTCTCTTTATTATTCTGGATATACGTAAGCCTCATTACGTGGGGAAATGGAGGTGCAACAGTTTTCATTATTGCAGGAATGATTTTGTTCAGGTTCCAAAGAGAAAACAGTGAAAAGGTAGCGGAACCTTGAATAACTAGCTCTGTTGAAGACAGCTTTGAGGGCAAGGAAAACAGGTAATCGGAACTAAATTCCAATATCATTTTGAAGAGAAGGTTAAAAGAGTAAAAAAGATAAGCAAGTGACAAACAAAGAAAGGGCTCTCCCAAGGAAGTTGAGAGGCAGGCTCGAGATTAGAGAGAGCTGGGATACCTTTTTCTTAGAAAGAAAGTCATTTCCTGGTGGTAGTCCATGCAGGGATAATGCAATAGTTCCTTTTCCTTCCTTTTGCCCTTTCTAACCCCCTCTTCCTTCAAAATAGTTAAACAGCTACTACTTGCCCCTTAAAGAAAAAACAACAACAACAAAAAAAAACCCCAGAAACAAACAGTGTAGCAGATATGCAACTTCTCAATCATCATATAACTGTCAAGAAAGCAAAACCAGGAGAATAGAATCCAGGGCTCTCAGCACTCAGTAAATGGAGCCCTTGAAAGGGCCTACCTCTGAGAAGTCACCAAACAGCTTGTGGCCCTGTTCTTGAAAAGTAACAACTCCTATTTTCCTTCCAAGATGTCATAAGGATAGGAGAAAGGTTTATGGATGGATAAAATTGCAGGAATGCACAGAACTACTTGTTGCAATCAAATGTATCTTTTGGCATTGTTATTTCCGTCATAGCAACTGTTGATTTTCTTGAGGTTGGCCAGCAATAGGTTGAGAAGAAACAAGTTAATATCCCAACCAAAAATGGAATGCTGATACTTGGACTCCATCTTCTCTGAGTCCCGAAGGAAGGTGTCCTTATTGTGCCAAAGGATTGACTGCCCTTGCCGGTTGCTCCAGAGGCAGCTTCTCCCCAGTACCCCACCATCTCCCGTGCCAGGACACGCTGCAATGTACATGAGCCTTTCCCGTTGCCCCAGGTAGAGCAATCATCTCACATACCTACTGCACGTTTGGCATGGGGTGCTGCTTGTCACCCAAATTCGCTGTCATGAAGAATGCCTTAGTGCCTTGTAAAATTTTCTTTGAAGAGACAGTCACTCCATTCACCCCTATATTTAAAGATCATTAAAGAGCAGTTCTGAGGAACACCAGAAAAAAAAGTGTGTGTATACATATATGCTAGTGTGATATATTGTGTATGAATTATGAGTCCATGGGTGATGCAAAAAGGTCACCCACCGGATGGCTGGCTGAAAGACTAAGGGGTTCAATTCTACCCAGAAGTGCTCAGAATGGAAAAGAAACCAATAGGAAAGGGGGGAAATAAGTCAAAGACACAAGTTTGAGTCGGGTGACTGAAAGAAGGCCGAAGACCACACGTTGCTGGGGAAACTTGGCCTTGATGCTCAGTGTTATGAAAATTGGTTGCACATCTAAAATAAGTGAACCAACTTTTCCTTGCAACAACTTCTATCCCACAATTACCTTCACATAATGTACATGCTGCTTTTAAATCACGGGGAAAGGCTTCAGTCAAGCCTGCTCTTGCATTAAAGTTCTTCCCAAATTTGACTGACCATTGAAATCACCCGAGGATCTGGAGAAACTACAGATACCTGGGCTCCATTTGCGACCCACGGATTCAGAATCTCCTTATGGGGGAGGGGCCTCGGATGCTTTAATTTCTCTAGATCCCCAGAGAACTCCAGTGATCACATCAGCCAAATCTGGGAGCCCAGACACTCAAGGTGAAATAAGAATCATATGTACCTGTCTTGACGTACCTACAAATCTGACTTAAAAACACACCGAATGATGGATCTGGTTCATAACCTGCAGGGCCCCTATATGGGCAACTCAGAAGGGATCTTAGGATTTAAGGGGCTGGAGAGAATGAGTTCAATCTGATATATATTGGAAGCTATAAAGTACATTCATGCTTCACTTACCAACATGGTTAACTTCCAAAGATCAAGTTGTTGAGTGAAACTGTGGATAACCACATCACATCACACGTCAGGGGACACCAGTGCCTAACTGCCAACCCACTGAGAACCATGGCCTAGACAAATGGACATATAGTCTTAAGCATCATAGCCAGCGTACCTCTTGCTTCACATCTCAGCATTAATTTCTGCCAGACTAAGGCTGTTAATGCACAACAGAACTGTATATTAGATCTTTAAAAACGATTCTCATAAATGTGAAGTGTCAGAACAGAGAGACTAAGTGAGTAGGTATGTATTCATTCAGGTTCCTGCTGCCCTCAAGCTGATTCCAGCTCATAGCAAGTGATCCTGCAGGACAGAGTAGAACTGCCCTGAAGGGTTTCTGGGCTGTAAATCTTTACAGAAGCTGATGCCATCTCCCCCCCACCCCCCACCGCCCCACCCCCCCTTTGAGCAGCTAGTGAGTTTGAACCACTGACCTCTGGTTAGCAGCCCATATGTAACCCAGAGTGGCCTCAGGGCTCCTGAGTTCTGGTTAGGTCCCTGTTTTCTTCATTGTTTACTTGGACCACATCACCAAATCAGATCAGAATCATACATATGAAAAAGAGAATAATTTTCAGTGCCTGCCATTGAACAGGGAGTCTAAGCCCATAACCCCAATACAAATGCTTTCCCAATAAAATTCCAATTCAAGTCCTATGTTGAAATTCCTGTGGTGTTGGAAGGTCTCTAAGAAAATGCATTTCTTGTGAGTACATGCCCAGGGGAAGTGGGAAGTCCTTTGATCAGCAGAAAGCTGAAGAGATGCTGATTTGTAAAGTCAGTTGGCTACCATTCCCTGCAGGTCCCCTGCTGCTGGAAGTAGGAAGCCCCGGCCACAGGGCCTCAGGTTGTTTAACAACTTCTTTGTTAAGGGGCTTGTTACAGGGACCCAGGGCAAGAAAGAGGCAGCTCTTGCAGCCCCATCAAAGGCCACTGTAATGCATGAGGGTTACATTTAAGATAAATTCATACAGACTAATTTGCTAGTGCTGAAATCTGATGCTTCTTTCCAATACACAAACTACACCCCCCCATGTGCATAGTTTCTATAACTGGCTTTCCTAAACTCCCTTTTAAAAAACAGTTTTATTGGGACCCAATCCACACACCGTACAATTCAATAGTTCAATCAAAATGTAAGATTCTGATGGCTGTACCCATTTCCTTTGTGATGTCTTTAAAAGTTAAACCAGGAAACATCTCACCGGTATTGATACCCAAAGTATTACAATCCAGATTTTAACTTCGGAGGAGAGAGACAATGAACTGAACTGTAGCTTCTCTAAAACCCCAAGCCCCCCAAATGCTCTCAAGGTCTGTGTGCTAAAGCCAAGTGGAAGAGCCCCCTTTTTCAAAGTCATTGACAGCAAACAGAGCTGGGAAGATGACTGTACAAGACAAGCATAGTCAAGTTATCTCCTCAAAGATACTGCTGAAGAAACAAACGGGAGGAGTTTACTGAAAGTACGCTGGCACTGAGTTGACAGCAGACCCGGCACCCTTCAGTGCTTCCAGCATGTTTCACGGAAAGCTCCCCCAACCTC
The DNA here is from genome assembly GCA_004026705.1 of Nesogale talazaci. Taxonomy (NCBI): domain Eukaryota; kingdom Metazoa; phylum Chordata; class Mammalia; order Afrosoricida; family Tenrecidae; genus Nesogale; species Nesogale talazaci. The sequence continues at coordinate 168,728 of PVJH01001960.1, forward strand.
TACACTTACCCACAGCGGAGTGGGCTGCCCGGGAGCGACCCCCTTTATCGACCCGAGCGACTCACTTCCCAAGAGGGACTCCGCAGGTTCACAACATTCTGACGTCTTGCTGAACAAAGGGCGGACACATGATGACCAGGCACGGTCCCTGGCCCGAGTGTGCCAGGGCATGTGCCTGGGTGCCGTCCCCGGGTAGGCGGGCGGCCCAGTCCCTGGGGCTGGGGGCACCGTCCAAGCGAGATCCTGGGGCTCCACTCGGGCTCCCAGGGCTCTTCTCAAGCTCTAGTTTACACGGCGGCCCAAGGATCCGGCACCCCGACTTGAATCCAACGTACACACAGACTCGGGTGTCGCCCCGTCACCTGTTGGCTCCCGAACAAGACGCCTCTTTGTGAAATGTCCAGCGCTCGTTGGAAACGACTTTCCAGAGAAAACACTCGGAAGAGCGAGCGTGTGAGAGAAGTCACATGACTCGAGTTGTAAAAACAAATGCTGCACGCTGCCCGGTTTACGCTGACAAGGCTCGAGGCGCCGAGCGGGGCTTTGGCGCGGGCCGGAGGGAAGGATGCCATCGCAGGGAGACGGAGCGGCGGGAGGGACGGCCCCCGGAGCTCCGCCGGGACCACTTGCGCCGCTGCGTCCACCGGCACCTTCGGGCGGGCTCGAGCGCCCCCTGCGGCCGGCCGAACATTCCGTCACTCGGCTCGGCGCCGCGCGCTCAGGCCGCCAGGGGACGCTCCGGGCCGCGGGGCCGCGAGCCCCTGCGCTGCAGTCGGGACCCCGGCTCCTACCTCTCCGCCCGGTCCGGGAGCCGCGGGTCACCTTCCAGACCCTGGGCACGGAGTGAGACTCGCTGGCCTGGGCCACCCCGCGAGTCCTGCGGTCGCCCTGAGAACGCGCCCCAAGTCCCAGAGATGGACAGCGCTTCGCATGCACCCCTTTACCGACCTCCAGAAGCGCACTGCGCCACCGCCAAAGCCGAGTCCTTGGGCCCCTGTCTCGGCACGGGGACCCAGCGGCCGCCCGTCCCCCACGTCTCGCCTCGAGCTCCCAAGGGGAAGCCCTCTCCCCTGGGCGCGCTGCCCCGCAGTCTGGCTGTGTCCAGTGCCCGCCGCCCGGCTGCATCCAGCCCGGGCCCGGGACCGCGCCTCCCCACCTGCAGAGCCGGGCCGAGCGCGGCCTGCAGCCTCCCGGTGCCGCCGGTGCCGCCGCCCCAGGAACCCGCGCAGCCCCTGGCGCACCGCGCGCGGCTGCTCGAAGTTGGCTGCCGGGCGGGGGCGTGAGTGCTTCCTGCAGAGCAAGATCGCTGGGTGCCCTCCAGGTCACCCTCGCCCACCCATTTCCGGAAGCCCTGGGAGGGCGGGGGCAGCGAGCGCCCGGCTCCCCAATAAATCGCTGCGGGCGGCGCCGACTCCGCCCGGCGGGCTAAGGGTCGCTGCCCCCCAGGCCCCCCTCCCCGTCCGCCTTCCGTGACGCACTTTCCCCCAGGCCCGTCCGCGCCGACCCCCGTGGCGGGGCGAGGCTACAGAGCTCACCCGCGGGCGGCCGTCCTCCGTCCGGTCGTGGTGGGGGGCTTGCCCAAGGTCCTCTAGCTCGCGGGAGACCCTGGGTCCCCTGCGGCGGCGTGGGCTCTGCTTCTCCACCCCAAGTGTCCTCGCCCAGGCCTCCGCATCCCCCGCGGCCGGCCTCGGCGGCTCTTCGGGATCCTCCACCGCGCAGGAAAAACCCGGGCTCCGCGCCGCGCCGCGAGCCCGCCCGGGGCCGGCGATCTTCAAAAGTAACCAGAGCCCGGAGCCCGCACTTGAAAAGTAACCGTTTCGCTGCCCGACAGTCCCACCCTGGGCGAAGCGCCGCCGGCCGGCTGCCAGGCTGGAGATGGCAGCCCGCCTCTGCTCCCGCTCCGGTCTGCCGGCTCAGCCAGCCCAGCCTAGTCTCGCCACCGCCGTCGCTTTCCAGGAACTGTCACCGCTGATCGCTGACCGTGCCACTGGCAGGTCTCCACCAGGTCCGGCGCGCGCACGCGCGCACGCGTCGGTCCTTGAAAAGTTACCCGTCCGCTAGGCTAACCGCACAGCTCCGGTCCCCTGCCTCCTTCTGCCAGCTCCAATCCCCGGAGCCCTAGTGCTCGAGTGGCTGAGATCGAAGCACCCTTAGAGGCTTATGTACAGGCGCCCGCTGAGTCACACAACCCTGGGAGAATATGCAAGACCATCTCTTAGAGAATTCACCTCCACTCTGCCCATAACAATGATGACAGCAAATGGCATATTGAACCAAGGTCTTGTTTGGAAGAGCTCATTAACATATGAATTCTCCCATTAGGACTTTTCTTGCATTTCCCAGTGACTCCTGGAGATGTATTTTTAGCAGTAACTAACAACAGAAGAAGAAGAGTCAGGTCACCGGATGTGATTTAGTAAAGGTGGCTAAAAATAATCAAACGTTATTCTATTTGCATATATAGGAGACCATTTTGCTGGGAGGTGGGGGAGTGAGAAAAGGTAAGGAAAGAACAGAAAGAAAGAGAACCAAACCAAGTAGCTGTAAAAAATTACTAGGTAATACAGGGTTTGTAAAGAGTAGAGAAAGATGAGATACAGAAGATCGCCTATTGGCTAATTCTAACACTGACGGAAGAAATGTCACTTCACAAAATAATCTCTGCTCCTCACTCAGTGGTATCTTTTGATCATATTTAGTAAGCCTGGCTTTGAAGAAGAAAGGAAGGATCTGCAACTTTAGGTGATAGAAAAATCAAGAAGTGATTTTGGTCAGGGATTTCTTTAGCATATATGATGTGGTAATTGCCCAATCTGTTGTCAATTTTGAGAGGATTGAGAGTGAATGGGTGGAGTTTCGCCTGTCAATCAGGTGACCTTATTCAGAGGCACTAAGGAGATTCATAGTTCGCTGGAGGAACAACACAGGCTGAGTCCCTGGGAGACATTCTTGTTGACATGCTGATGGCAGCCAGAGCATTGGTGCTGAAGAAGCCACATGGAGACCCTGCCAGTTCTGAGATTCTTTTTGTTGTTGTTGTTCTTGTTTTGGGGGGGCATCACTGCCCTCTGGCGGTCATGGAATTCTTACATTGTCACTGGATCCACAAAACTTTCCAGCCAGTGTCCTGTGATCATCCTGCATTTGGCATCATTGCATGTGTTTTGTGAGTATGAAGAGGAATTTAGGGGCTGAGCCCCGGTGGTGTAGTGGTTGTGTGCAGGACTGCCGCCCACTGGGACGGAGGTTCAATTCCAGCAGTGGGGCTGGGCCTCCTACTCCCACCACCAGTGATTGCCCCCCCCCCCCAAAAAAGAGGATTTTATAGATTGGTATTGGACATATGGGCTCAGATCAGACTTAGGGACTTGATCTGGACCAGGCTGGGATGTTTTTTCAATATTCAGTTACTCTTGTATATAAAGCTCTTTCTTATACACACGAGTCTCCCTGGACTTCTTGCCCTCCTCTGCCTGGATTAACACATGGTTTCAAGTGGGAGAATGACGATGCTATCTGCTCCAGTAAAGATAGACTGTTTCAGAAACCCTGGGAGCTGTTCTACTGTTTCATATTACTAAAAAACAAAACCAAATGAAAGTACTGTTACGGAGTCAATCGTTATCCATTGGGTTTCTGGGCCTATAAATCTTTGCAGAAGTTAATAGCCTCAACTTTCTTCCTCAGAGCAACTGGTGGATTTGAACCACCAATGTTTGTGTTCGCAGGCCAGTGTTTCCCAGACGACGTCACAAGGAAGCTCTACTTTGCTGTGGAGGGTCACTATAAGTTAGAATGGGCTCAATACGTTGAGTTGATTTGCTCTCCTGGGTAAGTCCCCAAATCAAAACAAAATACTTCTCAATGTCCCTTGCTAACAGGTATTACAAGTAGGTTAAGTGAATATCATTATTCAAACACACAAAAAGTGTCCCTTAATTAAGACTAATCTCATGTCTGGGATATTTCTCGGTGCGCAAAGAGAAAATGAAGCTTTGCATTATTTGTCTGCCAGGAAGAGGACTGAGCAGTTGCAAAGTCTACTTGTCATTAGCCGAGTCTGTCGGAGGCCCAGGGAATGGCCTGGCAGCACATATCAAGCTCGTCCTAGACTTAGCAGGCATGATGGAGTTTTATAATAGGTTGCAGTTTCTTTAAATCTCCAATTACTTTCTTTCCCCTTTGATTATATTGAAAGCAATGTGATTAGAGAGCAGCGGTTCTTCAACAGTTTCTACACCCAATTCCTTCTTGGATTGACTGCACCAATCACTCCAGCCTTTTCTCACCCTCCCCACATCCTTGTGTGCAGTGACCATCACATTGACACTGGCTCACGAGGGACCCAGAGGACGGAGTAGAACTCTGAAGACGATGTTCAGGCCAGTGCATCTCTACCCATGTGGACGGCCACATCTTTCACCTGGCAGGCAAGTGTTTAACCAACCCACCACCAGGCTTTTTCTAGATGAAAAGGGGCAGTCAATAACAGGCCCATTAATGCAAAAAAAAACCTGTGCTTCCTTAATTTGAACTTCAAAGGGCTGCATTAGGAAGCCAGAGTTCTAGGAGCTCCTTTTCTAATGCTAACTCAATCATCTCAAGGACCTTGTGTGGAAAACTGGTATTCATTAAGCAAACAATGTATTAAAGATTTGATATAATCTCTGAATCCTGGAAGTGTTTATGCTTTTTGCAGGGAGGCAAGTCATTTCTGAATTTGCAAATTGTTTATTAAATCACGAAACAATCACATATCTTATTTGTGCCTTACATATATGCAGACTCCCTGCCCCAAGTGAAACCTACGTGTTCATGATTTTAGCATGTGTGTAGAGAACTGTTCCACAGAAACTCTTTGCACTCAAAAACAAAACAAGCCCTAAGCCCATTCCTGTCAAATCATTCCGACTCATACTGGTCCTGTGTGTTACAGAATAAAACTGTCCCATGGGTTTGCTTGGCTGCAACTTTACAAAAGCAGACGGAGAGAGGATTTGGCATGAAAGATCCTTGGACATGGACCTCAGTCCAGGCAAAAGATTTTGCAGGTGTCCACATGAGGACATTGATCTGGCCACCTTAGTGTCTTTGCTGCTGCTGGTGTCCGGGCCTAGCAGTTGCAGTGAATTTGTTCATAGTTTTTTTTTTTTTTTTTAACTGTAGTCCAGCCCTTCAATGGTCTGAGGGACAGTGAACTGATCCCCTGTTTAAAAAGTTTAAAAAGTTTGAGGGTCCCTGACAAGTTTTGCTGGCGGTGAGGCACAGCAGTGTGAGAGTTACATAATTTCAAGGCAACTTGATATATCAAAGTGTAGGGGTAGAGTCTAGCCCGTCACTCAGGTCACAGCCTGAGGGTACCTCCTCTTTGGTGTTGGTGTGGCCTTCTCCTGAGGAGCGCCCTGGGAATCCTGCGCCCCACCCTCCCTCCTTCCACCGCCCCGCCCCCTTCATCTTCCTGTTGATGAGTCATGCTCTGACCTGCACAAGCCCTGTGATGTGACCACCGCCATTGGTTCCACACAACTCCTCACCCACTGGGCTGTGAGCTCTGCATTCTGCATCATTGCATATGGCTGTGTGAGCCTTTTTTTTTTGGGGGGGGGGGGCATCACTGCTCTCCGGCGGTGGGAGTAGGAGGCCCAGCCCCACTGCTGGAACTGAACCTCCGTCCCAGTGGGCCGCAGTCTCACGCACAACCACTACGCCACCGGGGCTCAGCCCTGTGTGAGTCTTTAAAGAGTCTTTAAAGAGTGTGAGCCTTTATGGACTACTATCAGACTGAAGGACTTGGTCTGGACTGGGCTGGGATGTTTGCTTGATATATAATTACTTCTTGATCTAAAGCTTTCTCTACACATGAGTGTGACCAGCCTTGTTTCCTTAGCCCAGCCTAACACATGTTAGGGCAGTCTGGGCTTTACAGGGAACCCTGATGGCATGGTGGTTAGGCGAGATCAGCAGTTCAAAAGCACAGCCACTCCTAGGGGGTTGGGGGTTGGGGGTGGTGGTGTTGGAAAGGGGCTTTTCTACTCCTTTTAACAGTTGCATCTTGGACACTTCACAGGGGAAGGTCTATCTTGTTCAATAAGATTGCTATGAGTTGACATCGACTTGATGGCAATGAGGGTCAGTGATTTGAGTATAGGGGCGGGTCTTGGGGAAGTTAGCACTTGAGGGGTTTAGGCTATGGCAAGAGCAGGCATTTTTCCCTTCTGTTGGACTGGCTATTCTGGGTGGTCGAGGGGTGAGTTTGGTTTGTTCTGGATTCATGAGCAAAGCAGGGTTTTCTCTCTCCCAGATCACTAGGCCCTTCTTCCCTAGGGCTGCTGGATGGACTCTGCCAACCTTTATGTTATGTACGTTACATAATGCTAGTCATATGCAAACCAGAATCCTTCTTGTCAAAGGACCAGCCACCCCGGTTTGCAGCTGTTATTGTGTGTCCCTTCTAACTCCTAGAAATCCTGTCTGATTGCTGCCCCCAGGATGTCCTCAGCTGTGAGTTTTGAGAGAGTAGACTCCCAGGAGTCCCCCCACTTTCCCACCCCCCATACCAGGAGCGGCTGGTGGATGTGAAAAACTGACTTTTTGCTTAGCAGCTGAGCTTGTTAACATTGTGCCACCCAAGTTCCTTCTTCTCCCCTGCGAATGACTAGGTCTGGGCCATAAGAATGAACCATTCTCTAAGGCAGTGGTTCTCAACCTGTGGGTCTCCACCCTTTGGGGATCAAATGACCCTTTTACAGGGGTTGATTAAGATAATCAGAAAACATGTATTTCTGATTGTTGGGGGTCACCCCAACATGACCAAGTGTATGAAAGGGTTGTGGCCTTAGGAAGGTAGAGAACCACTGCTCTAAGTTATTCATTTTTAATTTCAAAAAATGCTACAGCTTGGACTAGGTCAATGGTTAGAAGTTTAGAAGAGGAAAGAGGGCATTCCTTTTCCAACCAAAATAGAAATCCCAAGATAGATACATGAAACCTCCTCATTGAAATCTAGGTGGGCAGCTTCTCAACCCTTTTACAACTACCCTCCCTCGCCTTCCAAGCCAGACTTCAGACTCCTCTATCTCAAACGAGCTGGTCTCAGAAGCTCTTGCACTGTCAACAATTTCTCAGACTCTGAAACATTTGATAACTGGCTAGGATACTAAAGCCAACTGTAAGGGCATTTACAGCCCTTCTGTCTTGAGTCTACAAATGGCAGCAGGTATGTCGGGTCAGGTCTTTCATCTAGCCCTTGTTCTGAGTTGTAAGTACTAGAAAACTGGCAGCTGTCTCTGCCCACCCCACTGCCAATTATTCTGAAATAACTAACCACCCAGGCTGTCATTTTTCACAGGAAACAAACTATCGCTCAGGCACCCTGATTTCTCAACACCTGTGGATCTATAGAGACCGCACTCCAAATCGGCTGCCCCTGCCTGGAAGCCAATTTACAGGCAGCCTGCAGACCAGGGCAGAACTGTCCCTGGGGCTTTCCCAGGCTACACCTCTTTACAGGAGGAGAATCTGTGGTCTAATGTCAATATGATTGAGTTCACTATTGCAAATGCCAACATAGTAAAAAATGACGAATAAATATTCTAACAAACGCTGGAAAGTTGATCTCATGGAAGTCATTAAATCGCAAAACAATATCTAGTATGATCACATTTTATAGTTAAAATGTATACTTGAATAGATATATAGCAAAGTTATTTAGAGAAATATAAATGATAAGCTATTTTAGTGGTTTCTGGGAGAGGGAAGACTAAAAGAAGCTATCATTTTTAAACTACATTTTGATAAAATACATTTCTATATTTATAAATGTTTCTTTTTTTGTAACAATCATGTAAAACTTGTGTAAGCAGAGAAAAACACAGTTTAAAGAATGATTTTTCAAATATATACCATAGTATTAAAATGATGAAGAAATATTCTGAAGTCTTCACTTTAATTATTAGCTGGAAGGGGATTCTAGGAATATATATGTATATATAAGTGTATACATACACATATTCCCTTTAACTGTAGCTCCAAGTTTTAAACTTCAAGAGTGGATTCCCTGTCGCACTCCCTTGTAATATTTTGAGGAGATTCTCCCAATATCCAAGGGCCTAGATATATTTGAAAGGAAGCCTGGCAGTGTAGTGGGTCAAACATTGAGCCACTTAACCACAAGGTTAGCAGTTTGGAAGCACCCGCTGCTCTGCGGGAGAAAGAAGAGGCTTTCTCTACCTGTAAAGACTTACGGCTTCAGAAAACCACAGCGCTGACTGGGTAAGTAGTGAGTCTGTTTATTCTTAGATCTATTTGGGTAGGAGCACCTTTCATTGATATTCCATTTATCTGTCCATTGATTCACTGATAGACCTCTGAGTCAAAAAGTATCTGTTGAAGCACAGCATTATCAGACCTAGACTCTGCTTCACTGAATGAATTCACCGTCTAAACATCATATTCTATTTGTGTGTTGATTTATTAGAGTAAAAATGGCATCGTACAATATACAAGTAAATAAAAATCAGTGATGGGTCTAGTTTTCCAAACTGCACAATGAACCAGAACAGACTGTAATAGCATCATATAGTTGAGGTGAGGTTAAAGTTCTAGTACAGAAACAAAAGGAAATGTTAAATCAATTCTGGTTGGAAGATGAGGATCCAGGAAGTATGAAGACGGTGTCGTTTTTGAGTTGAGCCTTTTAGGATTAAAACTAGTTACAGGCGTCACTAATGGGGTGGGAATGGGAGGGAGTTGAGGTAGGGCACAGTGCCAGAGCCTTGGCTGAGACAGCCCAAGCCTGAGGGCTAAGAGAACAAGGAGGCCTTAGTCAAGCCCTGGCAATCTGATGGGAAACTGGTGCACAGGTTTTGCAGATGGGAAGAGCTGGAGATTAGGTGGTAACAGTTTTGCAAGATAAAGTCCATCAAGTTATTCTAGGTTCTTGGGAGGCCTCAGAGGCTTAAGCAGAGAAATGATATGATCATATCTGTGACTTACTAGAGGGAGGACGGTGAAGACAATGCTGGGAAACATAATGCAAAGAGTCTAGAAACTGCTCCAGTTGTCAAGGCCAGAGAGGAGCAGGCACTACGTCTGCAAGGGAGGATAAAGGACCGTGGAAGGCTCCAAGTGTGCATGTGTTTGGGAGGAGAGGTGTGAGAGATGGGTGCTGACATTCCTAAGTGAGCTATCCTTTCCAGAACTGACTGGAAAGATAACAACTTCGCCCTGGCGGGAGCTCTAGCTTGCAACAGCAAGGTAGCATGCTTCAAGGAGATGCATGTTAAAACCCTGCCTCTATGGTCCTCTTGATAACCCCCTGCCATCCAGTCAATTCTGATCCACAGGACAGAGCAGAACTGCCCCTTGAGCTTTCTGAGGCTATAGATCTTTTTTCTTTTTCTTTTTTAAGGCATCACTGCCCTCTGGTGGGAGTGGGAGGCCCAGCCTTGCTCCTGGAGAGCTGCTGCTGGATTTGAACTGCCAACCCAGTGGGCCGCAGTCCCGCACTCAACCACTACACCACAGGGGCTCAGCCAAGGCTATACATCTTTACAGGAGGTGAAAAGCCTCATTTTTCTCCCAAAGAGCGACTTTTTAACCACTGACTTTGCAGTTAGCGGCTCAATGAGTAACCCATGATGAATCGTATTTACATACATAGAGCTTAAAGTCCATCATTATGAAAGAAATAGGCACATGACCCCTCCCCCAGGGGGACAGACTACAGAAAAGTGGGTGAAGGGAGAGCTGGTCAGTATAAGACATCAAAAAATAATAATTTATAAATGATCAAGGGTTCCTAAGGGAGGGAGGAATGGAGAGGTAAAAAAATGAGCTGATACCAAGGGCTCAAGTAAAAAGAAAATGTTTTGAAAATGATGTTGGCAACAAATGTATAATTGTGCTTGACATAACGGATGTATGGATGTATAGATTGTGATAAGAACTGTATGAGCCCCCAATTTAAAAAAATAACAAAAAAGAAATAGGCACATGATTTTGAGGCTGCATTAACTATAACGAGGCCTCATGAAATTTAGACATTGAATAAGGGAGACTAAGGATGAATGGACGCATATGGACCACCAGAGGAGATTTGTTGGCACAGTGGTTATCAGGTGAGCTGCTAGTCTCAAGGTCACTAGTTCCAAACCACTAGCTGCTCTGTGAGAGAAAGATAAAGATTTCTAGTCCTGTATAGTCTTAGTAAACCACAGGGGGCAGTTCTACCCTATCCCGTAGGGTCACCAACAGTTGGGATCAACTTGATGCCAGTGAGTGTGGATTTTGGTTTGGCTGTTTGCTACTCAATGCAGAAGAACTACCGTGGAGAGCAAAAGAGCTCTGGGAAATGAGTTTTAAGTGGATGCCTGCAAATCCAGCTGTTGGTGCCTTAAAACCAAATAGAAAAGGCTCCATTTAAAAAATTAAACACTGTAGAAAAAGTGCCGTTTTATTTCATGAACCGTACTCAAAAGCTCTCCTGAGTATTTTCATAAGACAGTTAAACTCTCTACCACTAAGGATGGTTGATTTTCCACAAGGGACAGTCTGGGCCAGCACAGGCAAGCCAGCTAGTAAGAATGTTCCCGTGAGCTGTAACTAACCATGGCACTCTTCTGGGAGGTGTCAGCAAAGAATTATTTCAAATGGCCAAAAGCCTCTTTCTAAGAAGCAAAAAGGTCAATAGGGTTTTCCGTAACATTTCTTTCTCTTCTCTAAGTTCCAAAATGTCTTTCTGCAACTGTGGAGATTGAAACAAGGTGATTTTGTCATGGAGATAGGCTTACAAGCTTTAGTTAGACTGTGCCAGGGCCATGCTTTGGAATTCAGATAGCTCTAGTCACACAGTTATGGATAAGGAATGGTCTTTTGATCCAAACTACTTTGAATACTTTATTTATCCTTTTTGCTTAGAACTTTAATCTCATCAGTACCTGTTTGCATTGGGTTACAGATGGGCTCAGGGCTAGGATCTTGTTTGTAGGGTTCAGTGACGTATAGAAAGCATTTAGCTACACCCGCTTAGCCTATCAGATGACTGGGTACGTGGCCTGGGACATCTAAACCCAAACCACAAAACCCTCCCTCTCCCTGAGTCCATTCTGACTCTTAGAGATCCTAGAAAGCAGTGGTTCTCAACCTTCCTCACACCGTCACCCTTTCATACAGTTCCTCATGTTGTGGTGGCTCCCCGATCATAACATTATTTTCGCTGCTACTTTATCACTGTAATTTTGATACTGCTATGAACTGGGCAACCAATTCATGTATTTCACCCATAATACCAAACCAATAGTCTTCTTCCCCTCCACCCCCAGTCTATGGCACCACCGACACAGCTAGTAAGCGGGAAAGCTCAGTCACTGCTCAAACAATGACCTCACTCTTCAAAAACCATCACACACCTCTCTCAGTACAGTTCTGTCAATTCCCTGGCACAGAGAACCGCCCCACGTGGCCACACCTTCCTCCCACGGAGCACCTGATAGGTTCAAAGTGCCGAACTTTGGGTTGGCGGCTGAGCAGCGTGCCATCTTATTCCAGCCTGTCCTTCCTCCAAAATGAATAGCTGTACTATTTGTCAATCAGAAATATTATCAACAGAAGTGCTGTGATTCTCTTCCTATGCATTTGTAACTGTGGGACAACCCCAAAGTTCAAATTTTGTGGTCAAGATCTGCACCTATAATAGCCAGGGTTCCTGGTTAATGTTAATGCATGGGAGAGGGATGGTTTTTGTTGTTTTATTTTGAACAACAGGCCTCTTAGTATTTCTAGCTCCTTCAGAGAGCTTTCCAAGAAGCCAGCATTCTCCTTCTGCCAAACTAACCAAACTAACCAGGCCAACCCTAAAGACTCAAGAGTTTGTACGATACTGGAGTGACTCATGCTACAACAAGGAGACTCCTCATCTGGAGTGGTTAGTTTCTAATTTGGGATATATTCATTTCATTATCTGTTTGATGCTCCTTGAGAGCAGTAACTGTTACCATACAGTGTGGAATGTGAAAAAAACAACTTAATGGAGCAGACTTTGGTAAGACATGAGCCAATACTGCAGCCAGGATTACAGGAGTGGATTCGTCTCCTGTCGGTGAGACTTTCCACATGCAAACCAACTAATTCAACCCAATTTCTTTGCTTTAAATCCAGATCTTAAAGGTATGGTAAGAAGGTGTTAGCAATAAATAATTAAGTAAATAATAATAAACCAAAAGTTGACCAATGGGTGAAGGAGGACAAGATTTTGCTTAGGGGACACCGAGTTTATGTTCACAGTGGTCGGATAATTTTGAAAAGGACACCAATGATGGTTGCACAACATGAAGAGATAATCAATGATAGTGAATTATACATGTGAAAGTTGTTGAATTGGAGAATGTTTTGCCACAATTAAAAAATTAATAATTACACTAATAACAATGAGTATAAGGAAAGAAAATACTCTAACACTGTGGAAATGCTTGTACAACTCTTCTTGATATGACTAAACTACTGAATTGTATGATATGTGGATGAATTGCCAGTAAAGCTCTTTTTGTTTGTTTGTTTTTGTTTTAAAGAATGCATTAGCAAAAAGAAAAATAAAGAAGGCATTAGCAGTTTATTATTGACCACCGAGGATCATTTTCAAGGTATACACCAAAACAAACAAACAAAAAACGTGACAAGGGAGCTAAAACATCAACTTTCAGCACACAAGAAATTAGAAGGCCAGGCTAAGGGTAGAAGCAGGCTGGTGTAGAAAGAAAAGTAACATTAAAAAGCTTGGAAGAAAAAGGTGGCCTGCCCCAGAGTAGGAGCACAGAGCTGACCACAAGAGATTTCTCTGTCAACGTGTCCTTTCTGGTCCTGGGTTTGTAGTTCTGATGAGGACATTTGCTCGGCTACAGCTTGCAAAGGGATTAGACAGTTTGCTGTGCAAATTCGATGACTTTGGTCTCTGAAGAGAATCAGTTCATTTGTGCTTCTGGTGAAAGAAGCAGGCTTATAAAAGAGCCGCTCTCCCAGAGGTTGAGGGGGCGAGAGCTCATTACCATCAGGAAGAATAATCTGGAAGAGTATGTCCTTTGGACTTGGGAGTGGGGTAGGGTCTGAACTGAGAACCTCCCAGCACCAAGAGGCAGAAACAGTTGAAATACTGGAGACGATGAGAAGTGGCAACTGCGGCCCACTGGGATGGAGGTTCAATTCCGGCTCCCAGGAGCAAAGGCTGGGCCTCCTACTCCCACCACCTGAGGGCAGTGATGCCTATTAAAAAAAAGAGAGACGTGGCAGAAGGTGGCATGGGATGGTACAAGAGGGTAGGCGTGGCAAAACCAGAAGACCAACTGAGCTGGTTGTAACAGGCACAGTGATCCACAAAGCAGGGCAGCGGAGCACCTTTAGGCAGAAGATTGGTTGGCAGAGTTGGGTACCTTCAAGCACTTGATGGCATGGCTAAGATGAATAAAACCTGTCCAATTAAGGCTTGGCCACAGAGCTGAGTCCCGAGTGCAGAGGAGTGGGAGAGGCCCCAGAGTGACCTGCTGGCTGGCACGGTCAAGAGGAGCTGAGGACTTCCTTGGTTGGAAGCGGTCTTGATTGAGGAACTGCAACTGGAGTTGTTCCTTTCAACTTCCAAGTAAGTTGGTCTTGATACCAAATAGTAACCTTTCCTTCCCCAGAAAAACACATCATTGTGAATATGTTCTGAGTTCTGTGTGGCCCTTGCACCACACTATGCAATCCAGCAGAGAAGCCGAGAGGGCCGTGAAGAGGATGGGTGGGGCCAGAGTGGATACACAGGTTGCAGAGTGGAGAGATGTCTGATGTCTTCATCCTAAGAATCAGCTTTATGTTGGGGCTGGTTCTCATTGTCCCCCTGAAGAAAGAGGACTTCTGGCGATGAGGAAGACCCTAGTTTGGGGCCCCACATAGACCTGGAGACCTCCTTTCCATGGATGGTCAGGAACTTAAAGTAATGGTGGGCGTAGTATAGCATGAAGAGTCAGGCAGAGTCATTTTAGGCAGAGGGAATGCTACTACTTGTTCTTCCAGGGAGAGCAAAATAGAACCAAAGGAGCATCTCTTGCTCATCAAAGCAGAGCAACATGGATTTAGGGAATCCGTGGTCCTGTGCTAAATCTTGTACATGTTATAACATCCGGATAACACCAGGGTGAGGTAGATCTCAGTCTCCCCATTTTATGAATGAGAAGAGTAAGGCAAACTGCTCCAAGTCCCCAGTGGAGGAGATGGGATTCAAAATCCAGCCTGACTCCAGAACCAGTGCTCTCAAACCAGAGCTGCTTATCAAGAGAGTCCCGATGCCAATGCACAGTGACCCCTCTCACGTTTCTGAGGCTGCCAGTCTTCCTGGGAACAGAAAGTCTGATCTTGCTCCGGAGAAGCTGCTGGTGGGCTTCAACTCCTGCCTTGGCGGTTAGCATCCGAAGCCTCACCCAGCACACCACCAGAGGCTCTTCCACCAAGCTTTCCCTCGTGTTTCCTTTAGTCATGCCGCCAGAAAGTGAGGAGACACATTCCAGGAGTTTTTAACACGACATGATTGTTGCTAGACAGGAAGCAATCATTGTCAGGGCCACTTCCCAAACCCAAACCAAACTCACTGCCATCCAGTTGGTTCCGAGCCTGAGCAAACCTCCAGGTCAGGGTGGAAGTGCCTCTGTGGGCATCAGAGATGGGAACTTTTTTTTTTTTTTTTTGGTGGCATCACTGCCCTGGTGGGAGTAGGAAGCCCAGCCTTGCCCCTGGAGAGCTGCTGCTGGATTTGAACCGTCAACCCTGTTGGTGGTAGTTCTGCACTCAACCATTGTGCAACGAGGGCTCAGCCGCAGAAATGGGAACATCTTATGGGAGTAGAAAGCCTGATCGTTCTCCTGCAGCCGCTGGTGGTTTCTGCCTGCATGCCCCGCCGTGAGCAGCCCGGATGACAGCGCATTGGCTTTGCTGGCTTCCAGGACAAGAAGGCTGTGGGGCTGCAAAGCACATAGAGAGGGGCCCCTTCCTCCACAACCCCACTCCAGGGTCGGGGCACAGAGAAGACCCTGGGCTTTTGAATGCTCTTCATGATACCAGCTGAATTTCTCCTGCCACAAAACATTTTATTGTTCAAATACAACAAAACTGGCCTATAGTTGAAGATCTTTCCATAGCGACTCTGTTGCGAATTCATCATTCGGAGTATCAGTGTGTACTAAGCTCCTGTTCCAACAAGGGTACCCCTCACTGGTGGGGTCAGCAGCCCCTCCACCACCTCTTCAACTGAAAGGCAGATGACACGAAACAAAGAGCAACCCACGAGGCTGGTGCTGTTCACAATCTCTGTGTCGCCCACTTGACTGAATGTACCTCACATGATGCCCTGCAGGCAAAAGGCACCGGAGTCATGCGGCCATTAATAAACTTGTCAGGCAAAATTGAATGCAGCTCAGCTCACCGGACCATAATACATTATTATTATTAAGGTCTTTTAGTTCATCTGTGCCAAATGTGAAAAAAGAGAAGGCGGCGGCTATGGATTAATAATCTGTCTGGTAACATTCCTGGGAAATTTTACCAACAGACATACCCCTCAACAAAAATTTCTTGCAGATAAACTAGAATAATAGAGACTGGTAAGGTTCATAATATATAATACAGACTGGTGGTAAACACAAACTGCGGGCTGAGCCCCGGTGGCGTAGTGGTTCTGCGCGGGACTGCGGCCCACTGGGACGGAGGTTCAATTCCAGCAGTGGGGCTGGACCTCCTACTCCCACCACTGGAGAGCAGTGATGCCCTCCCCGCCCCCCCCCAAAAAAAAAAACAAAAAAAAAACACAAACTGCTTCTTGCTGAAGAGCAAAAAAAAAAGACAAGTTCTACTTCCAACATAAGACTACAAATAGCGGTTGATGGAATAGAACAGCCCTCGTTTCCATTATTAACCCTGTCTGAAGTTTATAAGCTTCTCTTCATAGATTCTAACAAGATTCCAGAAATCACTGAAATGTTTCTTCTCCCTAACCTCTTATAAAACTGTGTTTTGGCTGAGCCCCGGTGATGTAGTGGTTGTGCACGGGACTGTGACCCACTGGGATGGAGGTTCGATTCCAGCTCCACGGAGCAAAGGCTGGGCCTCCTACTCCCACCACCTGAGGGCAGTGATGCCCCCCCCCCAAAAAAAACAAAACAAAACTGTGCTTTGGAGGCCAACACCAAATTGGTGAAGAATGGCACCATCTCTTAACAATTAGCTTTGTCACGTACCATGGGCAAGGATCTGAAGAGTCAAATGTTTTTCTTGAAATAACCACACGACTAGGCAATCCCCTGATATAAAATCACCACTCAATTGACAACAACCCAAACCACACCCACAGCCATTCTGAGTGAGAGTGCCCTTAATCAAGGTTTCCTGGGCTATCAATCTTTAGAGGAAGATTCAGCGTTCTCCCCAAAAAACGAAAGGGGAAGACAAATCCGTATGCAAACGACACTTGTGACCATCTACTTCGCTTCCCATGAAGCGTTAACATTACATACCCTAACATGCAGCTACTTTCTTTTTTTTGTTGTTGTGGGCATCACTGCCCTCTGGTGGTGGGAGTAGGAGGTCCAGCCTTTGCTCCTGTGGAGTCGCTGCTGGAATTGAACCTCCATCCCAGTGGGCCGCAGTCCTGCGCACAACCACTACGCCACCCGGGCTCAGCCAACAGCTGTTTACTTTCTAAGAAGACCTTTCATAAAGGGCAGCGTTACCTTTAATACAGCCAGAACAATAAAGATCTACTACTGAAAATGCCACCGCTGTTTCTCATGTCTAATTAAGAGACGTCATAAAACCAACCCCTCCCCCCTTCAACAAAAACCCGACCTCACTGCCAAAAAAACTCCAAATGGGGGGGCTGAGCCCCGGTGGCGCATTGGTTGAGTGCGGGACTGCGGCCCACCGGCTTGGCGGTTCAAATCCAGCAGCAGCAAGGCTGGGTAGCTCCCACAACCACCAGAGGGCAGTGATGCCCCCCCCCCCCTCAAAAGAGAAAACCCAAACTCAAGACTGACTCATAGCTTCCCCCCC
>PVJH01001961.1:0-45761 GCA_004026705.1 Nesogale talazaci
CTACCAGATTTGGCTCATGCCTCTTTGTCATCTTTCGTAGAGTAAGCTTTATTTAGCTTTCTTAGTCCAGGTTCACTAAGATTCGAATGCTTCCTATTATGGTTCAATTCTTAGGTTCGAAATTTTCTGTATAGCATAAAAAATAATGTATTGTGGACTCTTTTATTTTTGGGGTTTTTTTGGGGGGGCATCACTACCCTCTGATGGCCATGTGAAGTACCCAGTGCTGCTCCTGAGAGCCACCACTGGATTGGAATCGCCAAGCCCACAGGCCACAGTCCCCTACTCAACCATGTAGGCCACCAGAGCTCAGCCCTGGACTCTGTTTGAAATGTAAATTTTGATACTAGGTACAAGCTTGCAATAGTAAGTTCTATTTGTAAATATTACCCCAATATGGTTCTCATTTTATTTACTTCATTTATCATCCATACTTTTAGGACTAATATAAATGACATTTAAGAACATATTCTATATACTAACTCCCAAAATCAGTATTTGGAAAATCAGTTTCCTTGTATTTTAATTGGGAAAGTTTTCGGCCTCACCAATCTAGGTAACTAAATAATACAGGAGACAAACATAAGTATTGGCAGAGAAATAGAGGCACTAGGAACTCTCACTCTAGGAGAATCAATTCTAATGGATTTTAATTCTCATGTCTATCTTTAAAAGTATGTCATGTATAAAATGCATGAATTAGAATAGAAATAGATGTATTCATACAAAGCTCACAACAGAAATAGGTAAATATTTATCAATAACAGAATGGATAAATAGATTGCAATGCATCACAAAATGGAATAGCATAGATTACTCAGAACCAAGAAAATTCAACCATAAATTGGAACCAGCAATTATCACAAACATAATGTTGAGTGTCAGAAAGCAGGTAAAAAAAATACTGTACTTAATATCAAATTCTCTTTCAAATATTGATTACCTTTTTGGTCTTATCCTATAACTGGTGAGCCTAAATCAATCTCACATTTTATACTAGAATGATAATGTAATAAATCTGTGTCGCTTAATAGCTAAAAATAGAATGGAATGCCATTTCTAAGAAAGAGGAACTGATGTCGTCTACTGGATACAATCTTCTGAATTGGTGACTCAACGAACCCCAGGAGTAGACCTGAAACCCAAAACACCAAAACTTTGTTTTTGTCGTTCGACTGTGCAATTCCTTGCAGTGGCCAGACAGAACCCATGGACAATCCTCCTCATTAAGGGGACCCTTCAGGGGAGTAACAGGAGCCCTGGTGGCAGAGCGGCTGTGTGTTGAACTGCTAACGGCAAGGTGGACCGCTGCAAGCACCAGCCTCTCGGTGGCAGAAAGATGAGATTTTCTGCTCCTCAAAAGAGTTCCGTTCTCGGAAACCCCCAAGGTCAGTTCCACCCTTCTCTGTAGTGTCGCAATGAGTCAGAATCAGCTCACTGGCCGTGAGTTTGGTTTGGGGATTATTGGGGAAGTGAAGAATTTACCACACGTCAGGATTGGCAATGAGTAAGGATGGTCTTGGGTTCTCAGCAACAGCGCTCCTCAATCAGCAGTTAAGGCTGACTTCCTCCTGCCCTCAGCCTACCTGCCATGTGATCGCTTGACCTTGCCACCATGGGCCAGGATGCCAGCTTGCCCCTCACGTTGGTGCACAGTTCCGTGGTTTTGGCCAGAGGACACAAAGACCCCATAGTCTTGGCATTGCTTCTCTGAATCTCAAAGCCACTGCCTCTGATGCATTTGGTGTCCCCAACCTTCGCCACTTCTGACAGAGAACTTGTATGCGTTCTTCCAGCGTGTCCCATTGATTCTCATGTCCTGAAGAATGGCTTTGATGCAGCAATTGATGAAGTTGGAAAACGAAGCTTTGGTGATATTCTCTGCTTTCAGCCATGATCCAACTGACATTAGACATGATATTCCTTGTTTCATGCCTCTTCTGAACCCGGTCAGAATTTCTGTCAACTCCCTCTCAAGATACTGCTGCAAGCATTGTTAGATTGTTCTCATCAAAAATGTCCTTACACACATTATTATTCTATAATTTACACATTCGATTGGGTCACTTTTCTTTGGAAGGAGTACAAATAGGGATCTCTTCCAGTCAGTTGGCCAGGCAACTGTGTTCTAAATTTCTTGGCATAAACAAGGGAGTGCTTCCAGTGCTTCAGCAGCTTGCTGAAACATTTCACTTGGTCTTCCATTGATTCCTGGAGCTTTGTTTGTGGATAATGTCTTCAGTGCAGTTTGGACTTGTTCCTTCAGTACCATTCTACCTACGGTATTGAACAAATCTGCTACAAATGATTACTGTAAGTGTCAATTTGAGAGGAGATATTCCTGATTGAAGTCATGGTATGTTAAGTTGCCATATATAATGAAAGCTATACTGTGGATAAAAAACCACAGAATAATTGATACGTTTGAATTAGACTATTGTTAAATAAGATTTAGTATATCCCAGACTACCAGAAGAACTTACATATATCTCGTTGAGCAAATACAGTCAAAATGTTACATGGAAACTAGGCTGTGAGACTTTGTCATCAGATGGGCTTAATCCCTGGAAATGGTCAACCTCCTTGGTAAAGTCAAGGGTGAGAAAAGAAGAGGAAGGCCCTGAATGAAAATTATTTACACAAAGCTGCATCAATGGACTCAAAATTGCCATTATTTTTGAGGATAAAGCAGCAATGGGAAGCACTTTGTTCTGCTGTCCACAGTGTCTCTGAGTGAGAGCAACCTGAGGTGAGAGCAACATTTTATAACAGGTTGAAACTTTTTATAAAGAAATCAATAACATGGTAATTGGTGTATCTTGCATTTCAGAGTTTCTAATTACCTTTCAGAAAAATTCCGAAAGTCATATAGTCTGGAAAAATACCAGGATTTCTTCCATCTTTTTCATTATTTACATCCACACTTACCATTGTAATTCTTAGCCTCTCAGTTGCCTTCATTTTTTGGCTATCATTAACTTACGCTATAAAGGTAAAGAGCACTTATTCTATGTCTTTGAGAATAGATTTCAATTAGAATTAAATAAATGTATTCATGCTCTTGCAACTGTTTCACTCCCAGGACATAGTTTCACAGCTACTTTAACACTCCTGGAGTAGCAATATTTCAGTTGCTATCTCAGAGCTCAGTGGTGAGAGAAGTACTTCTGATTTTCATTTAACATATTAAAAATGACTTTAAATATTAACATATAAAATTTTCTAGTTTGCTGTTTCACAAAGCATTAGAAAGTACAGCATTGTCTGATCGTTCTAAAATTTCTGTGTGACTTAGTTTCCTTATCCTTAAAAGACTGTGAAGATCCTAACTCCCTTGTGAGGACTCCCTGGAAATAGTTGTAAATGTTTTATCGTGCATTGGATGAAGGTTGACAGATCATATGATCTGCTTTGCATTCAACAGTGCAGACATGTTTTGTTGTCACTTGTCCATTGCCTTTCCTTCAGGAAACCACCACCCCTTCATGTTCTCATTCCTCCTCCTTCTTTCCTCTCCTTCCAAACTTGGGTGTTGGGCACAGGCTGCCCTTGTGACTGGCCATGGCTGATTATTCTAACAGGGGTGATTTCAAGTCCAGATTGGAAAAGTGACCAGTATCAATCTTGTAGGTTCCACAATCTCCTATCTGACCAGTAAGCCTCTTTTTAAAAATTTTTTTAGTTCTGGTTGACGTTTTTCTCTTTCACTCTTTATAAGATTTTCTGATTTAATCCTCCTCAGAATTGTTGGTAATGGGAATGGAGTGCCATGTGGCATTCTGATTTCAGGGGTGTGGGACTTTTTGTTTACAGGATCCAGTAGCTCATTCAGCTATTTGCTGAAAATCATTTTCAAATGGTAGAACCAAGTAGGTTTCTGGAGAAATACAGTGCTGTTTATTTCCAAACTTAATTTGAGAACTCACTACTGAATTAAATATTTCTTCTCATTTGTTATTTTATTTACCTGAAAATATTATGGTGACTAAACAGATGAAAGCATATTTATTCCCACATTTGCATTTCCATACTTAAAATTCCAAATTTACACATTTTATTAAGAAAAATGGTTAAAATAAGCAGGACTATAGAAGATGGGGGTGGGGGATGGAGAAAGTCATTAATACCTGACTCCATGTACTATTTTTCAAGTATTTATTACAAATAAGAAGCTGTTGGAGGGACTAGGTTTTAAGAAAGAATAAACGAGCTCTCCAGATTATGCTGCTTGTCTCTCTTGATAGTTCTCATGTTTCCCTGGAGTGATCATTATCAATCACATCACCAGAAGTCTTCATCCACGGAAGGCATCAGGACCAAGTGGGAGCAGAAAGAGGTTGGATGCTTACTTGAATCTGGTCATCCTCTCAGGTAACAACAGTATTAGAAGCGGCTGCATTCCTCTGCCTATAGCCATAGCTCCTTCTAGGTCAATCCTCTTCCTCATCTATAACTCTGCTAAGGTTTCAGAGCAAAGGGTGCTGATGGCCAATCATCCCACTCTTACCAATCTCTGAGTCTCTTGATAAATCTTTTTTACTTCTCTAACAATTCAAAACCCATAATCTTGAGAAGACTCTATTCTCAAGATCTGCATCAGTCTTGTCATGCGATCAAATTGCACATGTGTGGTGGTTATGTAATCTGGTGTCAATTTGAGGATTAAGAGTGGAAGGGGCGGGGGGAATGAGTATAGGGGTGGAGTCTGTGAACTCCACATGTGAAACGGATATAGCCAATGAAGCCTCTATGTGGGAGTAGCCATCTCCTGAGGATCCTGGGAATTCCTGTATTTCCTCCTTATATGTGGGATACACACTCTCTCGCTCAACTTACTCCCTGGAAAACATAGCAGCTGACAAGCTATATGGAGCTACGCTAGTGCCCTGAGCTAAAGGAGCCACATGGAGATGCCTGCCAATGCTGAGATGCTTACAACGTCAGAAGACTTTTCACCCACTGGCCTTTGATCTTCCTGCGTTCAGTGTCATTGCATGTGTTTCATGAGTCTGAAGATGAATTTAAAGATTGGCATCAGACATAGGGGTTAATATCAGACTTATGGACTTGATCTGGACTGGGCTGGGATGTTTTCTCAATATTCAATTGCTCTTGTATATAAAGCTCTTTCTTATACATATATGAGTCTCCCTGGATTTGTTTACCTGGACTCACACAACATGGCAATTGAAAAGTGATCTAAGTTGTACAATTTTAAAGAAGACACACCTTAAAAGAGTCCCTGGGCTGGAGGACTTAAGAGTCACAGCGAAGAAAAAATGATGCTTGAACTGAGAGTGGAGCCAAGGCAACAGATGCAGTAAATCAGGTTTGTAATACCATCTTCATGGAGCTGCATGTAGTATGGAAGCTATTTGGGAGTCATATGTTATAAAAGTTTAGAAAGATGGTAGTGAGGGACACAAGAGATGAAGCCAAAGAGGAAGGAGACCAAACAAATCCCTAGGAAAGGTATTAGGGGGAATGGTGCCTTAAAATATGTCTCTTGAGAAGTCAAAAAAAATTATCCTTAGTATGGTCAATCAAGTCTTTTAGATTTGTTTCTTTTCCTATCCCTTTCTGATTCTCGATCTCTGGGAGCATGTTTCATGATGCTGATTTGAGAAACAGACCCTCCCTTGGTATCAGCTCATAAGAGATGAGTGCAGCTGTGTTCCCTCATACAGCTACCATCAGTGTAAGTAACCATGTCTGGAGCGATATTTCAATCATTTTCTTTTGCTACAGTGATTGGCTCAAAGATATGCACATTTTTTCAAACTAACCAAGATTTTTTTTCTTGAAACTTAAGCCATTTTCGTTTTTTGCTGAGACCAATTACCTGTCAGAATTAGTTTGCAGTTGACGCAATTATCAGAATTGTTTAAACCTAAAGCTCCAAGGACCCCCATGATGCTTTGCAACTCACAGCCACCCTCCAAGAGAGGGAGGAACGACTACAAAAGGCTCTGAGATTGTAACTGCTTTCAGGACTGGAAAGCCTGGTCTTTCTCCCGCAGAGCACCTGGTGATTGCCAACTGCCAACATTGTGTACTGAAGCCAAACAGGTAACCACTGCACCACCAAGACTCTTTTGCTATTTACTGTGAGGTGCTCTCTGTTCAGTTTCCACTCATTGACATCCTATGTATAATAGGAAATAAATGCTGTCTGGTCTTAACACCACCTTCATAAGCATGGCGGTCGGTGTCGCTTCATCTCATCTTCAGACTCTTCTTCAGAGTCTCTATCAAGAATGGCATCCTTCTCGAAGGACTGATGCCTCCTGGTCGCAACCTTGCTGCCCTTGCTTCTAAAGAGTATTCTGGCTATACTTCTTCCAACACTGGCTGGCTCGTTTTGCTGACAGTTTATACTAAGGTATATTTCCTATTCTTCACAACACTATTATTCAAATGCACTCATTCTGCTTTGTTCTGTATTCATTGTCTAGCTTTCGAATGTCGGCATGAAATTGAAAACTCATGATTTGGGTCAGGTAGAGCTTCATCCTCAAAGAGACATTTTTTTCTCTTGCACACTTTGAAGAGGTCTTATACAGCAGACTTGTTTTCCTGATTGCTGTTTCTATGAGTGCATGGTGTGAATCTAAGACAAATGAAATCCTTGACATCAACACTTTTACATTTATCATGATACTGCATATTAATTTAGTTGTGAGGATTTCTATTTTCTCTACAGTGAAGCATAATCTATATTGAAGGTTGTTAATTGATCTACATCAGAGTTTCAAGTGTCCTTTACTTTCAGCAATCCATCTCTCTGTAAATCACAAGTTGCTCCTCAGTCTCCCTTCAATCCCTGTGCTGTATACTTCACATAATCCAGTTTCTCAACAATTTACTCAGCCTACAGATGGATTAAGCATGGTGAAAGGATACAGTCCTGGGACACACTTTTCATGATTTTGAAGCCATACAATATATCCTCCTGCTCTGTTTGAGCATCTGTCTCTTGGTGTATGTATGGGACCTACACAGCAGTCTGGAATTTTCAGTCTTCACGATTTCATCCAGAATTTTTTATTACCAATTATGAGGACCTTTTCAAAATCAATAAAATGCAGTTCAGCATCTTTGTGGTATTCTCTGCTTTAGACCAATGTCTATCTGATATCCATCACATAGCAAGGCCAATCCTAGATCTGGCCTTACTTTCTGACACTTCCCTGACAATGTACAAGTATGTTGTTATATAGTTTCTTAATTCTGTTTTATCATCTTTCTTTGGAATAGCAAAAGTATTGATTTCTTTCAATAA
This sequence comes from Nesogale talazaci, assembly GCA_004026705.1. Classification (NCBI taxonomy): domain Eukaryota; kingdom Metazoa; phylum Chordata; class Mammalia; order Afrosoricida; family Tenrecidae; genus Nesogale; species Nesogale talazaci. Next base: position 7,283 of record PVJH01001961.1, read on the forward strand.
GTTGGCCAGGTAGCTGTCTTTCAAATGTGTTGGTATTACATAAATTTGTTGAAACATCTCAGTTGATATTCTGACTATTCCTGGAGCCTTTATTTCATCCATCCCTGCAGTGTTGTTTGGTCTGCTTTTTTCAGTACCATCTGTTCTTCATTATAAATTACCTGCTGAGTTGATTGAACATCTACTTTTTTTTTCAAACTGTGACTGTTTCTTTCCCTCTTCCCTTGCTACTCTCTTTATTGTTCAATAACTTATCTATGGTATCCTCCAATATTCTAGTTGAAGGATGCATATTTTCTTCAGTTATTTCAGTATGTGAAATGTTGAACATATTCTTGTTTTGTTTTGTTTCTTAACCCCAAGATTAATTATACTTCCCTTTGCCTTCTAGAGCAGCCTTTTGAAATCTTCTCTTCAGTTTTTTTACTTCATCATTTCTTTGCTTTGCTTTGCCTTTTCAAGTATCAAGTGAAAACTTCACAATCTCTTCTGACATTCATTTTGGTGTTTCTGGGTTTTGATCCTTTATTATCATGTGTTTTCTTCATGTATGATATCTTTGATGTCATACAACAACTAACCTGGTCTTTCAATTCAGGTAAGATATATTCAGTGTCGTACTTTGGCTCTGCTGAGCCTGTTTGAATTTTCTCCAATTTGAATTGAAGTTGCATAAGAGCAACTTACAGTCTTTTTTACATTTAGCCTCAGCTTTGTTGTGACTTATTATACTGAGCTTCTTGATCACCTTTTTCCAGATAGAAGCCATTTGATTTCTGTGTGCTCCATCTTTTGAGGTCTATGTGTTTAGTTGCTGGTTGTAGTCCTTGGTTGCAAAATTATAGCATGTGATCTCCTTTGCATTTTTATCTCTAAGACCATATTTTCCAACAACTATCCATTTTTCTTTATTTGATTACTACAGGTTATTACATTCCAATCTCCAGTAGTAATCAATGTATCTTGATTGAATGTTTGATCAGCCTGAAGCTGCAGAAGTGGTTTAAATCTTCAATATCTTTTGAATTAGTGGTGCAGACATTTGAAGAATATTTGTGCTAACCATTTGTATATCCAGTTCATTGTATTATAGCAACTCACTGTTGCTCTCATGCTCGAAGCTATGCCACTAAGTTAGCAAATATCAGCACAGTCCCCCATGCTGAAGAGCTTCTTCTGGAGCTTCCACACTGAGACACACTTCAAAGAAGGACATGGTGATCTACTTCTAATGCCTAATGAGCTGTTAGAAATAGCATTAGAATAATTTCTGATATCATGCCAGAAGATGAACACCTTGGCTTGAAGTCACTCAAAATGTGATGAGGGAAGACCTGTCTTCTCAGATGAGAGTTGATCTCAATGCTCTAGAGAGGGAGGGTCAAGCTTCAAGGACCTTCATTTGATGATGTGGCAAGACTAAAAATGATAAAGTTAGAGAAAGCAGAACATATTGAATACTAAATGGAACACCGAAGATAGTTTATCCTGTGCATTAGTGAGCTGAAGTAGACCAGAATTGTCCATTTTAAATCAGACAGTCATATGGTCTAATATACCTGGAATGACTAATTCAAGAGAAATGGCAATGATTTTATTGTCAAAAATAATATTTCAAAATCTATCCTGAAGTACAATACTGATAATGGTAAGTTATTATTCAGACACCTACAATGCAGAACAGTGACCAAGACCCATGAAGGGAGAGCTAGCTAAAGAGTAGAGTCAACACACATGACAGCAGACACAAGAGAATAAAGAGATAGAGTCTTAAGGTAATCATTGGTGTCACTGGATCTAACTATGGCTGGACACTTATTCCATTTCTTTCATTGCCTGAGTTAAGAGATCCTTACTTTTTCCTAAATCTAGCTTGCATTATATTTCTGTCACTACCAATTAAATCCATCCTTTACAACAGGAAGGTAGTTTTGAAGAGGAGGCATGCTTTATTTGAAGTTCAATCCACCCACTACTGGTGAGTAAATTGAGACTCATAGTGTCCCCATAGGACAGAGAAGAACTACCCCCTAGGTTTTCCAGGTTAAACTTCTTTCTTTTAAATAAAAAATAGACAACCTAATTTTTCTGCCAAAGATCAGCTGGTGGGTTGTAATTGCCCTGTCAGAATTTAAGCACTTATCCATGGAACCACCAGGGGTCCTTATCTGAGGGATAAACGATCTAAAATACAAATGCAGATGTTACCGATTCCCTAAATTAGTAATGTCCAATCAAAATATAAATCAAGCCACAGGTGTCATTACAAATTTCCTTACTGCCACATTAAAGGGACCTTTGTGAGGCTAATTTTAACAGTCTTTTATTTAACCCAGTGTATAAAAATGTTACCATTAAAATACAAAATAACTATAGAGAGTTGTACATTGATTCCTTCTAGAAATTCAGTTAATATTAATGGATTACAATTTTTAAAATAAGTTATAAATTGCTTTATACACATTTCAAGTGCTCAAAAGTATTGGAGAGTAAAATCCTAGTTGTACATGCCCAATTAGAGGGGAGTTTCCAGGAGTACAGTTGAAAATGGAGCCTATAATAATGTTTTGAGGTCTTAGAATGGGGTGTGGCTAAGATTTGAGGGCAGGGAAATGGTGTAAGAGAAAGGATGCTAAAAAAAAGAAAAGAAAATGGATGCTTTGGAAATGTTCATTTGGCAGCAAGAGCAACTCAAAGCATTTCCTTACTTCCTTGTCAAATCAAGGATGCCTTTCTTTGCAATCCTCTTGTGTGGGTCATAAACACATATGTGATCTTACATCATGAGGTGAGGTAGATTGAAAACACCTGTTTGTTTAGAATACAGCAATTGGAGAAATTAACTGCTGTTTAGCAAAATTTTCTCAACACCTTGGTCATGCATCTTTTCCAAATGGAACTAGGAGCATTCCCATGTTATTACATTGAAAAGTTGGAGTCAAATGTATCATGCATAAATGTTAATACAAATGTTAATGTATCCATTAAGTAAACAATTCATCCTAATTTAAGAACTATTCAAACAAGTAGGGTCTTATAGTATTTCCATATATAATACACTGCATGAGTATTAACAAACATTTTGATGCCCCTTATATATTGCCAACTCCAAAAGGAGGGCAACATGCTTTTCGAAGTTTTCCTCATCCCAATTTCTTCTCCATTACAAATTCTCAAGAGAAGATGTTTGTTTGTGGAGCTAAAGACTAATGAAGTACAAATGATAGTCTAGCTAGTCTCCTGATAAGTAATATAAAATATAGTGAAAACTAAAAATAATGATCAATTTTAAATCTAATTTATCTGAGTAACTTCTTGATTAAATTTTTCTGACCAACACTCCATTTTCCTTCTATTTTTCCATCATTGTAAAATGATTTAAAGATATAATATGTCTCATTCCTGGAAGTTCATTATAATTTTAATCAAATGATTTTATGAATTCTAAAAGTCTGTATTTCCTAGCAAATGAATTACATTAAAAGAAAACTTTTCTTCATTAAAAAAAAAAAACTTTTCTGTAAGAACATTTTCAATTCCTAAGCAGACACATTTTATATGCTGAGTGAAATGCTTTCTGTTTCTGCCAACTGGGTGAAGGCTTTGTTTGTTATTTCTATGGTGAGACAAAGAAAGGATATGTTCTTCGTCAAAAGCATACAACTACAAAATAGAAGAACATGTTCCAAAATGGGGGGGGGGGGTGTCAGGTCAGGAAAAAGTCCCAGTGGGAAGTGGCTGGGGACAGACCACACCTCCACCTAGAGAAGGAAACACAGCAGGCCTTAGTGCTGCCCGGGGCATAGCATGGCTCTGTGAGACAGGTGTGGCTGCATTAATCACAAGGGTGCCAGGGAACAATGGTGTTAGTCAGTGCTGGAAGCTCTCAGAAAATGACACCATTGCTTCCTTTGTTCGCTTTGGTGGTGGTGGTTTGGAGTCATGAAGACACGCATATTTGGGGATGAAATGGGGATTCCTAGTGTGTGGACTATAGCAGTAAAAAGGGAAGTAGTATTTCTCAGAGGGAAAATAATTTGTGTCTTTTGTAGACAGATGTTTTTTCAGCAGAGTCAACTATTTTTTGCATTGAAAGACAATCCTAAGAGTTGGTGGTCAATATTAATAATCACTGTGGCTGCAGGCTGCATCCTTGGTGGTCATATTGAATAGCTTGAGAGTGAGCTATTTTCTTATGGAACTTGGATAAAGTGAACCTAAATACATTCTGTCTTTTCCAATGCCAATTATTAACAGCTACACCATTTTTAAAAGGCTTCCAATGAAGTCACTCATGTTTCACAGTTACTGAAAAGTCACATAAATTTGAAAGTCCATACCCTTCATACACCCCGGGAAACTGAGCCCCCTATTCTAGGTTTCAGTTAAATAAGTAGTTTTAAAGGACTTTTAGTGCATCAAAACAGAACTCTCTTTTGTTTCTGGCAGATATTTTGTGTGAGTATATCTCCACATATATTTAGGTGGATCAAAGATAGTAGAGCAGTATGTCACATGATAAAAAATATAGAAAACTCTTTTTTCCTTTTCATCCCCTCTCAATCTTATGTTTTCTTTCTGTTTGTTCTTTTTTACTGTGGGTTTGCCTACTTACGTAAGATAGGCATAGGAAGCAAGTTCAGGGAGAAAGCAATAGTCCAGTAGTACAGAAGGGACTGGGCAGGGGAAAGCAGCAATGAGCAAACAGCACCAAAGACAGGGAACAACTAAGGAATTAAAATCAACAACAAGGAGGATGTGGACATCTGGGAGTGTTGGAGCAACAACAATTTAGCTGAGAGGAATTACTGAGAGCCGAAAGTAGTGTGAGCATGATGATAGGGCAAGAGGAAGATAAAAGGAAACAGAAGAATGGTTCAAAGGACATGATTTAAAAGGAAACTGAAGAAGCAAAGCTATGGCTAGATGTATAAGCATAGGTGTGCACATATGTAAATACATTAATTCATAAAAATAGAGGTATTGACCTATGCACATATAATTATATGGCAACATACTGAGACAGTGGACAGACTTTAGGCCTCTGTCCATACCCTCACTCAATGCAAGAACACTTTGTTCAAACAACCTGGCATTCTGTGATGCTCACCTTCCCAGCATAATCCCTGAAGACAAAATGTGTGCATAAGCAAATGTGATGGTTCCTGGCTATCGAAAGATAATGATTTGGCGGTCTTAAAGACTTGAAGTTAAACAAGCAGCCATCGAGCAGAGAAGTTAACAAGTCAACATGGAAAAAGCACACCATGTTGTATGATCACAAGGTGTTGTCAGGATCAGATAACAGGCATCGAAAGACCCATAACAAACAAACAACAACAACACACACAAAAAAAGCATATTGTTGAGAAGGACATAGTCAGAGCAGAGACCCAAAACCTATCTGCGGGCAATGAGGCATACTTTCACAGAGGGAAAGGATGAGTCAATCCGGCACAGTAAAGCACCATTGAAACACACAACATTCCTCTGGTTCCTTGAGGCTTCCTCACCCCCACTGTCATGACCCCAGTGATGCCTCTTACTTCAGACCAAGCCTGTGCATGTGCACAGGTACAGATAAGAGATAAGAATTCATGGCACATGGAATCCAGGAGAAGGAATGAGAAGAGGGATATCAGAAGGGTAGGGAGATGGTGAGGAGAGGAGGGGAAGAAGGGGAAACTGAACACAATGTTCAGTACATAACCACACATAGCACCTCCAGGGGGACAAGTAACAAAAACTATGGGGGAAAGGAAATAGCAGTGTAGCATAAAAATAATAATAATTTATAATTGGTCGGGGGTAGCGGTGGAAGAGGAACTGACACCAAGGGCTAAATAGAAAGCAAATGTCTAGAAAAGAGTGATGGAAACATGCACACATGTGCTGAATACAACTGATGTATGGATTGTTAATAGTTGTAAAAGCCCCAATAAAATAATCTTTTCATTAAAAAATTTAGAAGATGTAAAAATATTTAAGTCAATAAAGTCACTCTTCATTACAATAAGCTTGGGAAATTAATATTTGATTTGATGTGTATACATCTAGACGCTTTTGTACATATTTATACAGAGTACTGTCTAACTGCAACAGCTTTTTTTTAGGTACTTGTGATTATTTAATATTTATGATAATATTTATGATTTATGATCTACCTTAATAAGACAATAATGTAATCACTTCTATGTTGATATGTTTCTTGAGCATGGTCAATAGGTTGAGCATTTCCCCAGACAGGGCCTTTATCCAATATATACATATGGACAATCTGGCAGATTTCTTGCTCCTTGTTTGATTCGGATCCTGAATCTGACTTGTCATTATCTGACCGTCTTTGTATTTGGATCAACGGTCTGCCATACTCTCTACTAATCTTGTTATTTGTTAACCTCATCAGTCTGTGAGCCTGAAACCTATAATTACTTGCTGGTGTGGGGGTCCTTAGTCCCCGGAGCTGCTTCAGTCTGGGAAAACCTCCAGTCTAACAACTGGTCTATAGACTTTGGACTTGGGATTTACATGTATTTACTCTCAACAACCCAATTATGCAAATCATATCCTAACCATTTCCTACAGGTTATATTCTCTCTCTCTCTCTCTCTCTCTCTCTCTCTCTTTCTCACACACACACACACACACACACAAGAAAGACTTGCTGTTAACATCAAGGTCAATTGGCAGGGTTCACAGAGAATATATTCAAATTCGAATTTCTTGAGTGGCTCAAAAGGATAAAAGAAAACAACCTCACAGCCATCCCATCGAGTTTATTGCAATCTGGTAGGAGAGGGTAGCACTGTCCCTCAGGGTTTCCAAGATCATAACTCTTTAATGGAGTAGAAAGCCTGTTCTCTGATTCTGCCAAGCAGCTGGTGGTTTCCAACTGTTGCCTTTACAGTTCTCAGCCCACCACATGTCCACTAGGGTGAGTGGCTTGTGGGGGTCTTCCAGCGCTTGAGCAGCCATTTAAGGTTTCCATCACGAGGAAGGAAACTTTATGAAAACCAAAATAAATAATTAGTCCAATGGACTAAGACCACAAAAACATTAGTGTCTACAATCCTAAGATGAAAAGAACTAAATGATGTCCAGCCACCACTACCAGCTGCTCTGAAAAGAAGCACTTTAAAAGACCCTGAATGGAGTGGGAGAAAAAATAGAACAGAACTCAAAATTCTTGACAGAAACCATGCTAGAGACTAGTAGAAACCCCAAAACTATGGCTCTCACTAACTCTGCAAAGAACTTTTCCTAAAAGTTTATTGTACTGTTCAATTAAAAGATTTCCATGAATAGGCAAAGAATGCTGCATGCAAATATATTCTACCACAGAGAAAAACAGTAAATCAACTCTCATATTCTTTAACAATGGTTACTGCTTTCTGTTTTGTTTTGTGACAAAATTGTTCTATTGTCATGTACATACTTCATTTATCACACAATTTATTCATGTTGTCATTTTAAAAAGATCTGTTCAATCAACAACAGCACATCAATTTCAGAGCATTTTCTTCTTGTGCTCATTATTGTCAGTTTCCCATTCCCTAACCCCCATCCTCCCTGCCATACCCCTAGGCAGTTACTGATCCAGTTACTATCTCGATAGATTTACCTATCCTGGATTTCACATACAGAAAATCATACACAACAAAAGCAAGAAGCAAACAAGCAACCACAGTGACTAGACAAAACATAGAAAAACTTCGATTTTTAACAAAGCAGAAAACCTTAAAAACTGGAACAACTTCAAAAGGGGTCAAAATGGAAATCCAATGATATGGCTTTGCATTTTAACCTAATTATGTCTTCCATAATCAACTTTTCAATGCTCTTTGTCTGATAGCAAGGCTTCTCACATATCTGGATTATGTTCATAGGGGATACATTAGAGACATAATCTATGTGGAGAGCTTGCAAATAGATTTTGGGCTTCCATTATGATCCATAACCCTCTGCAAACTAGGTGTTCACAATTTCAGTTCTGATATCATTCAAACCCTGAGTCTGTCCCTTATGACTTTTCGTTGTTGTTGCTCCCCAAACTCAAAGAATATTCAAAAGGCACATGATTTGTGTCTCACAAAGATGCCAAAATTTCTCTTTTGAAGTTGTCTAAAGTGTTTTAAATTTGGATAATTTTGTTCCATAAAGATTTCTATGATGTTGTAGCAATATATTTGATGTAGTCTTATATAATCACATATGAAAAAGGCCCATAGAGATGCACATTACATTTGAGAGGAATAGTAACTTCTGAGGGAAAGAATATTAAAGGAAATTAGAGTGGAATTTTAATTACCTGTATTTTTGTACTATAAATCAATACAATACTTATATATTCTTCCATAAATTTCTAATTTTAAGAAAAAGAACATCCGAAAATCTCTGAGTTGGTCATTAAAGATCCATTTTACAGATGAGGACACAAGCTCAAAAAAGATTGCTGAACTGTCCAGACTAAACAGCTTTAATTTGTCATTTGGGTCAAGTAAGAGGGAGGTCATAAAAGCTTTGCCCAAACAAGTCAAGATGTGGGCTGAACCCCGGTGGCCTAGTGGTTGAGTGTGGGACTGCGGCCCACTGGGCTTGGCAGTTCAAATCCAGCAGCAGATGTCCAGGAGCAAGGCTGGGTAGTTCCCACAACCACCATAGGGCAGTGATGCCCCCCACCAAATAAAAAACAAGTCAAGATGAATGGCACTGGACAAGGACTTGAAGGAGGTCAGGGTGGATAACTTTTTCAGGAAGGTCAAATGTGATTGTGACGGAAAGAAACAAGGTAAGCCAGTTCCAGGTAAGTTTTTCTTTTCGATGAGATATAATGAGCATGTTGATAAGTTTGGAGCATATGCTTCCAAATTGAAGTGACCAAATTTTAAGTGGGACACCATTGACTGGAGGGAGAGGGGAGTCTTGATTAAAATTTTGGTCTATATGGAGCAACAAAAATGTTCATAGAATGCAAAAATAGGGGCTGAACCCCGGTGGCATAGTGGTTGTGCGCAGGACTGTGGCCCACTGGGATGGAGGTTCAATTCCAGCAGCGGCTCCACAGGAGCAAAGGCTGGCCCTCCTACTCTCACCACCAGAAGGCAGTGATGGCCCCCCCAAAAAAAATGCAAAAATAATATTGTAATATATTTATTTAATTTTAAAATGCTGTGGGATGCAGGAAAAATTGTTAAAAATCAAGATGACTGGTCACCTTACTCAAGTTACAAAAATATACATGTGCATGCATCCACCAAATCACAAATATTGAGTTATTGCATTAAAATTATCAATGAAGGTTATGCATATGTGAGATTGGTTCTTTTAGAGCCAGATAGGCGAAATATCACATAATACTCTTCAAATAAAATCATTTTAATGGTTATCTAACACAGAGGATCTAAGTTCGTCTTACTCACAGCCACAGTCCATCTTTAACTCATAAGGTCAAATCAATTTACATTTCATTGACTCTCTGCTGATTGCTGTTGTTGGGGAAGCTTTGTTGGTTTGTTCTTCAAATACTCAGACTCAGACTTACTCTTGTCAATTATGACTCATAGCATGCCAGTTTCAGATTTTTTTCTGAAAATTTACAACAAAGGTAAACTTAGAATAAATTTCAATGTTTTCATTTTTCATTACCCCCCTACTTACTATTTAAAATTCATGGGTGGTGCAAATGGGAGAGCTTATCATTGAAAACTAAAGATTCCAATCCACCTAGCTTTCCAGAACAAAGACTTGACATTAGTCAAGCCGAAGCTACCAAGTCACTTTTTTAAACTTAATTTTTGTCGACCTTTGGCTTGGATATTAAACAGGCTGCAATGTCCTGAGACCAAGTCCAAAAGAGGTCATACAATGTGTAGAAGTTTGCATAATTAGTAAGTTATTCTTGTAATCCACCTCCTTCCTCTTCTCCAACGAGCAAAGGAGAGTGAGAGAAAGTGGCACACACAAAGGAAAGCTTCTCATTTGTTCCACTCTATGGCAACTAAGGGGAAATAACCATGTGAACGTACCCTTTTGTTTGAAGATGGCAACAGGAATTTCTTTGTCAATTAGTATTGCGTTCAATTTGTACCAAAATCCCTTCTATCCCTTAAATATGTTCATTTGGCACTGCAACCAGATAGCGCATTAACCAGGGAACTAGTCAGCATTTCGACATATGTAAGGCTTTTTGTACTTGTAGTTCAAATTGTAAGACACTATAGCCCACGGATAAGTAACAGTTTCAGTTTTGTAATGCTTTATCTATATGTAACAGACAGCTATTCATGAGAAAGGAAGTTTAAGTCCTGTAAGAAAAAAAATTAAAAACCTACGCAGATTCCAGGAAAAAGTCCAGTAATGAACTTGTGTGTGTGGTGTGTGCTCTCCTTTTTGCAAAATATCTGTAGTAAAATTAATATTTAAGCAATACTCCAAAGATGTGAAAGGAGCTAGACTTGTAAAAGTGGATTTATTCCTCATGTGTCAGCTCAACAATTTATCTGTGTGTGTATAGTACTGGTTTCTGCTTCTTGAGATCATCAGTCACACAGGAGATATTTCCTTGTGTAACTGAGCACTACTTAATTAAATATAAGTTTCAGTAAGTTAGCTATTCTAGAATTTGTTTGCACAGGTAAATATGAGTATGTATTAATTATATACCGTCCACACAAATTAGAGCTCGCTGCCATGATTCCAACTGTAAGTCCGACGAATAATTTTCTATTCTCTGTAGAATTTTAAAGCATAATGACTCTGGTGTTTCACAACTTCCCTTTTTGACGACCATTTTTCGGGGGGGGGGCCTATGGTGGGGGGCGGGGGCATTGGTGGAGTGACTAGAGGGGAGGGAGCGCCAAACTAGAACAGCTCTTTCTGGTACTGGTTTCTTAACTACTTCAGCAGTCTCAGAAGCGACCTCACATGAGGCACAGAGGTAAGAAGAACCTACTATTTGCTATTTTTCATTTTACTAGTTGAGTAGTTATTGGGATACTCACAATTTAGATGCTAAATTAAAAATTCACTATAAATTTCATTTTCTAAATTTTTGATCTTTGATTTAGGCTACTGCTCAAGTTAGCAGTCCATATACTAAATGAAAAGTATAATGAATTCGCAAAGTTTAACTTCCCACATAAGCTGTTAAAATGCTGAAGATACTTTGAGTCCTCACAATCGCTAAAGTATTTCACCTGTAAAATAAACCATAAACTCCAAAAAATTAAAATAATAAACTATGCACTCCTTTTTATTTTCTCATTTATTTATTTTGGTATTCTTTTACATAATTCATTATATAAAATCTTTTGGATTGATAACAGAACTTGTCTTCTTCCTCCATCTGCAATTCATTCATGGCCTAAGCAAATAAACCTATGTATATTCATATTAATGTTTCACTTACTCCTAGTTAGGTATTTTCCTGATAAAGATGATTTACTCTATATTTTACCATCACAAACTTGTACTATTTCAAATGTGACATTTTAGTGTTGCTTTTTCATATTATTCAATTATCTGAATTAATCTGTAGGATAATTAAGAAACCTTTAAGAAATTAATCTGTAGGATAAATCATATGTTTTAAAAACCTAAACAAGTTAATATAGTTTTAGAAATTCATGATCTTCCTAATGAAGGTAATTCTTTATTGTAAATATTTGATCATCAAGCAAGCACTAAAACACTGTATGACAGTGCATGGAGATCTGAGTTGAAATTGATCTCACAAGCGAAATTCTAAAATAACCTCCATTCAGCAGTGACTTTCCTTTGTTTTGGTGCCAATATCCAGTAATGCTTACACAAATTGAATGTGCTTGATATAACTGCTTTCACAAAATAGAAAATTTTAAATCACTTTTTTAAAACAGTAACTTTATCCTTTGTCTAACATTTTACAGACATTAAGATGTATAACTTATCAAGTACTGTTTAAAAAAGAAAAACATAGCAAGTGGAATTGCCCTAGTTAAATGTACTGTTTGATTTTATATAATCAGATAGTTTGTTCTGAACATGCTTATAGTTTGGCCACTTTGAAAAGGAGAGACACATCACACGACTTCTCTGTGAGATTTGGTACTTTAAATATCATAATGAATACATTTGAGTGCTTACTTAATTTGTTTTCTTTTAATCAGATTAGCTTCATTCCCCTTCCCCAAAGAGAGGACATGATTACATCAATTAATGAATTCATCTTTTGGCATCTGTATGACCAGCAACTAGTGTCATGCTGGGTCTATTATTATGTTACTTGGTATATCGAGGTGCTATTGTTTATTTCTTACACAATATTCAGTAACAAAGTTGCTGTTCTTTGACTCTGGGGAGAAGTGAATTATCAGCATTATCAATTCTGGAAATTAATAGTTGACTCATCTGAAATATTTACATAAATCCAAAATTTTAAATTTATAAATGTGAGAATTCATTAAAACTGTGCATCTTCATCTCTAGATACCAAACAGTAATTAAGCACTGCTTACAACTATTGCCAACAAAACTTGAACATTTTATTTGTATCAATATGATTTTATGCTCCTTTTTTTAAAAAAATTAAAAATATTTTTAAATGTCTAGAATTTAAAATATGGCCTATTTTTAATTCATTAACTATTGCTATGAATATGAAATCATATGGAACTGTGCCAAATAAATGATAATTGAGAGAAACATAGTCATAGGAAATTGCCATTCAAGATTATTATCCTGTAATTCAGAACAGTGAATAAGGGCTTAACTATAAGGAAAACCCTGTATTACCAAAAAGAGCTTTTTTTGTTGGTGGTTCTGTCATTTTTGTTGAGGGTCACTCATCTCTCTGCTCAGACAACCCAGTTCTACATTAGGGGCAATGAGTTAGGTTGTGTTGTGCTGTGTTGCGATGTTTTGTTTTGTTTTTTCCTGTCTGAAAAATCGCTATCTGACAGAAGAAAAGATTGTGGGAAGGAGGGCAGGTCTTTCTATCAGTTTTCCCTTGAAACAAGCAGATTCATGAAAGAGACATTTTTATCATTATTAGGAACATGTCTGAGAACTTCGCATAATGCTTTTATTTCTTATATTCTCATTTCCGGGTTTACAAAGTGAAATTAGATTTGATCGTCTAAGCAATTCATTTATGCAAAACATATTTTGATGCTTGAACTATAGAAATGTCTTACTATATGTTTCATTTGATTATATTCATGTGGCAATGATCTAAGACAGAAGCAATTGGTGGAATCTGATAAATGGAAATTCTGTGACTTCTGAAACTTTGTGAAAATGTATACCTCTGTCTTAATATAGGTTTCAAAGCAAAGTGGCATGTAGGTGATCTAACTGGGTCATTTGTCAGACCATTGATAGCCAGGGTTGGTTTTGCTGATTAAAGCGGGCGTCTCTTTCCTTCTTTGTGCTGTGGCATTCCCAAAGCTGTTCATAGAGGTATCTTTCCTACTCTCAAAAAGATGTCATTTTTCAAATAATATTTCCATTTGGAAACAACAATTCTATTTGTGTTTACATAAAAGACTGAATTCTGAACAGAACTGTTGGAGCATTTTATTTATTTCCTTATCTTTAAAAAAATCATTTTATTGGGGGCTCGTACAGCTCTTATCACAATCCACACATCCATCCATTGTGTCAAGCACATTTGTACATTTTTGGCCATCATCGTTTTCAAAACATTTTCTCTCTACTTGAGTCCTTGGTGTCAGTTCCTTGCTTCCCCCACCCCGCTCCATTATTTTACCATCTTTAAGTGTTGGTTAAGCTGCATTCTTCCATTTGCTATAGTGAAGAGAAGAGCTCTTGGTGCCTGAAAGAATGCTAATGGTTTGGGGTGCAAACTAAGAAAAATGACATGTTGTGAGTTTTAAACAAAAATCTTCTCAAACCAGACAGTGCAGGTCTTCTATTCTTTAATAGCTAGTATATGTTTCTCCATGTTAGCGTTGTACTTTGCTCCGTGGAGTTTTCAGAAGTAGATGACTAGCACTTCTTGCTGAACTCAAATGGCAGATTCTTTGGTGAGTAACTAGATATGTGACTTGTTTGCACCGAAAAGATTTCTAAGCAAGTGGAGATGTGTATTGTGATCACAAAACTATGCATTATCAGTATTGTGTCCATAAAATAAGATATTCATTTCATTGTCATACAAAGAATAAATTTGGAAATATAAAGAACATGTCCTTTTGTGTGTGTGAATATTTCCATTTATATTGATAAATGAAATGCAATCTAATTTACACTTCTGCACTGAAAATAATGAAAACCCCATTTGTTCTCTTTTAATCTTCAAAATCTAATCTAGTTGTTGTCTCAGAATGGATCTCAGCAATGCTTCCCTTACATCTTGGGAACTAAGATGTACATGAACTAAAATTAGGCCCTTCAACCTGCAGCTTTCCAAATTGTTTTCAAGTTTATGATTCCATTATTTTATAACATGTACAGAATATAGGTTTTATTTTATCTAATATTTTGAAATACTAATATTGTTAGGATAGTTCCCATTATTTAAAACTATCTTGAGTAGTTTTAGAATAATTTGCTAACATCAGAATTTTGAAAAATTACTCAGAAATGAAGTTATCTTATCAATGGTGCTCTTGTACTAGGACAAAATTATTCAGCTTATCAGTACTCTAGTGGGATATTTTAACCTAAGCCTTCAGTTTGGGGAATATGTGGTCATTATCAAATTTTCCAGGTCCTTCTCACTTTGGAAACAAATAATAAGTATATCTAGAAACAAAAACAAAAGGTCTAGAATAAAATCACTGGAGTTTGCTATGATTCTGCGGGGGGTTGGGGGGTTGGGGAGGAAAATGGGTAGAATATTTTAAAGTACATTCTATTTCATTTTCATTTTTCATCAGAAAAAAATTGAGCAAGTAGCTTTTATTTATTCTCTGTACTGGTGAATATATTTCATTTAGAGACTGAGAAAGTACCTTTTTTTAAAAATGCAATTAAAGCTGTCTTCTGAATGAAAGATAAAAAGTCATATACTTTACAGGCATTCTATTTATTTTTTTGACCTCACCAGGAACTCTTTATTCGGCATATTTTGTATGGCAAACACTTTAAGGTTTTAAAAAGTTGTAAGCATAAAAACAGTGCTATGAACACTTGTTTGCCCATACCAGAGGCTTGTTGGTGCAGTGGCTAAGCTCTCAGTGCATAACCAGGAGTGCCCTGTTTGAAACGCCCCCGAGAAAAGGCAGACAAGCTGCTCCATTAGAAGGAACAACCTAGAAAACTGAGAGGGGCTGCTAGGAGTCAGAATCAACTTTTTAGCATCTAAAACAACAGCATCTCCTTACTTAGATTAGCCTACTAATATCTTACTGTGTGTGCTTTATCACCTTATTTTATGAACCCTCTGAGGATGTGACAAAGCCTACAGCCCTTTCCTTAAATACCTGTTTCCTAAGAAGAGAAATGGCCTCTTATGCAACCACAATACAGTTGCCTAGTTCACAAATTTGCACATGTATCATACTTTCATACTTTCATCTAATATTTACCATAGTTTCCTTTTGCTATTTACACAACAAACTCTCCATAATATTTTCCTCAAGTAAAAAATGTAGTTCAAATGCAAATTTCACATTTCACTGTGATGTCTCTTTAGCACTCTTTCATCTGGAACATTTCTTTGTCATTGGTGAAATCGACTGTTTGAAAGAACATAGACCTTTCCGTAACTCTTCACTTTTCAGAGAACATTTCCCACTTGGTGTTGGCTGGCATTTCCGTAGGAGACTGTGGTTTTAAATTCTCTGTGAGAACAGTGCCTAAATCAGTCCGTGTCCTTCCTAGGCTGCCAGATATAAACATATAATGTCGAAAAACCTCACCAGCATCGAGTTGATTCCATCTCATGAAGACCCAATGGGGCAAGGCAGAAAATCCTAGACTGCAATTGTTTATGTCATAGAAACCCGGTCTTTCTCCAGGAGTGGCTAGTGGTTTTGAACTGGTGAACACTGACCTTGTGGATCACTGAAGCGCAGTGCATAACCGCTACACCATCAGGGTCCATGTATCCCAGACTGTCAAGGTGAATCCATTCCAGTGCTCACCTAAGATGTTGCTCCATTCTGTAATGGATGCTTCTTTTCAAAAATATCCCTTTGTTGTCTGCTGCAATCTTTTCTATCATGATTTTCAGACTCTAGCACACCCTCCATGTTTATAGGTAGGTAAATGAGAGGCATCGTTTCCACTTTTACCATAATTTTATGGTAGGCAAAAGAATTCTCCTCTCTCCACTCTGTTTAATTATTTATTAATGTGTCTACATATTTTTTCTCAGTACGAACTCATGGAATCCTGCTCTTTTTTAAAATAATGATTTATAATTCATTTCTGCCTTCATTGTTTTGGTGATCAGCTTACCCACATTTGACCAGTGGTGTCCTTTCAAACTGTTGTCTGGGTTTTGGGGTGTGTGTGTGTGTGTGTGTGTGTGTATGATTCCTGCACTGTTTTTATGAACACATCCTTACTTTCTGCCCAAACACAATGTTTCTGACTGATCTTGTAAATGCCTCGCTCCACTCCTGGCATAGCATTCCTTTCTTTGAGGTGCTCTGACTTCTTTAGCGGACAATTATATTGAGACGAGGGTCTGGGATGAAGGTGTAGTCACTGCCCCTGGGATGTTTTTGTTTATCTCATTCCAATTTACCTCCAAAACTCCTTATTTTTCCTTACTCCTTATTATGGTATATTCTTCTTCATTCACAATGTCAGCCAGCATGTCTCCTAACCACATCAATGCATGTACTCATGTGCTTTATCAAATGACATATGCAAAGAGCCCTAATGGTTCGGGGGGGGGTGAAGCATTAAGCTGCTCACAAGCAAGCTCATTGGTTCAGACCCATCAGCTGCCCTGTGAAAGAAAGGGGAGAGTGCCTGTTCTGATCCGTAGTCTCAGAAATCCCAAGGAAGAGTTCCATTCCATCACATCCGGTCTTACTGAATAAGTCCACTTTCAGTGACAAGGAGATTCAGATTCATACTGCATGTAAAATCACTTGCAAATTACTCTACTCAAACCACTGCAATCAAAAGGAAAAAAGGAAGAAGAAAAGAAAACCTGCTGAAAAGTAGAACCACGTGTTTTTGTTTGCACTTCTCCTTACTCCCACAACCATACTTCGCCCAGTACCATGTCTGTTAAGTCACTCAAGTGGATTCTTCCTCCCTCCCTCCTCTCTTCATTCTTCCTTCACTGATGACTTCTGTCTCTCACTCAGGATAAGCAGAGGGGTCATTTGAACATAATTAGGCTCCTTTGTTTCAGTTTGATTTCAGCTTTAAGGGTTTTTCCTTTTAATTTGCTATTCTCTACATTACAATTTTATTTTACTTTTTCTGTTTTTACCTTATCTTTCTATTGAATCTATACTTTTGCTAAAGTCAAGCTAGGCTTTGCAGATTTTAAAAAGTAATGATTTCTGTAATGAGAGTAGCTATTTGCAGTCATGATGGTAGTTTATCAAGCATATGAATACATTATTCCAACGTTTGCTTGTTTGTCTGTCTATTATGAGTATGTTATCTTATTAATGTAAAAATAAACTAGAAAGGAATAACCTTGAATTTTGGAATCCATAAGAAGTGTGGGGGGGTGAATAACTTGTTCCTTTATATAATATACCTACCCCCAGTTTTGTTCAAGTGTTCACAAGTCTAAGGTTGCACTAATATTTGTGGTAGAAAGAGAAAGTGAGTTGGTGTCAAAAGATTCATTTTCAAGTTCCTTTCTGTCAGATACTGATGGGATCTTGCAGAAGTAACTTCTCTGTCCTCACTGGACATGGAGTCCTTTAACATCCCAATTAAAAATGCATGACTTCTTACATCTCTGCCAATCTCTGGCTCTTATTATCAACTGTTTATTCAACATCATCACTCAGACCTTTCAAATTCAAATGTCTACAATAAAGTTCTTTGTGTTTTATCTACTTTATCCCCAATCTTCTTTCTCTGACAGTTTACACTATCTTATACCCAGTTACCAAGGCTAAAAGCATTCTTCACTCTTTCCTATATCCAAACCTATCAGCAAATCTATCAATTATATTTAAAAATACCTCCACATAGGTTTAACCTTTCCATGACAGTCTCACCTCTCTTTTGGTTGCTGCCTCCTCAAATATCTCTGTGCACCTCTGCTGGCATGACCATTCGAAATATAAATCACACCAACGGACTCCCTGGCTCTAACTTCCTCAATGGCTCCTATTTAATTAGGAAAAATCTCCAGATGGCTTACATATAACGTGTGTCCTTACTCCTCTGTCCCATCCCGCCCCCTTCCAGCTCTTAATTCCTTGTTTGTTTGTTTGTTTGTTTTGGTTTGATTTGGTTTGGTTTTGGGGGGCATCACTGTCCTCTGGTGGGAGTAGGAGGCCCATCCTTGCTCCTGGAGAGCTGCTGCTGAATTTGAATCGCCAACCCAGTGGGTCACAACCGCTACGCCACCGGGGCTCAGCCCCCTTCATTCCTTGTACTCTATGTAACTCCACTTCTCCTTTTGCTCCACAGCAGGCTGTCTCCTAACCCAGGCACTCTGCTCCCCCCTCTTCCTGAACGCTCTTCTTACTCACCTTCCGGACCTGCCTGTCATTCTAGACTCCAGCACGAGATATAGAAGCAAGTCAGTTCCCAGTAAATAACTGATTATTGAATGAAAAGGTGCAAGATCTCTATGCCTCCCAGATAAACAAAGAGACATGATTAAAATAGCATCCATCTCTGAGGGCCTCTCGTGAAGGTCATAGTTATGGCTGCACTCTAAACTGCAGGACAATTTCCACTTGAGCAAGCTGCTGTTACCATTGACTCAAAGGAACTGAAACAAAATATCAGACCCTGGAGACAGCAAACACATTGAGCAGTCCTCCCTCTCTCTCTCTCTCTCTCTTTTTTTTTTTTCCTGAGTTGGGTCTTTTTCATTGAGCTAAAAGGAGACAAGGTCACAGTGACTTCTAATAGCCTCTTAATATCTCCATTGTCTCTCCCACTGCCGGTGCACTCTCCTGCCCCTGCCAACATCACCAAGAAAAGCATGTGTCCTCTCTTTCTTGCCAGTGAGGATACATTACTTTCCTCAAGCACAGCTGGAAGAACAATCTTCCATCCAGAATGCTTTCCTGATTTACCTGACTCCTGCACTGACCTCATGTCTGTGTATGCAGTTCGCATACTGTTTTGTAATTAGTAACCTCTTCTTATGTGGCTCAATTTCGGGTATTAGTGTGGATTGTGAAACAATTTCAAAACTGCTTTTCTTGTACTGTTAAACTATCAAGCATAGTATTGTAAATATATGATTTGACTCTTGGGATTATTCTATTGGGCACTAAATGATGGTGATGGTGGTGGTGGTGGTGGTGGTGATAGGTTGCTGTAACTCATTGTTTCTTTGGTAACAAGGGCTTCACACTTTTAATTAATCTATCAACTTCACTAACCTTGTAAAGTAGACACTATAGTTTTCCCACTTTACAGATTTAATTAAAAAAAAAGAATGCAGAACTTCAGAGAAGTAGGTAGTGTGAGAAAGGGCACAAACCTGATCCTGGTGTGTCTGTCTCTACTCTGGCTTTTCATTGTGTTGTTATACTACTCATTTAATGAGCAGCGAGGTAGGCAAAGCTATAATTTAAATACAGTTAAGTATTTACTGATGATATGGTACAGCCCCTGCTTCTGAAAAGTTAGCATCAGAAGAGGCAACATTGAAAATAGTGGATTTCTATGCAGAAAATAAAAAATGCAAGGCATGTTCTGAGAGCTGTAATTCTGCCTGCAGTCATGGTGCAAGGTTCCCTGAAGGAGGCAACTCTTAAGGTGAACCATCAAAACAATTTCATTCAGTGGGAAAGAGCTGGGAGAATGCATTTTCAGAAATGCTGTCAAGAAGTGAAAAAACTCTTTAATATCATGTGAATTTAATATTGAGTCTTTCCCTCCTATGCTATAACTTTAGTATAAGATATATTTGGAGGTCTGGACTTCATTGCTTTTCTTAGGAAGTTGACATTTAACAAGAAGCCTCTGTTCTCATAAGTGAATTTGCTACTCATATATTTATATATGAAGCACTATTGGGCACCCTTGTAGGTGCTAAGGAAACAGACAAATGAACAGGTAGCTTTTGATCAGTGGGGTTTCAGAAGGTGGAAAATGACAGTAGCGAATGGGGTTCCTCATGCGATTTCTGAGGAACAAAATTCACCAAGGTTAAAAATGAATAGAAAATGAGTGGAGTCATAGTTATCTAGATGGCCTGTAATTTGGCCTCTCTGAAGGAGTGATATTTACACTAATTCTGAAATGCTCAATAAAGAGCGATCCACAAGTGCAGGGGCAATATGGGCTTGGAATATTTGAGAAGCAGAAAGTAAATAACAATAAGTTAAAGTGGGGGAATGAGAGTCTGGAGCTGGGCTTAAGAACGGGACAGGTCAAGTGTGCACTGGGCAAAGGTAAGGAGTTGAACCTGTGAGCAAGCATTTTTAAGAGATTAGGCATGGGAGTACAATGGATAACATATTATACATGTTTAAAATGGGACAGGAAAAGCGGTTGAAGAGAAACGCGGTGTTCTACATAGGGCAAAGGTTTTCATAGGAGATATGTTTTTATACTTGGATGGACTTCTGATCAGCCAGGTTTGGTTTCTGAATTTAGACTCACTGTCTTGCCTTTTCATATCCATTCTAGCTGCAGGTTTGATACTAGGAAAAGCATCTCAAGAATTATTTAAATTCACAGTTATGAATGTCAGTGGATGTGCTGTCACTCCAAAGCATGACCCTAATCATGACCCTGTAGACACATGGACACTGCTGCCAGGTGCTAGGCACACCATGCACCGTAGTCTGCAGGAATATGAAGGATGACAACTCGAAACCTTGATGAATGACTACAGATGTTTTTCTTGCGCGTGTTCCCCAGTTCCCAGTACCCAAGTCTCTAGATTTCCTTCCCAACATCAGCCTGCTCCCCCTCTGACTTGCAACTGCACTCTTTTCTTTCCGTTTTGCCCCCAAGGGTTGTAAAGTTCTTCGGAGTGATTTTTATTATCCCCAATGAGCAAAAGGTCCCAAATGACTGCTTTTAAAATCTGACTTACTTGAGTGCAGTTCTTTTCACGGGAGAGCAATTTAAGGACAAAATATAGAGTACTCTTAAGGGTGTCACTGGTTACAGCAAAATCAGGAGTTCAGAATGGCCAGCTAGCAGCTCCCTCAGAGAAGGACAGACTTTTTGCTTTCATGGAGATTTGCGTCCTTGGAAAGAAGATAGGTGAAGTGACATCCTCTTAGAGAGGGATTGCAGGGTGAAGATAGTTGAAGTACAGTGTAGTAACAACGGAATATGCAACTTTCCTCTAGTTCTCAAATGCTTCCTCCCACCCACTATCATGCTCCGGGATCTACCAGACAAATCTGGCTAGAACAGGGGATGTACACTGGAGTTGGAAGCATGGGGAATTTAGGATAGGTGTTCCCTCAGGAGTAGTGATTGGAGTGATGATGCTGGGAGGGTGGACGGATGGTGGTGTAGAAATGGGGAACCAATTTCAGGGATCTACACATAACCCCCCTCTCTGGGGCATGGCCAGCAGGGAAGTGAGTGAAGGGACACATTGGACAGTGTATGATATGAAAAAGCAATAACAATTTGTAAATTATTAAGGGTTCATGGGGGAGAAGGTGTGGAGAGGGGTAAAGGGAAATATGGGAAGCTGGTGCTGGGGGGGCCTAAGGGGAGGGAGGATGTTTTGAGAGTGATGATGGCAACAAGTGTGCAAATGTGGCCTGCAAATAATTGATGGATGGATGGATCATGAGGGGAGGTGTATGAGTACCGAATAAAATGATTCATTTAAAAAAGGTAAGGAAAAAGAGGAGCTTATACCAAGGGCTCAAGTGAAAAATGTCTGGGGGTGAATGTGGCAACACCTTTGCAAATGTGCTTGATACAGATGTACAGAATATTATAATGATGTACAGAATATTATAATACCTGTAAGAGCCCCAATAAAATTATTTTTTAAAAAAGAGATGGAAGGACCCCCAATAAAATGATTTTTTTAAAAAAAGAAAAAGGAAGAAGCTCTACACTGTCCTGCAGAATCACTGCAAGCCAGGATCGACTGGGACTAGGGATGTCAAACTGAGAAAGACAAGTCTTTCGAAGTGAGTCCGCACATTTTAGGGAGGGCCCACAGCACAGCACCTTCTCCCTACACTTGAAACCATGAATGACCTCCATGATGAATTCTTCTGTCTGGGGTTTGGGTTACGAACCGAAGTGAAGAAAATATGAGCTGGCCGTCACACGCAGGTGTACCAGAAGGTATAGAGAGGGTTGGCAACAGGTGCAAAAGAACAAACCGGGCGGTGTGACGGACGTGATAGCCAGAAGCTGAATTTTTAAAAATTATATGCATATTTCAGAAGTCCTTCACATGCCTTACATTCTAATCATGCTGGTTACAAGCCCCAAAAAGAAAGCGATTGTGGTATGGAATTAAGAGTTTAGAGATACCATTTAGACGATGGATTCTGATTTTTGTGTAACTAGGGGCGCACCATAACCCGCCCCAGCCTGGTTTTCTCTCAAGAGCGCAGTGTGGCGTGGGATTGCCGAGTGCTTGATGCTGCCGAGGTGGACTGATTAATGAAGACGCAAAGCTATTTAAAGTATGAAGGAATCCGCTTTCCTCCAGTAAGAGTAGTACACACTTGTTGACACGAACCAGATTAAGGAATGAAAAGTAAAAGGCACACGCAGGCTTAGAGACTGACTCTTTATTTAGTTAACTTGAGACTCACGTTCGCCCTCCAGCAATGCGCGCTGCGGGTGCCTTCTCCAGAGCGCAGCAGCCAGGCCTGCCTCCTGCCTTATTTGGCCTTGCTCCTCTGGCTGCTAACCACCACTTTCAAAAGTGTCCATGTTCCTCTTTCTTGGGTGATGTCATCATCCCTGTGGCCCCAGCAAGTGTTACCCAATCATCCCGATCCCTTATTTTCTCCTCTCCCAGTCCGAAGAGTTTGTTCTTACCAAGTTCTGAGATACATTTTTACCCTCCTTGAGGTGGTGAGAAAAGCGTTGAAAAACAGAAGCTTGCTGGAACTTTCTGTTGACTTGTGTTATTTCTGTGATAGTCGCTAGGGCTGGGTACAAATAGAATGTTCACACAGCTCCAAAGGAAGTGGTTTCCTCAGAGCCCCACTTCTTTAAAGTGATAGGAGCCTTTAGCAGTGCACGCTTTGGCTGGCTACCTTGTAGCTGGCTGGGTTTTTCTGTCTTCTTTTTTTGATCTGCGGGGGGTGGGGTAGGGGGGGAGTAAAATGGGGGTGAAGAAAATGGAACAAAGCCTTGTGCTAGCCAATTAAGAGCAGCATTTCTAAAGTGATTGTTTACCATTTAAAAAAACGCCATGGGGTCCCTTTTAATTATATTCCACGTGTCAACTTAGAAACTGGTAAGGAGATCTATCTGATTCACTATACCCCTACTTCTCATTTATAAACTGTGTGATTATGCAATGTTCCATGTTGACAATAATGGCAAAGAAAAATAATAATAACCAAAAGTGATGTCAAAGCTAGTATGAAAATCCATCCATGTACAGCCTAGGTTCCCTCCCCCACAATGAGGAGGAGGAAGGAGGAGGAAGGAAGAACTGTGTAGGCAGGTTAGGGGCCCCAGGGAGTGCATACAACAGGAGTGTAGGGGGCTCTGCCCCAAGCTGGCAGGGGCCATCAGACTTGAGGCCACCACAGGGGGATGGGCTCAAGCTCACCCGAAGGGGTAGGTTTAACTGTGTAGGAGTTGGGCAGGGTGGACCTCAGGGTGCAGGAATGAGGTGATTGTGACCCAGAGGCATGACCCCAGGGCAGAGCGGACTGCAGGTGATGGACTTCAGGGCTGGTGTGTGGTGCAGGAGAAAGTACTGGGGTCCCCCAGGCAGAGCCAGGAAAAGAAGGGAAGTCCCACCCCCTCCACCCCTCCCCCCCCCTATACAAGAGCAGAGGGAAGAGAGCCCTTACAGGTAGCTAGAGCTACCTAAGCAGTAGCCTGGGCCACAGTCCTCGAGAGAAAAGGGAGTGGTAATGGGAGAGAAGCAGGCATCTCACACAGGAGGAGGAAGTCTTGGAAGAGGTCCTTAAGTCCTGCCCTGGAGAAACATGGACTGTTTGGGAGGGCTCTGCCTATCTGGCTCCAGAGACCTGAAAAGAAGTGATGCCTAGGGATTCTAGGGAGCAGGAGGGATATGTGGTCTCCAGGAAGTGTACTGGCAGGGTGGGGATGGGAGGAGGGGTGGGTTCCAGGAAGGAGAGCAGCACAGGTGGAGGAAAGGGTGGCAATTCCAAGGCAGAAGGGACCACAGTACATTAGGGCCCTGGAAGTAGAAGGGCAATGTGGACCAGGGAGACTGAGAAGCTTTCTTTTATTGTTTGTTTTTTTGGGGGGAGGCATCACTGCCCTCTGGTGGTTGTGGGAGCTACCCAGTCTTGCTCCCAGAGAGCTGCTGCTGGATTTGAACCGCCAAGCCAATGGGCCGCAGTCCTGCACTCAACCGCTACGCCACCGGGGCTCAGCCAAGAAGCTTTCTTTTGGCCCTCTGTGACCTGCTAGATTCTCTACTGCCACCTAGGCCTGGGCACCATGGAATCTAGGTCAGCAGGAGGCTGCAGAGTAGGGGGTGGGGAGGATGGTGCTTAAGAAGTCTTGTATTTTTTCATGCTGCCAATATTTGCATAGCTACTACTTCTATGGAACCTAAGCATGTCAGCAGTGGATGCACTGTCATGTTAAAAAAAAAATGCCAATATGTTTCTCAAAGTTGCAATTTCTTTTCGATACTCCTAGTTGGAAAAGCCTGTGATGTGATATGAGTCTATTATTTTCTTTTACGTTTCCGGAATCTTTCGTTCACCATCACCATCCATTTTAAAAAATAACAGTCGCTATGATTCACGAAAGACCTGACAGAGGTTAAAGTTCATTCTTGTGTTGTCTGGAGCATCACAGCTCCATTGGGGAGTTCTTTTCTTTTCTTTTTAAGTCCTCAGAAGAAGGAGACTTGGAACCATGATCTAAAAATCACACATCTAATTGTAAATGCCAAATCCTGCCTTTCCTTTACAGGGGCACACCATGACAAAGGCAATAGGAAAAATCGTAGCCTTTGATATAATGCTCTCTCTCTCTCTCTCTCTCTCTCTCTCTCTCTCTCTCTCTCTTTTTTTTTTTGTGGCATCACTGCCCTTGTGAGAGTAGGATGCCCAGCCTTGCTCCCAGAGAGCTGCTTGCATTCAAACCCCCAAACCTGTGGGCCGCGGTCCCGCACACCACCACTACGCCACCAGGGCTCAGCCATAATGCTCTCTTTTTTGTAGCCCAGATTCTTCCCCAAAGTGTGGCGCCTAGTCGGGCCGATGAACGCAGTAGTGGGATGGAAGGTGGGTGTTTCTAAAAACAACATCAGGAAAGGCAAGAGGACAAGGCTGTAGCAGCCTTGACTCTTGCCAACGGAAACGGACCGGTGTTTCATCGTTGGCATGTGGATACCTGTTGCCAGGAAGCCTGAAGTAGACAGTGCTTTCTCTTTCGTTACCAAGCAATTAGTCATAAAGGAAATACATGGCTTAAGTTGATGGTAAGAACTCTATCTCAAGTCATGTCTTGTATCCTCCATGCACTCTTTCTTCGTGGAAGTGTGGCTGCTTTATCTGAATCATAAGATGGTGCCAAGCCTGTCCTTTTCAATGAGTTTAGGTTTCTTTTTCAAAAGTTAACAGAACCCAATGCCCACGTGGACTTCTCAGTACCTATAGACTGGCAAATTATTTAAGGTTTCTTGCAAGATAAGACCTATTAGAACTTTGTGAGAATTCATAAAGTCAAAAGTCTCCTGAAAGGGAACCCTGGAGAAACCTAGAAGTTAGGTCATCTTCAGTACAACTAAGATGAAGCATGAGAAACCCTGAGTGGCCATTCACTTTTATAGAGGTAACTTCTTCATGTAAATGTGAAGACTAACTGACAAATAGGGATGTGCTTTTCCAGAAGTATGTGGTGGGAGCAAGGTACAGTGGGTCTGTGGCTGGAATTTCCTGGTGATTGCTCTATGCCGATCTCTACCACACATAAACACCAGGACACTTGCACTTTGAATAGAATCAATACAATTCTTTTTTTTGGGGGGGTGGTGTGGACATCACTGCTCTCCGGTGGTGGGAGTAGGTCTGGAATTGAACCTCCATTCCAGTGGGCCGCAGTCCTGCGCACAACCACTACGCCACCGGGGCTCAGCCCAGAATCAATAAAATTCTATTAAAGACAACCATAGTGTTATTTTAAACAATGAGGCCTCTCCTTATTTTCAAGTCTAGGAACACACGCGCGTACGCACACACACACTGTCCTTGAGTAGAGATTCTAACTCACAGCAGGCCTGTGAACACACAAACAATAATTTTACATCAAGGAAAACAAGATCAAGAGACACTTTTAGCTTTGACAAGACAAAAGGGAGTGTAATTGGACTTCATCTTATTTTCATATATTATTTCAAAGCCTAAAATTCCACACTCATGGGATGTGTCAGCTCCAAGGTGGCTTTTTCTGGACACACCAAAGACTTATGTTTAAGTCAAGAAAATGAATGAAAGTAAACAACCAAGACACAGCAAGAGCATAGGCCTACGGATCAGTCACAGGTTCATTTGAACTATGACCTCAAGGGCTGGTTGGTAAACCCCCTGCTGCTCAATAGACAGTAAGTCTTTATCTCGTGCAACAAGAATAGACGTCTGTCCTTGAAGATTAACAGGGTTTCAGATGATGTGGACTTGCAGAATAGATACATAAAATCAATACCTATTTCTTATATGGTTATGATCGAAGAAATCTGAACTCAGTGAAGAAAAGGGGAGGCTTTCAATCAGGTTTCGAGCTATCTGTTCTGCATCTTTGTTCTCCGTCATTGTATGTTGCACATCTATATTATTACTGACATGGTTGCTTACTACTATTATATATCTTTGATAGCCTGTGCATTTTATGAAGCTCAGGATTTAGTTTTGCTTATCAAACAGTCTCAGATTCTAGAAAACGCCAAACCTAACCATGTGCTTAATGTTTATCTGTGGCTGGGAGAGCACATATGATATGGCAGAAAAGACTTACAATGAGAATGCAGTAGTTACTGATGACCTATAGCCAAAAAAAAAAAAATTGGAAAGAGGGAAAGAATGCTCAACATTGTCTAAAACGTATTCATTACTGCGAAAGAGGATGGGATCATTGTCTGTCAGCAGTTACTCATTGCTAAGCCTGTTGCAGAAATAGCCATTCAGACTCATCCAGGTGAAGCCAAGAGGCTCATTTGGACTGATGGCACATTCACACAAATTACAATATCTAACATTCATTTCCAATGAGATCCAAAAGAAATGTGTCCTCTTAGTTTGTGTTTATGACTCAGCTATGTAATTTGTTGAGGATATTTTAAGTGTACTAAAATTAGCAGTTTTTAAATATCTATTTATTTATATCAATCTATATACCTACCAGGCACATATACAGAAGCTTTCCCTTTCTCCCCTCCAAAGCCCCCCACCCAAAGTTGTTCTGTTCACACATGATCATTCTCTCACAAGCCCAGATGCTATTTCAAGAAGCATCCAGTCATCATTTCTTATGACTAGGTACACAATTTTAAGCAAACAGTAACCTAAGCATTACAGAATGTAAAAGATAATCTGTGTAGTCATGTCTGTTTTCTTTCCTATTGATCACCAAAGCTTACATGATATAAAGTAAGCATACTTCACCAGTTCCAGCAGGGTGCATGCTAAAATGTATTCACACACACACACACACACACACAACAGAGAAATTAATGAAAAATCCAGAGAGAAAACCCACCCAAAGGAATGAAAAAAAAGAAGGGATATGTAATCTCAGAGGAGCCAAAGAACGCGGAGCCCCAGGAACAAAATTAATACCCCTACAGCTATTCCTGGTTCACACATTCTTAGATACACATGTGTACTAGCTTCCAACCTTCTTCCTATCTGAAATGGAAGTTTCCTACAGAGAAAACTTTTTCTGTTGCATCAAGCAAACCATGTCTGGCAAAAAGAAAGAGGAGCAGAGACGTTGATTCTGAGTGATTTCATCTCTTTTCCTTCAGGTAACTCAGTTTAAGGGGCACATTGGAATCAGCCCAGGAGCTTATTTTTAAAAATGAAAGAGATGCGTGGAATCCATTGTCAGACATTCTGATTTAACTGGGCCCCAGCGCGGTCTGATGAGCCAAAGTGTCTTCAGAGCTGAGAATTGCCGTCCTAAATTCATTCTCCTCATTTTTAGGATGGGCTCATAATTACCACCTCATCCACCTCTTCAAAGAGATAATGCGTGTAATTACAGTCCCTACCCCTCTGAATTCACCAGGATCCCTTTCCTAATTTCAGGAGAGGAAATGGAAGGGAAGGAAGTGGGGGCGGGGAGCCTGGGAAGGTGAGTAGGAGGGATCCTACCACATGTTTGTTATTCAAACTCTGCCCTTTAGCAGTTCATTTGGGTTAACAAACTCCCCTTTGTCAAAGCAAACACTCTGGCAGGATTAAGCCTCATTCGCACTTTAGTGTGAATTGCTTTAATCAGATCATCTCCAATCATCTAGTTGGGGATTTGCTCTTTAAGGGCAAAGAGAGGCCAGGAGAGGGACTGCAAAGGAGTCTGGGCTCTGAGAGCCATTTCAGATTTCCCAGAGGGGAGCTTGAGGAAGGAAGCTTGCCACCTGGAAGGCCCAGGAGTGGAGAACACCGCCGTAAATGCTCCGATGGGTCTTCATGTTAGTAAGAAAAACCAGACAACATTCTCTCCTCGTTTTGCTGGGACAGTTACTTGTATGTGCCAGGTAAATTACCAGGTGCTAGCTACTCAGCCGTCCATGAGGAACCAGGACTTGCCCAGCCCTGTCCATCCTTTGCCACCTGTTTGGCAAAGTTGCTGTATTCCGTTGAATTGTTTCATTGGCTGCACACTTTCCCGACCTTCCCCCTGACATCTGTCCCCGCACCAAGACTGTGGGCACCACAGAGAAGGACCTGTTGGTTGTTTTCTGTATCTGTCGTCCAAGTACAGCACTTGGCCCATAGTCAGTACTCCGCAGATATTTGTTAAACAAATTAAGGAGTGATAGCAGCATACTGATGCCTGAGTTAAGATATCAGACTTAATTTAGGGCTGTGCTGTCTGGTTCCTACACTGCTGGGCAAGGCCAAGAGGAAAAAATGCACAGATGTGAAGTTTCCACCCTAGTAATTTGACAGAAATTGTTCTTACTCAAAAGTGTCTTTAGGATGTTCCTTGAGGCATTATCTGAAGGTAATTTAAGAATAAGTCAGAGAAGTAGGAAGCAATAAGAGAAGTTAATGAAAGATCCAGTGAGAAAACCCACACGAAGGAATGAACAAAAGGAGGATGTGTAATATCAGAGGAGCCAAAAAAGGAAGCCTCAAGAATAAAATTAATACACAAATACAGCAGGCATTTAAGAGAGAAGTAAATTCTGCTACTGCCATTTTTTTTAAAAGGGCTTTGACTTTTTGAAATGGATTTGGCAATGGCAAGTTCTTTTTTTCAGACGCTTTTGTCCAGATGGAAAAAGGATTACCGTGTAGAAATGTTTGGCTGACAGAACATAGAATAGTTACACGCTAACATTTACATCTATCAGACTTACTAATTTCTTTTGAACTATCACAGGGAAATCCCAGGGCTCTTATGCCGCAACATATAATATTATAAGATGACAGAAACTTTATAAAGCCAAGTATAACTTTAAATTATAAACAAAAGGAAAAGGTCTAATTTAACATTGTCTGGCAAAGTGGTATCTATTTGGGCAACAGTTTTATTTATTAAAATACCCCTGCTGACTTTCCCCCCCTTGAATGAAAGTCCAGAGTAGACACATGTGTACATTACAGATAAAGATAATATATTTCCTATCAGTTGGGCTTTTGTATGATGTAAACTGTGGACACATTGTACTGTGGCCTGGGAAATGTGCACCCCTACTAGCATTGAGCTTTGGGTCAAGTTTCAACTCCTCCTCCTTCTCCGTTGCTCATGTGCTCACCAGCCATCTTATTGACCCTGGCCTTAGGCAACCCCATACGTAGAGGAAGGAAATGCTGTGCGGTCGGTCATGTGACATCCTGTGATCAACTAGATGGGATTGTGGCGATTTAGAGGTTTTCATTGGCTAGTGTGGTTACTAGACTCTCCAGTTGAGCATCATGGCAACATGTGAGCCTCCACTGGCAGACGTGGTGGCTGCACATGAGACTCATAGGCTGCGGATTCACTGACTCTCCTGAGTAGATGGTAAGATTCCACCCCTGAACCATGCAAGTCATTCATACTGGCTATCTCATGTGCAAAATAAAGATGATAATAAGTGGCAGGGGTATCATTTTTTTAAAATAAAGATGATAATAAGTGGCAGGGGTATCATTGGTTTTATATGACAATGAAGGGGGAGGGAAAAACAGAGCACAAAAATTGCATATAATTCCTCATTCTATGCTGAGATCAGACCATTAGCCTCCACACAACAGTCAAAGGTAATCCAATTTTCTTTGAGAAAAGCATATCCGGGTCATATGCTGGCAGTTTCTTCTTATATCCTTCCCTGGTCTCCCACTCTCCCCCAATACAGAGATTCCTACTGACCAAGAGTAAGATGACTGTAGCTTTGATTTTGAATGTGACCATTTGATTAAACTTGTGATTTTTCTCACTGAACTGTAAGCCATTTGGCGATAGGCACACTGTAAGATTTTTGTCAGCATTTTCATCCAAGCTAACCCCAGAATATACTGTGGCCATGGTTTCTTGTCCTGTGGTTTCCATAGCGTTGCAGGTTCCTACTCCACCAAGATCCTGTCTCCATTGGACTTTCCTAAACCATGACCATTTATGAAAAACACAACCCCCTTCCCCATCCCCCAGATATGCTTTATTATACTTCGCAGTATGTTTCATCTTATGAAATGATCTGATACATTTATTGTTTGGGCTTATATATGTATGAATATATAGTTGGTTGGTTAGTTAGTTAGTAGTTGCCATCAAGCTTGTACAATATGATCCTGCCCATTCTCACACTTGTTCTTATGTTTGAGCCTGTTGTTGCAGCCCCTACATCAATCTAGTTTATCAAAGGTCTTTCTCTTTCTTGCTGCACCTCTAATTTACCAAGAATGATGTCTTTCTCCAGGGACTGGTCTCTCCTGACGTGTCCAATATACTTGAGACGAAGTCTGGCAATGCCCGCCTTAGGAAGCATTCTGGCTACACTTCTTCAAAGACACATTTGTTTGTTCTTTTTTTTTTGTTTTGTTTTGTTTTAGGCATCACTGTCCTCTGGTGGTGGGAGTAGGAGGCCCAGCCTTTGCTCTTGTGAGCTGGAATTGAACCTCCATCCCAGTGGGCCGCAGTCCCGCGCACAACCACTACGCCACCGGGGCTCAGCCCCATTTGTTTGTTCTTTCGGCAGTCTATGGTTCTTTACCAGGACCATGATTCAAATAATTTTATTTGGTCTTCGTTATCCAATGTCCAGCTTTCACAAGGGGACAAGGCAACTGAAAATACCATGGCTTAGGTCAGATGCACTTTAGACCTCAACATAATATCCTAGTTTTTCAACACTTTAAAATCTTGTGTGGCCAATTTACCCGACACAAATTGTCTTTTCATCTCTTGACTGCTGCTCCCATGAGCATTGATTGTAGATCCAAACACGATGAAATCCTTGACAGCATCAATATCTTCTCCATGTGTCATGGTAACCACAGGGTCAGTTGTGGACTTTGGGCTTCTTCACATTTAGTTGGAATCCACACCAAAGGTCTTCCTTGATCTTGATTTGATAGTGCTTCAAGTCCGCCTCCTCACTCTCAACAAGCAGGTTGTGTTATCTGTGTATCACAGGTTGTTCATAAGCCTTCCTCCACACTTGAGTCCACATTTTCTTCACAAAAATTACCTTCTCTGATTAGTTGTTCCACATGAGTAAGGATGGTAAGAGAAAACAACGCTGATGAGCAACTTTGCTGTTGTAAAACCACGCAGCATTCCTTTGTTCTGTTCCTTCAGCTGCTTCTTGATCCAGGTACTGGTACTACTTGATCACAATTAGGTGTTCTAGAATTTCCATTCTTCTTAAGTTTATCCACAGTGGTTTTTTTTTTTTTATGATCCACATAGTCGAATCTTTGGCCTAGTCAATAAAACATGTGGTGACATCTTTCTGGTATTCTCTGCTTTCAGCCATGGTCCAGCTGACATTGGCAATGATACCCCTCATTCCGTGCCCTCTTCTGAATCTGTCCTGAACCTCTGGTAGATCCCTGTCAATGTATTGCAATTGTTGTTGGATGATCTTATATGATATATATGTGTATGTACATATATAAATCTTATATGACATACCTTTATTTGTGACATATTTAATAATATGTGGGTATTTACATGCTTATTGCCTGATCAGTTCCCCTCTGACCCTGCTCCAATAGGAATGCATGGTTCTTGAGGGAAGGTACTGGTTCATTCTGTTTACTTCTATAATCACAGTACCTAAAACAGAACTTAGCCAGGGTTGAAGCTTCATCAACGTGGGGAATGAATAGAGGCAGTTTATGGGATTTTGTGTGTGGCAGGAGGAAGGATCAGACAATGGAAAGAAGAATAGAAACAGGAAAGAATAGAGGAAAGAGGACCATGACCCTAGAACTTCAAAGTGTTTTTTTTTTCTTCATATAAACCACGGGAAATCCTTATATCTACACAAGAGCTTCTTGTTGTCCCCATTGTCTTGGAAATGCATGGTGGAGTGTGTCAGGAGGCCTTGATTCAGTTTAGCTCTGCCCACTGCCCAGTTATTGAGACAACATTCTCCTCTCTTCTACTGAGGGAACACGGCCAGATACTCTTACATTTTTCAATCACTGCTAAAATCCCATGGTTCCAACATTTCATTCTGAAACATTTTTTTGTATTCTGTTTCTTCATTGCCAGATCCCAAAATAACTACATTGAAGATTGAGATTCAAGTTTTAAGTAAAATAGCTTAACCGGGAAATTTATATCCGAGTTAACATTTTAACTGTTTTAATACTTATGGACCTATGAATAGAAATATCTCATTGTGTAAAATATTTGCACATTTATATGATTTGTGCATTAAAACAAACCAAGTCCTATGCTGACAAGTTGATTTAGACTAATGCACAGTCTATGGGATGGAGGAGAACTGCCCACAGGGTTTTCCAGAAGCAGAGTGCTTCTTATGTCTCCCAAGAAGTGACTGGTGGATTGGAACCTTGGACCTTTTGGCTAGCAACTGAGTGCTTAACTAGTGCGGCACCAAAGTTCTGCACTAGTTTATATGTTTAGTGATATGGAATATATGAGAGAAAAAGTTTATTTATATTGAAATACTGAACACAAAGGGGAAAAATCAACTTGTCTGTGAAATATATAAAGCTCTTTGGAGAAGTACCTAATGCAAGTTTGTGAAGCATATTCATTCAGCTGTCCGATCAATTCAACCTATTAAAGAGGTTCCCCCCTCTGGGTCCCAAATTTAATGTGGGTACATTTAATGCATCTAATAAACGTTGATTCTTCCTATGACTGTGTTTGCAATCCTTCATTGTCTGCGAGCACTTTCATCTCTTCACCGTTTATCTACAAATCATGATTGGAAAGCAAGGACCCTGAATTTGATCTCCAGTTTTGACATTGTCAATAATAGGTTATTTTGATCTTGGTATAATTTAAAAATAAAAACAAAAACACTATTCAGAAACCTGAGCAGTATTCTGATCCAAGATAAGTGGTTCAAGACCTTTGCATTTCCCCCCTGTTATCACAGGGATAATGTCTTCTTTTTCCTTTTATTTGCTAGAGAAAGCTAGGTATATTCCGGAGATAAGGAGATCTGATTGAGCTACAGCTCAATGCTGGATAAGAATGATACTGAAAATCCACCGACATACATATTTATAAAGGTGCTGTTAAAAGATTGATAAAGATTTGTCACTATTTTTTATCTGTGTTCTTGGTAAACTGGACAATTGATATCATTTTCAAAACCTACATTACATAGCTGTATATCTACAAGAGTTCTGAGGAATGGACTGAAATATTTCGGGAACGACATTGAACATTCTTTCTTCAACTTGAAAATGTAGTTTTATTTCACCTGGAATTGTTTTGTGTAATTTCTGTCTCCATCCCCAAATGCCCTTCTTTTTATATTTACGGATATATTGACTCGTGAACTCATGGAGTATAGTGATATTTCAAAGAAATGAGAGAGAATGTTATGCTCTCAATGACATTCTAAATAGGGAACTATTTACATTTTATTGCTGTAATGATTTTCTAATGATTTCTACAATTTGAAATGTGGTTAGAACGTTGTTGATAGTTGAAAGTTGGCAACATGATTCAATTTTTTCGAGCATGAGATCTGGCATGACTTATAGTGCCACAAAAATGTAAGCTTCATTATGCATGTAAAAATAAACCCCAAACCCAAGCCCACTGCCTTCATGCTTATGCGGACTCAGAGTGTGTCCATGTAAGATTTCCAACCCATCAAAGCTTTATGCGCACAAGGAGCTTCCACTTCCTCCTCCAGAGCAGCCAGTGATAACCTATTAGGCTAAATTAGTAGCAGTGAATGTTATATCATAAAAATTTTAACTCATATTTTTATTTCTAGATTGATCACTGATTTTCTTTGAGACTTTCCATATCAGCTTGTCCTGTTTCATCTAATATAAAACAGCATTTCTCATCTTTGTTCTTTGCTATGATGTGTAGTCTCTTGTCTCTAAAATTCAAGGAGCTCTTGAATTTTTTTGTATTGTTTAGTGAAGCAGAAAATTTGTTTCAGTTCCAATTATTCTTTTGTTTCCAGACGTTTCTTCCTATTGCATGGTTTGAATTGGAAAAAATAAATTTCTTCTCATGCGCCATATACAGGTCCAAAGTTGTGTTTTTCATTACATTGTCCAAACAGCACATTTGCTAATCAACATGAAAAAAAGAATGTCAAAGCACTAATGTGGAAGTCTGTATGGGTCTGAGAACAAATGAGAAGAAATTCCACCAGTTAGAATTAGCTCTTAGCAGTTCATTGGACATTCTAAGAAGAGGGTCATGGAATTCAGCTGGGACAGCATAGGGGCAGCCCATGTAAAAATGACCCAAATCGAACAGTTAAGGCCTCCATTTTCATGGAGAATGGAAAAGCAAACTGAAGAAATTAACAGGCTAAAGAGGGCCAAGCCAGGGACTGGGGAGTCACCCACAGCTCCTCCTTTCCTCATTCCCTGCCTGAGTAATTTTTCCAGTCTGTCCACACCCATCTGCCGACGCCCCACACTGCCATTCACCCTTCAAATGGCGGATTGCCGTGGGATCCTTCTTACATAAGAATTAAGTCTCCGTGTGTCCTCTTGGGTAAAATGTAACTCACCAGAGTAAAATTGAAAGTCTTACCTACATTCTGCTAGCGTCCTCTTTTCTGCTCCACCCCTACCCTCACTCCCACTCCCTCTCCCTTCCCTTCTCAGAGGTAGTTCCGCAAGTCTCTCCTAGGAGCCCGGCCTTCATTTCTGCACGCAATCTGTTCTCAACTCCCTCCTTTCCATCAAATAACATCCACCTCCACTTTCAAAGCAACAGTTAAATGCACCTCTTGCAGGAAGCTTTCCCTAACCCTCCTCAGGGGTATAATCTTCCCTCCCTCTGGTTCAGCCCTTGTCCCTCGGGTTGAATTCATGACTGATTGGATCTCCCCCCCTTCCCCCCCCTCCCACTCCCCAGTAGACTCTCATCTTTGGGTGCAAGGGTTTTCTTTTGTTTGTTTGCTTTGTTGTTAACAGCACAGAAGTCGCAGAAATTTCTCGTTGACCTTAAAGCTGAACAAGAAGGGCACTTCCCATAACTTGGGATCCTAACTAATTTGCAGACAGGAAGTGTCCGGTGCCGTTCTTTAAGAAAGTGGCAGTGGTCTTTTAATTTGCTTCAACTGTGTGGGCACCATTTCATTCATTTATTAATCTCTTCCGGAGAGGGCAGTGCACAATGTGAACTCGAGTGTTTGTGGGTCTAGCCAAGTGTCATTCAGTTGTCTGTCCTTACAGCCCCCCCCCCAAAGTAATTTTGTGCACTTGCAGCTTTTATGATGTTTTAAAATTTTTTCTCGTTTTCCTCAGGTTGGCCTCACCCTCTCTACCACAAACACGTGGGAGGAAAGTGTTGCACAATATTCAACATCTTTATTCCCTCAAACTGTGTCTAAAACATGGAGCAAAAGTTTTTTTTTTAAAAAAGGTTCAGCCTCGAAAACGTTCCATCATTTCTTTATTAGATCCAAAGGAAATCGTGCCCCAAACCGTCCAACGTTATCACATCCCGGAAGTCCCAGGGTTCTTCCCCAAGTGCAGCCAAAGGGGTTCGTTGACACCCAGTGAATTATGATTTCGCGACTGAGGGTCTTTGGGCTCCAACAATAATAGGGTATTATTTGTCTTGGAACCTCACAGGATTTTTTAAAAATGATACTTTTATTTTTATTTAAGAGGGCCCTTTCCTTTCTATCAATCATAAATGGCCGGGCTTGGACTCCAAGGGCTCTCGAGTTCCACCCGTGAAGGATCAAGGAGAGGGGGAGCGGGGATGGGAGTGAGCGTGCCGGGGGAGCAGCCGTGCTCCGGAGGAATCCCGGTTCTGCGGGCCGCCGGCTTCTCGAGGAAGATCCACGTCTGCAGCCTCGCAGCTGCTTTTCCCGCCCGTCCCCGGTCCACGTTCAAACTGCGTGCGCCGCACGGGAAGGCGGCGGGGCCACCCATCCCCAAGGCTTTTTTCCTCCCTCGAATCGTCTGCTAACCTCCAAGCGAAACTAACCAAGCCCCCCTCCGAGGGCCTCTGGAAACAAACGCGCGGGAGGGGGGAAAAAATGCAGGGTTCAGCCTCTGCCCCGCCGTCAGTAGTGGGAGCGCGCCCCATTCGCGCCGCGGCCCCGCGGCCAGAGTGGAGGACGTCGAAAATGGAAGAAACCAACGGGAGGCGGAGGGGGCGCGCCGGCCTGCGCCGGCCCCGCGGCCTGGGGCCGGGCCGGACACCGGGCCGCGCGTGGACGCGAGCCCCCGGGCGCCTCCGCGGGGCTCCGGGCGGCCGGGGGCGCGCGCGCTCGCGCGCGCGCGGGCGGCGCCGAGCGGTGGCGCGTCCCCTGGCCGCCGCGCGCATTCTTGAGCTCGCCGAGCACGCCCCGGGCTTCCTGGTGGGGCCGGGCGGGCGGGCGGGGGAGGGGCGGCGCGCGGCGGCGGAAACCCGAGCGCGGCGATAAGAGGCTCCCCGGCTACATGCAACAGTCTTTTCACTGCAGCTGAATGAGTTGTGGCGCTCACCATGCTCCCGTGACAAGGAACTGACAAGTTCAATTTTCCATCGCGGGGCATCTCGGAATCATGACTCCCACAATGCCTTGGGCACTCGGTCTTCAGTCGCGCTGAAAAAAAAAAACATGTGAGAGGTAAGTTTCCATTCGCACCGTCGCCTTCACGCCGCGCCGCCGCTCCTCATTGTTCGCGCCCGTGCGGGGCTGCGGGCGGCCGGGCGGACGCGCGGGAGCGGGGCCGGCCGGGCCGGGCCGGCCGCAGGGCACGGTCCCCAGCGCTCGCCCTCGCGGCCAGCCGGGCGCGGGAGGCGGAGGGCGCCGCTGCAGCGCGGCCCCGAGCAGCCCTCCCCGGGCTCTGCGGCCGCTGTCAGAGCCCCGGCAGCCTCCACGTAGGAGCTGGCCGCGAAAGCAAGGCGGAGAGGGGAGGGGAGGGGAGGAAACAGGTGCGTGGACGTGTCCTGACAACTTGGTGACCTTCGGCGGGCGGGAGGCGAGCCCGGCGGCGGGGAGCCGGGGCTTCCGCCGCCAGATCCCGCATCGCCGCCCGCGGGGCTGCGCTCCAGGCCGGCGCTCATCTGGGCCAAATATGTGCCGGGCCAGATGACTCCTCTGCCGGCTCCCCGGACATCACGCAGGGCATGTTTAGCTGGGCTTCCTTATATGGAGAGTGCTGGATTTCCATGCAGTTTGTCTTTTGCCAAGTTTACAAGGGCGGAAGACGCCCTGCAGAAGAGGGCTGCTCCCCCCCCTACCCCCCCCCCCCCAGGGTTTGGTAGTGCGTCACTCCCAAACTGTAGGAAAAGTAAGTCGGGAAGCTCTCGGGGTGGAGCCGCAGTTGTGGGAGACGGTTTCTTTTCGGGGGAGGCCTGGAA
Organism: Nesogale talazaci; assembly: GCA_004026705.1. Lineage (NCBI taxonomy): Eukaryota > Metazoa > Chordata > Mammalia > Afrosoricida > Tenrecidae > Nesogale > Nesogale talazaci. The sequence continues at coordinate 45,701 of PVJH01001961.1, forward strand.
AGGAGTTGGGTACTCGGGTTCGGGCTTTGAAACAAAAGCAGGAAAAATATGTAGCCGTCCC
>PVJH01001961.1:45861-185292 GCA_004026705.1 Nesogale talazaci
CCCCCCCCCCCCCCCCCCCCCCCCCCCCCCCCCCCCCCCCCCCCCCGCCGCCCGGGCCCGGAGGATGCGGGGCGGCTGGGCGTCAGGGGTCTCTTGACAGACGGCGCGGCCTCGAGCCCGCTGCAAAGCTCCGGGTCGCTTGTCTTCACTTGGTGAGCCCGCCGGCCCAGGCGCCAGCACACGGAAGGCGAACTCGGCTCTCTGGAATTTCTTGAACAAATTAATCCATTGAGCGAGAAGTCAGGATGAATGCCTTGGGATCTGCAGGCCCTCTGCAGCGGGCTTTGAAATCCAACACCGCGGGACACGCCGTTCCTCCCCCCGGGCTCTGGGGCTGGGTGTGTTTCTCCACCGAGGGCACTGCGTACCTAAGGCTCCCGCACGGCCATCGGGGTCCCTACAGGGTCTCTCGGCCGGTATGCTTGCCAAGGAGATAACCTGTTTCCACTGACCCGAGTGAAAACGAAAGTCCAACGGCTGGAAAATTCATCCTAAGAATTCTTAGTTAAATGCCCAGCCTGCCTTTAGAAGTAGAGCGATAGCCAGAGGCACCGGGTAAGTTATTTTGTAGCCTGAGAGAGCACATGTTGTCACTTGTATCGTTTCTCAACTGAAAGTTGCTGACAACTACAGCTCAGAACTCAAGGATAGGAACCCGATGGGGATTTCAGTTTTCATTTTGCATGGACGTTAAAAAATGATTATATGGGGGACAGGGGTGGTGTTCCTGTGTTTGGTTGTTAGGCCTTCTTGCCAAACAGAGGCACAGTTAGTAGTTTTTACAATTTTTGTTGGATAGGGGGTTACCTCACTGTCAGCTATAAAACGTGGCCTTTGTGTTTTAAGAAACAGGTTGGGTCAGCCTCAGGAAAACCTGTTCAGCCATCCATAATTACAGTGTCACTTAAGATGTAATAATCAGGCCTTTTTGTTTTATTATGACTAAGATACTCAGAGAGGCCTCACATGAGCCTCTTTTAATTTATCCCCCTTATAGCTAAGGACAAATTTGTGTGTAGATAACACATCCAGCGTGGCATGCTTTGCAGTCATGCCAACACAGAAATCAACAGTGCAATAGAGTTGGGGATATGGTTGCTTGTGTTTACATTTCCACATTTGAGGGAAACTTAAGATTCCAAGTCGAAAGCATTAACTATTGATTCCAACATTCAGTTCTTCCTCTGGGCACAGAATTCCTATGAAGTGAAACACCGGGTTCTGTTCCAGAACAAGAACAGAATATTCCAAGGTTCCTCTCAGGGTGGGAAAGGGGGGGGGGGCATGAAATCATATTTCTTGTTGAGGCACAGGGCGTTGATTTAGGGTATAAAATTTCGTATCGTGGCAAGCAAAACATTGCTGTTGCATTTATCACTGTCGCCATACACTAGGCCCGTATTGGAAACAGAAAACAGTGTTGCTGCTCCATTTGACTCTACTGGTAGATGGAAGATGGTCAGGTTAGGAAACTCACTCCTCAGGTCGTGTTCTTAGAAGAAACCGAAAAGAATGGGTGGTGAGGGTTTCTCCAATTCTATGCAAGATGATAGGGAGGGCAGAAGAATTGGATCAAGACAGTAGAGGAAGGGAAAGAAATATACTCACTAAATAATTTGCTCAAAATGCAATCCCAAGAGCAATAATGATCCTGGAAGATGTTATTCTAGGAAATCTTAAAAGTGTGTAGCTTTTGAGGCCTCAAAGAGTCATATATTGGGGGATCTTGAATGTATTGTTCCATATCGAAGTCTCTAGCCACATGTGGCTGCCCAGACCTTAGAATGTGGCTAGTCTAGACTGCGATTTACTCCAAGTGTGACATGCTCACTGGGTTTTGCTACACAGGCATGAAAAACATATGATTATTACATTTTATGTTGATTATATATTGCTTGATAATGTTTTTATCTATTGGTTTCACAAGACTATCTTAAGGTGAAAGAAGTTGTTTCTTTTTTGTTTTAAAAAATGACCAGTAAAAAGAATTGAATAGTAATCATAAAATAACAGTGTATCTACTTTTTTATGAGCAAAAGAAATTCATGACATAGAAATATCACATTTTATTATCCATTTTAACTAAACTTTAAGAAAACAAACCACCTAACATCTATTTTTATTTCTTCAAAACTGCTACTTAGTTTAGAGATGTAATGGTGAAGTTGTAATAACAGAGAAAAGACTTATAATTATGGGATGAGTCTTAACACCTCTCAAAGGCCAGAATAGAGTATGATTGCTACTTAGGAACCTTTTAGAGACACCATAGTTATCATTGTCCTGAAGTTACTAAACAAAATCGAGCCACTAAAACTTATTTTAAAATAGAGTTTTCAGTAAATAGCAATTATCTTCAAGTGCTTAATTTGTATTTTCCTTTGTTATGACTTTCTGTCTTTAAAAACTAAAAACACCACACAAACCCAAACAGACTCCAGACCAAATACTAATAAAAAGATTAATACACTGAAAGGAATAAAAGATTTTCCTCCTTTGGAGACATAGACATGGTTTTTAATGTTCCGGCAAGGTAAAAATACCTTTCTGTGGTAATGTTACTGGCTGTGGAGAAAGTGAAGATAGTGTCGTCTTTATAACTTGAATACGTGCTTGAATACGTGCTTCAGAACTGGTGAGGGAAGCACAGGGCACAGTCCTGGAGGCATTCCTTTCAGATATTTCAAGACAGAGGTTCATTTTGCCACAGACACAGCATTGAGCCAAAAAATGCGGTTCTTTTCTGTCTGTATAAAATCTGCTTCCTTTTTATTTCTAGAAGGCTGTCAATTATATAATGCAGAATTGATGTTGTGTGTGTCTGGTGGTGTGTATGTGTGGGGATTTAGTGTTTGTGTGTGGGGGGGGGTTTAGTGTGAAAATTGTATTATTTTTAATTCCAGTTTTCCACACACTTTTTGAGGCCTGCTACCAGTCCTTCCAAAGGAGTTACCACTGCAGTTTGTGCTGTTTAACTGTTTCCCACCATCACTATCAGAGGCAAAACTTTCATTCGTGCCAACACTTGTATTTAGGTTAAGAGAAAGAGAGATCCCAATTAACTCCATATATTGTACTCGATGAGTCATTGCATGTATTTACTAATCGTTGGAGAATTATTGATTGCAAAGCATAGGATTCAAGAAGAGCAATTGGTACATGGCATTAAATATCTTTATATATCTTTCATATCTTCAAATTTGAGATTGGCAAAATTATATGTAGTTTTTTTCACTTAAATCTGTGTTTATATATGTACCATAGCAGTACATTTGAAAATTTGAAAATACATTAACTAGTGGATAGACAAATACAAAGCTCTCAGACAGAATGCAATCCAAATGATTCTGACTCATATCAACCCAATATGACAGAGTACAATTATCCCTATGGTTTTCCAAGGCTGTAACTATTTGCCATAGTAAAAAGCCTGTTTTTAGCCTTTGGAGTGGCTGGTGGCTTTAAACTGCTGACCTTGCAGTTAGCAGCTCAATGTGTATTCGATTACAACTGGGCTTAAATTTTTTTCACAGAAAAATTGTATTATCTTTTCATTCCATTTTCTTCATGAACTTCTTGAATCCCTATCCTATTATTATGAGTGGAAGAAAAAAAATACAGTTTCCTGATCCTTAGACCTTCTGTAGTTTTAGGCATTATGTATTTGGCTTTTCCTCCATTATTCTTGACATCTTTCCCCTAGTCTCTTTGATTATCCCCTGTTTAAATCAGTTCAGGGTATGGTGAACTGAAAATGAAATATAGCTATAATGGATGGAGTGGAGAATTACTTTTCCATTGATATCAACTGTTTTAAAAAGGTGAAAACACTATTTGTGAAATAGCTTTTTGCTTCAAATAGTGAATAGCCATGCAAAGGAAGGGTGTCATTACCCTTGGCATTGTTTTAATAAATAGCTATGTCTTTTAAAAACACAGAGATAAGTAATAGTTGATAATGTACACAAAATATATACTGATGTGAAATGTGATGGGTACATATATAACTTTTCCCCAAACATCAATTTATTTAATCACTATGTTGTTGGCTGAGCCCTGGTGACCTAGTGGTTGTGTGCAGGACTGCGACCCACAGGGTTGACAGTTCAAACCCAGCAGTAGCTCTCCAGGAGCAAGGCAGGGTTTCCTATTCCCATCAGGGCAGTGAGGCCACACACACACAAAAAAGATATCACTATGATGTTAAATAGCATCATAGAATTAAGAATAGTTTTGTTAGAATTGCAGAAAATGTAATCTATTCCAAAGAGCACTGCTGGGGTACATGTAAATATCAACTCTCTTTCAATTCCTCTTTAGCTAATTTAAAAACAAAACACAAATGAAGAAATTTAGTCCTCCAAAGATTTTTTTGAATTGGCATTTGTTGTTTATATTTCTCTATGTTCTCATCTTTAAAACAATTTGAAATCCATTTAACTAAAATTGAAATAGTTTTAAACATCTAAGCAGTGTACACATATATTATAGGAATAACTAACTGAAGAAACTATTGTTATGAGCTGCTATTTTATCTTACAAAATCATTTTATTGGTGGATGCATACTGTGTAAAATATACCATACTAAGCTCAGTGAAAGCTACCAAATTTCAAGAAAGCCTATGTTGTCCTTAAAGAAATAGTTAAGTCAATTCCTCAGGTTTCTTCATAGTTGATAACATAATAGGGAGTTGAACAAAGGTTGTTTGTTTTTAGAACCTATTCTCTAATGAAAAAGAATAAATAGCGAAAACATAGAGAAAACAATACATATGTTTGATGATGATAGAAGACTAAAACTATAGACATTTGGAATACTCTGGAAGAATTACATCTTCTAAAGCATTTTGAGAAGACTCTAGAAAAATGAGTATAAGAGGATTGAAAAGGCATGGAGGTATGTCAGTTAATAGGGTAGAAGAAATGAGAAATTAGGTTGAAAGGGAGACTCGTGCTAGATTGGGGAAGACATTGAATACCAGGCTGCAGAGCAGGTAGTACATTTGATAACATAGTGCAGAATATAAGACAGCATTTAGTAACTAAAGTAACTTTCTAAGAATTGTATTTAAGTAACACAGAGGTGCAACTGAAACTAAGCAGTGGGTTATCCATTTAAGATTTCTGGTTATGCAGCTGTAGAAATACAGGATTACATGAGGGTGATAGTTTGAGGGCACGGGAACAATTTAGGGGTACTGTAAAAGTCGATTCCTAAACTTTATCCTGGATTATGGGCTGTGTAGTACAAACGTTTTTCATTGCCAGGGATGCACTAATTTTTTTTTTCCCTGAAAAGGGCCACATAAATTTGGGGATCTATACAGGGTTTTTAAGACTGCAAATCTTTATCAAAGTAGGCTGTTTCACCTTTCTCCTGTGAAGCAGTTAGTGCATTTGAATCACCAACCTTTCAGTTAGCGGCCCAGTGTATAACCCAGTACCACCAACGCTCCCAGAGGGCAAGGAGAAGGGGGAGGAAAAGGAAGATAGGTGTGCTGCGGAAAGGAAACAAGTCGGGGGCTCATGGGGTGTAGCAGTTATGCATGTGGAGGCTAAAAGCATTGAAAGCATTACATCATTCTTTTAAAAAAACAAGAACAGTCGAATCTTTTCATCAAAAGTTCCTTCTGAAAAACTCTAAGCTTTAATTTAATCTATTTTTTTCCTGCCCATTGTAGAGCTATTTGTGAGCTCTGTTAGTAGTGTGTCTGTGTGTGTGTATGAAAACATCAGAAAAACATCAAACATTTTATTTATTCTTGCTTATAACTTTATTTAGTAGGGGGATATGTTAAATTCTTTAAGTATTTCATTTCTGCGTGAGGCTTTTTTGAAAGCCCAGCTCTGAGAAACTAGAGAAGGTCACCAGATTTGCTTCATATTGATAACTGTGGCATACAAAATGTCACCTTTAGGGACATATTGTCATATGCTAGGCAGTGTCTCAACGTTTGCTGGGCAGCTCTGGTTCCTTTTTAAATTCCGCACAGAGTGCCTGGCTAACCTATCCTTGGTGATAAACAAGGTAGCAGATAGATACATGATAAAACGAGTTTGCAATGTGCTCAATGTGGTTGACATTTATACTTCTCCGTCCTTTCTATTTTAGGGAAGGTGTCAGTGGAACTGGGGTATTACTTTTCCTGGAAATAAAAATCTATAATAATTAGCCACTCTAATAAACAGAATGATTTACAGATGGGAATAAATAAGCAGCTGTATTTAGTTAATTGTTATATGAAACAGTGAGAATAATTCTTTTTAAAAATAGAAAGCTTCATCATAGTATTATAGGCCATTTTTGGAATCTTAAATGCTATTACAAATAGATGACTTAGCATAGTTTAAGGAGGAAATCTCAGCATAATGATAGATTGTGTTATAACAAATATATACAAATTCCCATAAAATCAAGAGTGCTTAAGAAAAATATTCTCTATAAAAACATTTTACAAGTATTATTTATTTAGGTTGTTCATATCTATGGAAAATACCATATTCACTTATATCGGCTTTCTAGTATAGCAAATTTACATAGAGAAAATGTGAAATATCCTTGATTTTGTTGTTTTTGTGTTCTTATATAAGAGTCAGATTAGTACAGGTCTTTTCTTATTAGATATTTTTCTTTGGTCCATCCCCTCCACCATAAAGATACTGTGAAAATCAGTTTTATTGTGTCATGAAGATAGTGCTTAGGAATGCTTGCTTCAAGTACGATTATACAGTACTCAAAGTCAGAAATTCTTCTCTCTCTTTATTATTCCATCTTTGGACTTAATTTTACTATACAAATTCAAATGATGTTTGAGTAGTTACTTGAATTTCAGTGCTGTCACATTTCGGGAAAAGCTACCTTGCCAATTTAGTGGCATTGAGATAATATATTTGGTCTCCAATACTCCATCCAAAAGGCTTTAAGAGATTTGATAAACATAGCACAAGAAAACAACAGGGAATAGAAGAAAAATCTTTGACCCAAGTGTGTAATCTCTGTGAAGTACTCTGTGACCTTTGAGAAGTGCACAACAATCATTGAGACTATTGGAAAATCATATTGTTTTCGCTAGCACAGCATTTGCTGAAAATTGTGTTTAGGAAATTGCTATCTCAGAGAAATATAGTTTTGAAGACAGGGAATTTAAAACTAAATATTGTATTGGGAACAAGTCATTGGGAGCCCTGTTCTCAAAGTATTTTGTGTCTGTTTCTCAGGAATGGATTAAAGTTTGCTAAGTGCTGGGGTCTTTTCACCTGAAAAGATACTTTACCATGTTAACAATCAGGCTATAGAGAAATCAATCCATCTTTTGTGTTCTGCTAAATAATCAATTAACAAACATATTTTGAGTGCCTATTAAGAATAAGGGATTGTAGTAGATCTTGAGGGGAGGACTCAAAGAAGAATTACATAGTTTTTATGCTTCTTTGACATGTAATTGAATTGGGGAGAAAGACATGGAACGTTAACAATAGGAGACACTATACAATGGAGTACCAAAGGAGGAAATTCAAAGAAGGAAGTCTGTGGAACTGAATAAATTGAGCATGCTGTTTAAAAGAGGTGGTGCCTGACCGAGGGCTGAAGATTACACACATTTTTTAGAATTTGCAGAGGAATCGTATGAAGAGGGTGGAAGCAATGGGGCTAGCTGTCATATTTGAGCACGTCTATGTGAGGACCCCCTCCCCCCCCAAGCCCCCTAGCTCATGTTCTTTTCAAAAAAAGGCTGGGTGAAGACAAAAAAACCTGCTAGTAGTGCCCAGCACTTATTGGAAAGGCATATTAGGGACACTTTCTGGGAGCTCTGGGTGAGCCCTGGTGATGCATTCATTTACTTATGCACTGGGCTAGGATCCGCGTTTGATCCTGCATAGGTCCCAGCAGCTCCACAGAAGGAGGACCGGCACTTCTACTCCTGTAAAGAGTCATTAGTCTGAGAAACCCATGGGGTGGCACCTGGGAGGAAGTGTCTCCATGAGTCAACATGGACTCCACGACAGTGAGTTTTGCAGGAGCTCTGATGGTATAATGCAGCGACCTGTGGGTCTGTGACCCCTTTAGGGATCCAATGACCCTTTTGCGGGGGTCACCGAAGACCATCAGAAGACATATTTCCGATGGTCTCAGGAACTGAGACACTGCCCCTCTCTGTCTCCAAGCGTTAGGACTGTTCCCCACGCCACACCGTACTTCAAGACAAAATTTCATTTGTCTATAATGAGAAATAAATATTTCACAATGTATAATTACATATTGGTTTTGTAATTAATCACTGTGCTTGAATTATGTTCAATTTGTAACCATGAAAATACATCCTGCATATCAGATATTTACATTGATTCGTAACACTGGCAAAATTACTGGCATTACTTCAAAAGTTATGAAGTAGCAACGAAAATAATTCTATGATTGGGGGGCGGGTGTCACCACAACATGAGTATTAAAGGGTCTCAACCTTAGGATGGTTGAGAACCCAGGTCCCCAGTTTGAAACCACTTGGGCCTTTTACTCTTGTAAAGAGTTACAGTCTTAGAAACTCACAGGGGACATTTCTCCCCTGCCTTAGGGGGTCACTGTGAGTTAACATGCATCAGACTGCAGTGAGTGCATGCATGTGTGATTGTCCTCTTGAGAGAGATGAGGAAATTGAGTCCCAGAGAGGTAAGCTACTTAACTTCTTATCAAAATTCACCCAGGTGAAATCACCGCTTCTCTCACTTCAAAACCAGCATTCTTTTCCCCCTCTTGATGGTTCTCCTCCAATGAGTGGGACATATTTATGATGTTAGCTGCAGAACTTCACTCATATAAAACTGGCATATGTCAAGAAGGTGTAATTAATTAAAAAGTTTATTTACATTTTCATCTTTTTGTATTGACATTGGATTACAAATAACATGTAGTTTGATAAGTGTTTTTTTTGGGGAGTAGGAGGTCCAGCCTTTTTCCTGGAGAGCTGCTGCTGGATTTGCACTGCCAACCCAGTGGGTCACAGTCCCGCGCTCAATGACAGGTGTTTTTGGCTTTTCTTTCTTGGATAACAAACAAAATGTATGTCTCCTGTCTTCAAAAGTTTAGTGAGGACTTGCAGAATCTTGATGTGTTAATGACATTATGGCATTGGGCATTAAGTCCATACATTTGGGAAATCCTCTCAAAAGAAATATTGCTATCTGAAATTCCAAAAGATAACTCATGTTCATTTGATTTCCCATCAGTAGTATAACACCATGAATTTTGATAGGGGCAATGCTGATTATATCCTGAAATTATACATTCTCCTGTATGTTATTTCATTTTCACACTCCCGTTTCTGAAATGATCCCTCCCTATGTCATCGTGTGTGACTTCCAAAGATAAACTGCTAACTGAAGAGTTGTCCTACTCATATCACTGCTAACCAACTCCTCTCTTCATAGAGACATTTAGAAAACAGATCTCATGAACTTGTATATTGTTTTGAGAAGGGCAGTGGAAGAGTGATCGGCCATTGCCATTGGCCTCAAAAGAAAGCAGTTTTATTTGACGAGCAATTATCAAGTATGATAGTGCTTTGTACCACCTATCAGTCTGTGGCCTTTGTGGGATAAAGAAGTGAATAAAATGTGCCCTTTTCTCAGAGTAGCTTCCAGTCTAGTGATAGAAGTATTCACGAATAATATATGGGAAAAACAAAGTAGGCACACAGGAGCCAAGAATAGGCTGTTTGTGGGCAGAGTGTGGAATTTGTCTAAAACCAGGCAGTAGACGTTTTAACTCTTTAGATACTTCGCATATTGAGACAAGGGCAAAATTAAGTTGTAGTTTAATGAAATTATGTGACTCAACATTGAAGCCAGGTAAATGCCTAACCATTGTTAAATATCTTCCTAGGCCAGCCACAAGAGGATAGTTTCTGTGTGTAGTGACACTTTCAGAGAACAGTGGGACCACATACAATTCATCTAAATCTTTTTCATGATAACTCTCTGATTAGGAAGAGATTAAACATTTGGTATTGACAATCAAGTTTGAGAGCTGCAACTTATATGTTAACAGAAAAGAAAAATCCATATGGGAGACTGGACCTGTATTTAACTTTAATGACAAAAGGTTTCAGATATGCTCACGGCGCTCTTTTTTCCTGCAGCTTTTCTTTGTGTGCAGGAAAGAAAGCTGTGCTCCGTCGGCCAGCTTCCAAAGGTTCAAATGGCAAAAGAGCAACTGTGCGTGTTCCTTAACACCCCATTCAGCTTTGAAGAGTTTGCTCCTTATTTGCAGAGTTGATTCTGCAGCCCAGGTTAGAAAATGTTGACTTTCAGTGTACTGATTGCCATTATTCAATTTAAGTCGTAAACAATCATTTTGAGACCATTGTATTAAGAGGGATCATTATAATATAATTTAAGGATATGGCTTAGGCTTTTCTGAAGTGTACAAGCTAGATAAAAAGCTAGGTTTACATGAATGAATACGTAAACAATGGCAGTAAGAGACAGGAACAATAGCAATCATAATGGTTATAAACCGAGCTGGTGATATGGCGGGCACTTACTCTTTTATATGTGTTACCTCCACGTCAGTAGTACTTTCACAAAGATGTGAAGTTATGTATTCTGTTGTGCATCTGTTTTTCAAAGCCAAGGAAATGGATGCTTGAAAAAGATAAGGTCAGGCAATCTGCATAGGATTCACATAGGAAGGTACTGTAATTGCTGAGAACTCAACCCAGCAATTTTCCTGTTTGTCTGCTTGTTCGTTTTGATCAATATGGTACTAAGTAATTGCACAAATACTCATTGTAATGTAGATTTAAGGCTATTCTAAATTGGTCCTGGAAAGCATTGTGATCCTAACGCAGCAGAGGTGATGGAGCAGACTTTGTTGTTTCCTTGGCTCTCAGAGGAGGCATGTATCAAATGGCCTGCCCTGCCTGTGGGGTTTGCACAGTATTCCTTCTACTCACACCTAAGAATACCCTCCGCCTCAGCACTTGCCAACATCAGCAAAATCTGCTTTTAGACGCAAAATCATTCCCACCTGTGAAGTTTTGATGTCACTACTGAATGACATAGCACTTTGCCAATAACGCTCGCTGGTTTGCTAAACAACACATTAAGTAATGTCTTGAGCCCAAAGGTGTGTTGCAAAGCCTCTTTTAATCCATTCAACCACAGTATTGAATAGATCAAGGATTTTGTTTCTTTGCTCACTGAAAAATAAAAGTCTGATACCAGCAGTAACACAATTGAACATGTCTTTACATATGGGATGGTTTCTTTATCCATTCGGAGGTTGACGTAGTTTCCCTATTTCTCCTATATTCTTTCTCCTACTACACTTCCAAACAGTCACGAGAGGCTGGGCTTATGTGTGGATTGATCAGTGTTCATAACTGCTATTCCTGTGAGTTCCATAAATACTCATGAAGCAGTACATGCAAACAGCTCACTGCTACTGAGACAGAGTAGAACCTTTGAGTTTGTGAGGCTCCAAGTCCTCTTGTGAGCGGGAAGCCTCATCTTTTCTCGTGGAGGGACTACAGAGTTCAAACTGCCATCATTGAGATTAGCAGTCCAGCCTGCAATCTATTGTGCCAGCAGGAAGCAGGGCTACGTGAAGCAGTGCATATATTTTAGGTGTAAGTGTAATACAATTAAATGTGAAGTGTTAGAGATCTTGTCCATCACCAATTAATGATGTAGTGTATAACCGTACTTGGGGATATGATATTTATTTTTTAAACTTGTGAACTAGATGGCTTATTAGAGCAGCAAGTCAGTCTTATGCATTTCATTAAAAAATTCACACGCACACTTGCTCACCCATTTGCAGGCCCTCAAGTGTACCATCACTCAGGCAGCTTCCTGGCTGTGTTTTCCGTTCCTGTTCCTCCACTGTTCCCTGTCCTCTGCACTTGGTCTTTGGGCATATGCTACCTTTTTGATCTTGACTGGTTGATTACCCTAACGTGGATGAGTTCAATTACAAACAGCTAAGTTATAGATCAGATGGGTGACTAAGGGCCGCAGTCTCAAAGTTGTCCCTTACCTCTCTGTTTGACCAATAAATCTGGACTCCTTTTGGATTTTGAGGTTTATTCCAAGTTCTTTTAGATGATATATTGAATATCAGTTTATGGTAATCTGTATTGATTAAAAAATGGTTTTGTAAAAATACAGTGAGCCAAGCCTCTACCCACGATCAACAAAAAATATAGTCTACCTGTGCAAAGTTCTTACTCACTTTATTACTCAGCGTGGTTGCTAAGGCTTGATATCAAACGGCTGATAGGAACTATTACTCATCATCGTAATCTGTGTCTTCACTGGAGATTAAATTTTAACTTATTTACATAGCAACTGTTTCCTCTTGGTTAATGACCATAATGGGTTTAAAAATTACTTTCCTTTCATGTACCAGGGATTCTCAGGAATTGGGTGTGCTAATTTTCTTTAAAAAGGGAAAAAACTTCATGCTCTGTCAGTGAACTAATGATTTTGCAAGAACATGTAGTACTTATATTTCTGTTTGGTATTTCTGTATGGTAAATGAAAGATAATATTAAATGTCTAGATACTGAAATATCCACTAGGTTCTTTTCCAAGTTCTGGGCTCTGTTTAGCATATGTAAGGTAACTAGATAGTAATGGCAACTGTAAAATTTAGGCAGCTCTAAAATTTCAAATTGGCTATTACAGAAATAATAATCTTTGATTATATATCTTGTCGCCCATATATTTAGGTTACTTTTTTCTTAGTACTTCATAGTTATTGTAAATGTTAGTAAACATTTCAAGAACTCTACCAATCTTAGGATTACAGTATGACAGTGAAAATATCTTATATTCATATAAAAAGAAAAATGTCATTTTCCACCTAAGATTGCTGCTTTACAATTAGAAACGGGAACTATCATTTAAAAATTAATGCCAAAGAAACAGCTCAATTTTGAATGGCAGCAAACTATTGTGAGTTTAAAAGGTCAGGCCTTGTGTGGGAGGCTCCTGTTTGCCATTCAATATGAGGCAGAATGCTGTGGCAGCCGGGCTGATACAGCTGAAAATATCTGCAGCTCTGGAAGCCTTGTGAGTTTTGTGAGTTTCAGAAGGTCATTCTTGCGTCCTAGTAAGAGCACTGACCCCCCAGGAAGGTTAAACTGGACAGTTGGCAGGAAGATAAGTGGGTGGTGATCTCAGCCATCCGTAGATTTTAGAGCAATTATCAAATGCAATTATCTTAATTTTCTGTGACCATCTCTTATTGAAATATTTATATGAGAATAAATTTATTGACTGGATTCTGATTTCTCTTTTTAGAAACTACCTTAAGTGTTATTTCTATAGCTTTACTGGGTACCAAGAACTATTTTTTAAAAATACTTTTATTGGGGGCTCTTACATCTCTTATCACAATCCATACATTCCTCCAATGTGTTAAGCACATTTGCACCTATACCGCCATCATCATTTTGAAAGCATTCTCTTCCCACTTGAGCCCCTGATATCAGCTCCCCCTTTCTTGCCCCTCCCTCCCCTGTCTGCCAGCTCTCATGAACCCTTACATCTTCCTCTGTCGCCCCTCACCCACTTTTCTGTTATTTATGCCCCCCCCCCGGGGGGGTGGTTTAGGTTGATTCTAGTGATCTATTCCCCCTTTGTCCCTTCACCCTCACCTAATCCTCTTGGTATCCCTACTCTCCTTGTTGGCCATGAGGGTTTATCTATCCTGGATTCCCTGTGTTGCTGGCTCTTCTTTGTAGCAGTGGGCCTGCTCTGGTCTAAACCGATTTGTAAGGTAGAATCGATGTCTTGATAGTGGGGGGAAGGAAGCACCAAAGAGCTAGAGGAAAGCTGTGTGAGGAACTATTAATTTTATTTATTTATGATGTATATGCTGTGTCAAAAATGGATTTGCATTGGTGTAATAAAGTACACATAAAATAGGTCTGTAAAAAAGAGATACAACAATCAATTAAGAGAGAAAAGAATGAAATGAGGACTGGTGATCTAATTGAGCACTCAATTGTTCTGTTAGCTGTCTGGCAACTAAAATGAAAAGCTTTGGAAATTAGAATAATCTCAAACTTATTTAATAAGGTTTCTTCACATTTTACTTAGCTTTATTCTTAACCCATACAGTGTTGAATTTTGTATTTGCCTATGTCCTTGGGTGACACCTTGGAATGGATGCATTCCGGTTATGTAGCAGTGAAGGCTGGCCTTCTAGGCCCTGACTGATGTGGTTCTGGCCTCAGCTTCCCGGCTTGTCTTCTGCCACCCTCGTTGCACTGAGTGTTCTGGGCAACCCTTTCTCCATATACTCCTGTCAGAGCTGTTTTCTGTCCCTGCCTTTCCTGCCTGTTATTTTTGTAATCTTAATGCCACTCAAACCTTTCTACCTTTTTGGTCTCAGCCCAGTCAAATAAAATGTATCTTTTCAGGCCCGTCTTTGATGTTTCATTCTTTGTGAAGTCATCCTTCACCTGTCCCTTGCGTAACTCACCCAACAAACTTTCTTGTTGTCTCTGTTGTGTGCTTCTCACTTTGTATTTTATAGTACAATTCTGAGTTTGTGTCATACCCATGGATAAAGTAGTAAATTCCCCAAAGCTGAGTTTCCCTCAGTGTTTATTTATTTATTTTTTGCTTTTCTTTTTCTTTTTCTTTTTTTTTTTTTGGCATCACTGCCCTCTGGTGGTCGTGGGAGCTACCCAGCCTTGCTCCTGGAGAGCCGCTGCTGGATTTGAACCGCCAAGTCCATGGGCTGCAGTTCTGCACTCAACCACTACACCACTGGGACTCAGCCTCCCTCAGTGTTTAAGCTACATATATTACACAGACAACAAACAGTTTAAAAAGTAAACATATTAATATTGTGTGATCTGTACATTATTATTTTTTGGGGGGCGCATCATTGCCTCTGAAGGTCGTGGGCACTACCCAGTGCTGTTCCTAAGAGTTGCCGCTGGATTTGAACTGCCAAGCCTGCGGGATGCAGTCCTGCACTCAACCACTTACGCCACCAGGGCTCAGCCCATTTGTTTATTTTTTTGTTTGTTTTGGGCCCTGTACATTATTTTTAATGAGTGCTTTTTATTTCTAAGGTACATGTTGAATGTATTTAAATTTATTTGTTCAAAACTATTATTTCCCCTAAGAAAGCAGAGAGAAAAAAGAAGAAAACAAAAAACAAAGAAAAAACAAAAAACATAATTAGAGGAACAACGTATAAAAAATTTTATCAACGGAAATATTTTCAGGCAGTGGAACCAGGATTGTAAATTTTTTTTTTTTTTTGGTAGTACAGGGCAATTAATGCAATAGAGAATAGGTTTGGTGCACCTACAAAATGTTTTCTGTGCTTTCTCTCAGTTATATGTTAAAACTAAATAAAGTAATAGTAAAATATTTAATAAATTTCAGTTTTAGTTTAAGTAGCTGTCAGAAAACCTGACTCAATGAGTGAGTTACAAAAAAATCTGTGTACAAATAGAAATGAAAAAATAATAGAATTTTCCCACAAACTTTTGTAGGCCTCTTATGCCCTAGATGAGGAAATGCTTTGGAACGTTCTCCATCTCCTTTTCTATTTCATGAACGCTAGCCATTTAAGTGGCCGATCTAATTCAGCCGTGTTTTATGCATACTCGCTTAGCATGTATTAAGTTTTAGGCATACAGAACAAGATTCCACTTTTTATGTGTAGACTTTATCTGCTGATGCACTGTAAAGCTTCTTTAATGAAAGCATGAGAAAGCAAAATACAGCAAACTTGTGTTGCTCAAAGGACTAAAAGATAAAAATAAAATCACGCCCAAAGACTTTTTTCCTCCACAATTTGTTTTTCAAGCAGCTACCGAGTATCTAGGAACCTGTTTTCTATTAGATTGGAGTCCCTGAGTGGTAAATGCATTTGGCTACCAACTGAAATATTGGAAGTTCAAATCTGCCTTAGGGCTCCCTAGAACAAAGGCTTGGCCTTCTCCTTGCAGAAAAAGCAGGCTTTGAAAACCCAATGGGACACAGTTGTCCTCTGGGACACATGTGTTTATCATGACTCAGTGGCAACTGGATGGTGATGATGAGGTGGAGGAATATATGTATTAATTCCTAAAGTAAAAACTGATGGGCATTTTTAATAGAGAAACTGCTGAAGTAGTATAGAATTATCCTCTCTAAGTATATATTGTTCACATCCATCTCCAGGTTATTCTCTCTGAAAGTGCAAGGCTAATAGCGTCATTATTTCTTCCAGAATGTTCATCATCATTCTGTTTCACCCTTGTTTCACTCTCTCAGAGCAATCAACAAACTATGTACTGTGGCCCCATGCACCATCTTTATTCTTGATCATTGTTTGCTTTTTGCTTCCATTACACGTACAATTATCGCCATTTTCTCAGAATTTGTAATAAATTTCCATCATGTACTGTGAATAAAGGAGCCTGGGCAGAGCAACAGTTAAGTGGTCATTAGTTAACTGTAAGGCTGCCCATTTAATTCCAAGAAACCAGCATTAAAAACCCAGTGGCTCACAGTTCTTGAGTGAGTTCAAATCTTACCAGCTCCTTTTTGGGAAAAACAAGTAAGGTTTTCTGAATAGATATAGTCTTTGAAATTGTCTGCACCAGTCTAAGCTATCCTATGGGACTCATGGTGTATTGAGATAAACACAGTGGCAATCTTTTGGGTAGGTTTCTTTATTTTTTGGCATGTGTATGTGAATGAAGCCTTAACTTTGGAACAGAACAACAAAAAAGAACTTTCAAGAGATCTTGAGCCTTCTTCCATTTACTTAACATTAAAGACCACTTAATCTGTCACATCACCTTGTAAATTTTAACTTAACTACAAACAAGTAACAAAAATTGAGGTAAACTATATATTTAGATTAAAATGGTACTTGTTATTGTTGTACAAAAGCAGAGTGTGAATTATGTGCAAAATATATGCATTCTTTCATTTGACTCTGCCAATTTTTTCTTTTTTCCAAGAGGCTTAAGAGAATTTTTCTGACTTTATATGAGAAGGCTTCAAAAATTCATGAAAAAATTGAATTATCTTTTAAATAAATTTTTGAAGCATGCTAATCTATGAAAAAGAAAGCTCAGTCTATATGAAATTTATCAGAAGTTGACTTTTCAAAAATAATCCCTTGTGGGGCTGAGCCCCGGTGGCTTAGTGGTTGTGCGCAGGACTGCGGCCCACTGGGATAAAGGTTCAATTCCAGCAGTGGGGCTGGGCCTCCTACTCCCACCACCGGAGAGCAGTGATGCCTGCCCCCCCCCCCCCAAAAAAATAATCCCTTGTACGATATTACTCAATGAAGGAACCCGATTTAGAATTATAACCCAAAACAAACATGGTTATTGCAATGAGATTAAGCTCACCACACCCCTCCTTTATTTTAAAGAAAATATTTTATTGTAATTAAATGGAGGTCTAGGTAGTTCCCATATATCAAGAAAATGATTGAATTTCTATGTAAAAGGTTTTCTTTGCTCTTTGATTATGATACACATAAATATGGAGTTCACAAATTTCATGGGAAAATAGAATGAGATGATAGTGGAATTTTTTGTTGTTATTGTTCTTTTGTTTGTGGGCATCACTGCCCTGGTGGGAGTAGGAGGCCCAGCCTTGCTCCTGGAGAGTTACTGCTGGATTTGAACTGCCAACCCTGTGGACTGCAGTCCGGCACACAACCACTACGCCACCAGGGCTCAGTCTGATAGTGGAATTTTTTTAAGGAAGTTTTTGAAGGCCTATCATAGGCATCTATAATATGTATTAGTTTATTTTTTAACCTAAAACATTAATGATTTATCATATTTTAGTGATTAAATAGGTGTCCTGGTTCATTCATCATTGTAAGATGTTACGTTTATAATTTTCATTAGAATATCAGAACCAGGCTTCAAGCTGCTATATCACATTGTTAAATGTACATGCTCTTTTCAGAAGTGCAGAATCCTAAGAAAAAGAATTCTTGATCTCATTTCGTGAGAAACGTGGCTTTATTTATACCGTAATAGTGTTAACACAGTGATGTGGATAGTTGTTGGTCATGGCCATGTTCTGCTTTTCCAGTCTTTTGACAGTCCCATTTCAGGTTCTACTTTATTCTGTGCACTGCTATTTAATAACAGAGAAAAAGTTGAGCTGGGGAGAGCAAGGGAAGAATGGTTTTAGTTTCTAACAGAATATATACTCATGGGCCAAATCATGCAGGAATATAAACCTCTCTAGGCAATTATGATTGAAAGTAGATGCCACTTAAGGAAAAGGAATGTTCCTTTCCAGGTCAGAAATGTCCATAAGAGGAGCCCTGCCTGTGGGAAAATTACCAAATGTGTTTGCAAGTTGCATGGATTCGTTGGAGTTCTATTGTGCCTCAGCTTGATAATGCCTTGCATTATTTATAGAGGTTGTCGGAAACCATTTCCTGTAGTCAATTAAGTGTATAAAATAAGGTGTGTGTTTGTGGGGGGGGGGAGGTTGCGGGTTGTGGTAGTGGTAATTAGAATGTTTTCTCACATTTGTGGAAATAAAAGGAGTATTCTCGTAGTCATGTGACATAGTCTGTCAGAGGTTTTCCAAATATCAACATGTACTGTAGTCACTGTTAATTACACATTTTTGTTTTTTATTAATAAGAAACTGCATACTGTCCATCTTGATACTCTGTCAGGCCAAACACCCATTTAGATTTCTAGCTCTTGTTCTTTGGTAAATAATTACAACATACAAATATTATCTTACTTGTTACTGCAACGAACTCTTGTTTTGAAATGAGTTGAAAACACTGATTCGACAAATGTTCTCATTGATTAGCTGCCATATAAAGACTAACAATTGAAAGTATATTTTTAACATACCTAAAGACTTTCAGTTCTTGACATTGCCAGATATATCTATCTGTTTCTATATTAGAAATTTATAATCTCTATTTAGAGCTAGTATTTTTTTCAAGAGACCGTATACTTTTACTAATATAGAATGCATATTATTTGTATTAACAAGTTTCCACAATTATTAACAATTTTATTCATGAAAAATTTTTCCTAGTGCCACAATTGATATATGTGTATATTTTATTATCTAGGAATTTGTTACTTAAACATAAACTTACTTTGTATCCAAAGTATGGCATTGCTTAAAATAGTAAAATAAATGTCAATAACTCAGACACATAGAAATGAATAAACTTATAATGGAATAATATGTAGGTATTAAGAATAATTGTAGAAACTTGTTTCTACTGACATAGATTGCCAATATGCTATAAATGTGGCAAAGTACATGGGGAAAATTGAGTTTAAAGGTAATAGAATTTTCCCACAAACTTTTTGATGCTCCCTCTATTGTTTTATAATTTAAGAAGAAAACTAAAGGGGAAAATACTTAGTATGGCTATATTTGTAATAAAAGCAAACTGTGTGCACATGATATGCGTGTGTGAGTGCATAGAAAATTGATTGGTAACATTAATAACTATTGATTACTGCTGGGTTGGAAGGAGGTATGACTTAGATCATAGGTTAAAAAATTTATTGGGCCTACCTCCCCCCATTTCAGGAAAAAAAATATTAATGCCTCCATTGACAAAAACATTGTTGTACTATGCCCCCCAATCTAGGGTAAAGTGTAGGTATCTACTTTTATAGCTCCTTGGATTGATCGAGACCCCCCTCTCATGGAGTGCAGTATCACTCATTTTGGGCAATACTGAATGAGGTAATGAAGGGAGATGAAACCTGGTACACATTTAATAACTACTTATGATGGTTTAAAAATGTTATATTAAAGATGTGTTTACAACCCCAAAACCCAGCAAAAATGAAAGAAAAATGTCCTGAATGTAGAATTTATGTACATAATTTTCTAGGTTATCTCCTCATGTCTTTATTTGTACTTGTAATATACTTACTCATTATATTTATCATTATCTTTGTATAGATATATTGGAAATAGACATGTAATTTGTAACCACTGTTTCAGTACACATACAAGCAAACAGACATACTTGAGAGAGACAAAAAGTAGAACCATGGTCAATGGTGCAGATTGTTAATTCTGTGACCTGGAATAATTTAGATTATTGTAATAATAAAAGAGGTGGTGTTCACCAAGCCTTGAGCACAACATTCCTGCTCAGAGCAGCCAATGCATAGAGAGGACAGCGTGACTGGCCCCACCATGAGACACCACATTCCTCTCACTGAGCCACAGGGTTATAGGGGACAGCTCTGAAGACCCAGAGTGGGAACTGTGCCTGATCTGACACCCCCTCCCCCATACCAGAACAAAATACGAAGGGAGTGTAGCAGAACAACAAGGGAAGCAAAACAAAGAAATATCCAAGTAATCCCAAAAGTAGACCTTGGCATTGGTGGGCAGACAGGGTGTGGCACTTCACCAGAAAAGACTGGAAAAATTCACAAGGGTCAGCAGACAGACCTCAAACTATTTAGAGGGTTGGGTTGTTTTGGTTTTGGTGTGTGTGTTTTCCTTTCTCTTTTGTTCCTTTTTATTTTTTCTTTTCCTTTTGACTATGTAGGATAATTGAGCACAAGGAGAAAATAATGGGCTGTAGGCTCTTGAGGGAGGTGAGAAAGGAGGTGAGAGAAAGGGAGGAGGGACCCAACACACCCTGGCACAAGGGAATAGTAAGATCTAAAATTGATGGTGAGGGGGGCGTAGAACATCTGATGGGGTTGGATTAAGTGCTTTGTAGCCAAGAGTACTGAGAGTTGGATGAAGGTCAAACATGATAGGAGAAAAGTAAACAGGAAGAAAGTAAAAAGAAATAGAGGAAAGAACTAGGAGACAAAAGACTTAAAAAAAAGAGATTTATGCATATGTGTAAGTACATTGACAGTAATAGGGATATAAGTCTGTACATATATATAAATGTTAAGCAGTAAGGTAGAAGATGGACATTTAATAACTACTCATGATGGTTTAAAAATGCTACACTAGGCTGAGCCCTGGTGGCACAGTGGTTGTGTGCGGGACTGCGGCCCACAGGGTTGACGGTTCAAATCCAGCAGCAACTCTCCAGGAGCAAGGATGGGAGTGGTTGTGTGCGGGACTGCGGCCCACAGGGTTGACGGTTCAAATCCAGCAGCAGCTCTCCAGGAGCAAGGATGGGCTTCCTACTCCCACCAGCGCAGTGATACCACCAAAAAAATTATACTAAAGATGTGTTCATTTTACTACCTCAACACCAAACAAAAATGAAAGATGTCCTGAATGTAGAATTGATAAACATGATTCATATAAATTATTTTCTAGGTAATTTCTTCATGCCTTTATTTTTACTTATACTTTCTCTCATATTTATCATTATCTCTATATAGATATATTGAAAATAGACTTATATAATTTGTAACCACCGTTTCAGTACACATATAGTGAGACAGACATATCCATGAGAGAGACAAAAAGGAGAACCCATGGTCAATGCAAGTCATCCCTCAAGGCAAGAACACTTTGTGCTAATAACTTGGACTTACGTGATGCTCACCTTTCCTCCATGATAGCTGAAGACAAATAGGTGCATAAGCAAATGTGGTGAAGAAAACTGATGGTGCCAGGCTATTAAAAGATAGTATCTGGCGTCTTAAAGACTTGAAAATAAACAAGTGACCATCTAGCAGGGAAGCAGTAAGGTTCACATGGAAGAACCACATCAACCTGTGTGATCACCAAGGTGTTGATGGGATCAGGCATCAGAAGGCCCCAAACAAACAAATACATTTATGCAAATGATGGGCATCAGAGCGAAGACCCAAAGCGCATCTGTAGATAATTGGACTCTCCCTTATAGAAGGGTCACAAGGAAAGAATGAGACAGAGTACAGCATGGCACTGATAGAACTCACAACATTCCTATAGTTCTTTAATGCTTTCCTCCCACTATCATGACCCCAGTTCTACCTCACAAATCTGGCTAGACTAGACTGGGGAATGTACTCTGGTGCAGATAAGAGCTCTTGACACACGGAATCCAGGACAGATAACCCCCTCAGGAGCAGCGGTGGGAGTGGCAATTACATGAGGGAAGGGGGTGGGGGGACAGGAGGAGAAACGGAGAATTGACTATCATGCCATATAACTACCCGCCCTCCCTCTTCCCAGGGGAACAAACAACAATAATGCGATGAAAAGAGACAGTGAGTGGTGTAAGGAAAATAGCAATAAGTTTTAATTTATCAGGGGTAGGAGGCCAGGAGGAATGGGGGGCAGAGAGCTGATAACATGGGCTTGAACAAAAAGGAAATATTCTGAAATTGATGATGGCAACATAAGTATAAATGTGCTGGATACAATTGATGTATGGATTGTTAAAAGAGTTGTAAGAGCCCCCAATAAAATGATTTATAAATTTAAAAAAATTAGCAACTGGGGAAGTCTCAAAATTTAAGTAAGCAATATTTGGTTCAAGCTTGAATTTTGCCACCAAGCCTTTACATTTTATGCATAGGTTTTATCAAACCATGTGATAGGTTTTGTGTTTTATTTTACATCTCTTTTGTGCAGTTTGTGAGGACTGTGCATGAATGTCTGCACAGTGACCCTGTGAATGAAGGACACAGTGATTAGAGATCTGCATTGGATAACGAGTATAATGAAATTTCCCTTCTTAAAGTGTATTAGAAATCCAGAGAGACAGAATGGTGAGACACAAGTGTGGTAAATGGATTTTTGTACAGATATATAATAGTAGGATTATTTAGCTACCATGGAGACAAATCATCTTTTATTTAATCTTCTGAATTTTCGAACCTTTTAAAGCTATGGAACCTCATTGTTTTTATCTTTCTTGCAAGTTAAACTATAAGAAATATTGAGACAGAGATAAACTAAATATTCTTTCTTTACCATTTCAAAAACCTTTGGAGTTGCCTCATGGAATTTTAGGTTTCTGCAAAATTCTGTCTGTAGGTCTTGCTTAAACATTTTTGTAATAATGATATTATTTGTCGTTAATCAGTGTTTCAGAGCTATTTACATGAGCTATGTAGCACCTCACATGAGAATATATTTGTTATATTGAAGTGAAAATATGGTTTGCCAACACATTTGTTTTGTAAAATCAAATATGCATATGTTGATCATGTAAAACAAGCAGACAAAACTACCCCCAAGTGGGTCTAATTTACCATGCCAATTAGCACATCATTTTTATTTGAATCTGAAAATATATGTGAGTTTTTACTTTTTTAAAGTCAAGTTAAACTGAGATTTTGATATCTTATTATTTGGATGGTTATAGTTGACATAACTGTATGGTATTAACAGTCATGTTTTTTACTGTTAAAAAGAAAAAAATTAAATATTTAAATTAATGTAAAACCCCACAGATTTGTAATGTTAACCTGTGTAGTGTCTACATAGCTTGAGAACTTGTAATATTTAGGAAAAGAAATGATAGGGATTTTTATAGACTCTAAGAAATAGAGGATAATGTTATAATAGAGGATAACAGTATAATGTTCTGTCTTGAGAACTCCACTAATTGATTAAACAGGGTTGAATTCAAGTTGTTTTAAAATACATTTGTAATTGGTTTCATTCATTACATTCTGAGGAATAATTATTTATTTATTTTTTAATTAAAAAAAATTTTTTTTAAGGCATCACTGCCCTCAGGTAGTGGGAGTAGGAGGCCCAGTCTTTGCTCCTGTGAGCGGGAATTGAACCTCCATCCCAGTGGGCCGCAGTCCCGCGCACAACCACCACACCACCGGGGCTCAGCCCCAGGAATAATTATTTTTGAGCTTTACATTGAACTATAAACAAACTTTCTATTTTCTCTCATAATAATGACTAATTAAGCCATATATTTGAGTAATCATCAATACAAACAAGACCATGACATTTCCCTCATTAAGATTATTATTATCTAAAAATTTTTAAGTTAAGATTACTAAATAAGTTTTAAATCAGATCTTTGAAAATTCCTATTTATCTATTGAGATAAAATATTTACACTCAGATATTGTCAGTAGTAATGAGTGTAATTTCTTTTTTAGAAACTAAGTGAAGGAACTATGAATCCCAGTCTTCATGAAGATATGCTTTATAGTTTGGCTGTATTTGCAATTTCCTGGTTGGTTTATGTAATTTATTGTGATTGAGCCTACCAAATGGGAAACGGATTAATTATGAAGAAGGTCTTAAAGTCACTGGTTGTGAGTGTTGAGTATCTGCCAAGGGTGGAACGTTGGAATAGTGGACCAAAGAAGTACTCTGCAGCACATTTTACCCACGTGTTGAACCCCGGTGGGGCGCCAGGCTAAGCACAGGACTTTTAGTCAACAGGTGAGAAGGTCAGAGCCACTCAAGTCCCTCAGAATTAAGATCTTGTGAACTGCATTCACAGCATTGAAAACCCTACTAGTGAGTGCAGTTTTACCCGTCACACCTAGGGTTCTCCGTGAGTCGTCATCTACTTAACCTCAACTGACCACAGTGTTGGGGGAATAGCTTCCCCGTTTTATCAGTGCCCAACCTTATACTTACTTTTGAGTATGAAATTGTATAATAATGTCACTATTAACATTAGATACATGCTACTATTCATAAGCAACGAAAAACCCCTTAGACATGGTTTAGGAAGAAGTTTTGTAAATATAGGAGCTGGGGTGAAATTGTTTAGACATTAAGGAGGTTATAATAACTAGTCTTTCCCCTAGTTATGCCAAATGCAATAAGTATAATTTTTGTAAACTTGAGAATCAAAGTACATTATGAGGGCATTGCCTTGGGAATAACAATGTCATAGTGTGCTCAATAGCATATGTCACTCAGTTTGTCACACTAGATTCATATAGATCAATATCTGTTGGGTCATCAATGCCCTTTTTTTATGAAAACTGCTTGGATTATGAGGTTAGATGTTTCTACCATGTAGCTCTTGAGCCCATGACAGCACTGCTACCTTTGTGGTAACATTTGTTCTGATTTTCTACTTCCTATTTTGAATAATTAAATGAAAATGACAAAAACACTGAGATTAACAAGATATGTTTTGTTTAATATATAAGGTACATGAAAATTAAAGAGAGTTGTTTTTTCTTCTCCAGAAGATTGAAAAAGTGCTGTGTGCTTCTATCTCATTGTATTTTCTCTTTCTACAGAGAAAAATGTTCAAACACTGCCTCTTTGAATATCATCATAAAACCTGCAAACGTCCCCATCCTTTGCCAGAGTAAAAGACTAGTTATAGACTCAAGAATTTTGCTCCCATCAAGTCAATTCTGACTCACGGTGACCCCATAGGACAGAATAGAACTGCTTTTGTAGGTTACCAAGACTATAACTCCTTAGGAGTAGAAAGCCTTATCCTATTCTGGGGAGCAGGTGGTGGTTTTGAACCACTAACCTTGCAGTTAGCAGCCCAAGGAATAATCACTATGCCACCAGGGCTCCTAGTATTAGAATAGCAATGGGTTTTTCCTGAGGACATGTCTAAAGTAAATGAATTGAGCCCTCCTCATCCCTAAGCCATAGTCTGGCTATGTTTCTTCGAAGATTTATTTGTTCATTTACGAATACATAAAAAGATGGCAAATAATAACTTGTTCTTTTTTTTAAGTTCATTAATTTTTTTTCTTTGTAAAACATTTTGAGGGCTCTCATAGCTCTTGTAACAATCCATACATCAGTTGTATCAAGCACATTGGTACAGATGTCGCCATCCTTATTTTCAAGACATTTACTTTCTATTGAGCCCTTGGTGTCCACTCCTTTTCGCACCCCCTCCCTGCCTCAAACTTTGCTTTCTTTTTTATTTTTAAATTAAAAATCATTTTATTGGGGGCTCGTACATCATTTTTCCAATACATAAATAAACATACTGTGACAAGAACCCTCACACATCCTCACACTAGTTCTATGGAGGAAAAATTGATACAGAATAAAGAACTTGCCAGCATGGACTGCTATTGGGAGGAATCAAATTCGCTGCCGTGTAGTCAATTATGTACCTATTTGACAAGGTAGACCTGCCCTTGTGGGTCTGAGACTGTAACTCTTTAGATGAATAGAAAGCCTCATGTTCTTCAGTAGAAAATGTGGTGGTTTTGAACTGCTAACCTTGTGGTTAGCAGCCTGCCACTTAACCCACTTTGACAAAAAGTTGGGTTTTTCATAATGGGCTCTAAGAGCCTTTCTTTCTAGAAAGATGACTCTGTTAAAGGCACTGTATGACTACAAAATTAGTGACCCACCAGACAATGTTCACTGATTCACATTTGTCTTCTAGTGATCTTGAAACTTTTTTGGGGGAAATATTTCACCTCCTAGGTTGGAAGAGACTAAAGTTTAATAGGGAGGTGAAAAATCACAACTAAAGTCTTCCCCCTAGTTAATACGCCATTTGAAATTCACACCGCCATGGTCTCTTGTTGTAGTTGTTAGGTGCTGTTGAGTTATTTCTGACTCCTGGCAGCCCTATAACCTCTGTATTTATACATTATTTTTGTTATAAAATGAACAGGGAAATTAGCCATTTTCGAATATGAGCGCCATTGAGTTCTCTCTGGAATTCTAATTTTTAGTAGTAGTAATATCACATCACCCAAACAACACTTCTGCATTATCCTTCCAACAGCCCTCCAGTTGGTGATTGTGGAACAAAACCTATGAATGTGTCGTAACTGGACCATAAATAACTTATTTGAACTCGTAGACACAACTGTCCTTTTCTTTTAGGAGCTCACCACACACAAAACCCTACAAATTTGTGAAACCAGCAGGCCATATGGACTGTGTCTGTGCCATTCTGCAGGATACATAATTGAAAGTTCTCTTTCTCCCAAGTATTTTGGAAACTTCAGTCATTTAGATGTCTCTTTATGATCTTGCCAACCTATTTATTAAATCTTTGTTTAAAATGATTTTTATTAAATTTTAGCCTCTTCCCAAGCTATAACATCATTATAATTATAGAGTTGGTGAGCTAGTTACAGTATTCTAATACATTTATTAAAATTATGTTGTGTGTGCATCATCTGAAATCACAGTGTTATGCACAGTAGTCTGCTTACCCCTAGTTAAGAAGCACTGCTTTTAGCTCTCTGCAGCCTGGAGCTGAATACTGCTGAAGGCTGCATTTACCCCTTCAAACCACAGGTTTTCTAAAATCATAAATAGCAGCACCAGGACCTTAGTGAGTAGAAAAGTGGCTACCCACCTTCCAAAAGTACTCATTTACATACTGAAATATCTGATAATATTTGGCATATTCTATAGCAAAATCACCCCATGAACAAACTTAATCTCATAAAATAAAATATATAGCTAATTATGAACTCATTGACATCCTTGAGCCAGTGCAGAAGTTAAGAGTTTGGATGCCAGAGGGACTCACCTTGGCACCTTGACCTACACATCACAAAGTCAGCTATCTTGGCCCGAATTGTTGCAGTTAGTAAAAATGGTAATACAACACGCCAAATCATTTCTCAGTTAGCTTCTTCAATGTTTACCTTGTGTCAAAGTCATGAGCTTATAAAATTTTTCCCCCAAATTCCAGACAATCTGGGATGTAATCAGCCTAAACTGTCTGGATTCGATTTAGAAGATTTGAGATCATTAGTAAACAGTTGTGATTAAGAAATTTAACATTGCCCCTAAATGTCAGTTCTCTCAAAAAGAGTATCATTTCATTCATATTGTAAGCTTCCATTTATCTTCTATCACACTCTTAATGAGACCCATATATAAATATGTGTCAGTGTATCCAAGGTCAACTGAATGCCGTTCATTTAATACTTCTTTATATCAATGTTATAAAGATAATTTTGGTTATTTCCTGTGCTATTTAAAAAATGTTGCACCTGGTTTTTGGCTTTACTTTCCTTTACTTTTTCATATTCTCCTCTTCCTTTCTATTTCCGCCAGCATAGCTTCAGTTAAAATAGGTACCTGATTTGATTGTCAACCAAGGAAAAGTGGATTATCTGTGTCTTAGGATAGAATGTAATTATGCATACATGTCATGCTATGTGAAAAACCTTAACGTGAATTGTTTTTTACTATTTAATGGGTTAAAGAGGATTTTTTTTTGAGGGTTTAGAAGTGCCAAGAAGTTTTTAAAAGTTTAAAACCCGAAATACTATTTATAATTCTCCATACAGTCTCCCACATTTTTGGACAAGTTGTATGTAGTTTTTCATATGTTGAAATTTAGATAAGATTGAACTCATAAAAATATAGATATGACTGGTCTCGATTTTCCTATAAATATCTTTAAAGTAGAAAATTTCCTTACATTTATTTATAAATGAGATGTTTTTGTGGTTAGTTTTACAAATAATATATTTACAGATATTCTTATAATCGGTGTCTTCTTCACACAATTCAAAGCATTGCCACTGTCTATAGGACAAAAACAAATTTAGGTAGTAATGTTTTGGGGCCTCATTATTCATCCAAACCCTATATATCTCATACTACTCTTTATTAACCAAAATCTTAAGGATTTTTCTAAGCGTCTCTGAAATGCCTTGATAAGAGAAAACAGATAAATTACAAGACAACAATCTGCTGTAAGCAATGGAGTTAAAAAACAAAATGTTGAGGGTATAATATAAGTCTGGTTCATTGTACCCTATATTAAGGACTGACAAACATGTGAGCAGGTCTGGCTAAGATGACAGAAGAGTAAAAGATTGATATCTATTCTGATTTCTCAGTGCCAATGCTTGGCTAATTGTAAATGTTTTCACCCTTGTTTGTATCTTTTACAATTAAATAGCAGGTTCTACTTGCAAATATACGCCTGTAGTTCTTTCAGTATACATTTGAAATCCAGGGAATTTATCTGCTACAGAAAATCGAAGTAACTTGAACAGTATTTGCAGGAATTTAATTACTAAGGTTTGTTTTGATTAAGCTCATACATAGTATGGTAAAAGAAGTGGCAAAGAGTCAACTCTACAATTGAATTTTGTAGCTGCATTTAGACATGACCATTAAATAATTTTGATATTTCTACCTCTACCATTTGCTTTGGTCCTGCTGTTGTTTGCACGTAAGATGTCATAGTTAAATACTTCCTTACAGGTGGGTCGGTTTATATCCATACTACTGTCAATAAGATTTGTTCCGTTTAAGAACATCCCAGGAACTACAAAGTGATAGAATTGATACTGCTTGTTTTCAGGGAGCTCATAGGGGCAAATGAGTACTGCAAAGAGTTACAAAATACACGAGGACATTCTGAGAATTAAACTATATCCGAGATGGCTTTACATTTGACTATTAACTTCAAGGCCAGTAGTTCAAAACCACCAGCTGTTCTGTCAGAAGAAGAAGCCCACAGAGGCATTTCTCCTCTATCCATTAAAACTGCTAGGATTGGTAATTGATTTGATGGCAGGAAAGTTTGGTTTGTTTTTGTTTTTAGAGTTGACTCAACAATTTGAAAAGGGAGAAGGGATATCACCAGTGGAAAGGGTGAAGCTTGTGTCAAACCAAACAAAGAGTGAAGTGCTACTTAGTAAAGCCATGTAACAATTCCCAGGAGCGCATAATACATGGCTTTTGCCAAGAATGCTAGGTAACTACTCTCTAATTAGGAGGAGGAGATAGAACATAGGGAGAAACCACAGGACAAAAAAGAATGTTTCCAACAAGAGGAAAGTTCAAAAAGGAGTGCTTGTAAGGTACTCCTAGAGATTATTCAAAGAGGAAGGTTAACAGTACACTTTGAATATGTCTTTCTGATGGCCTTTGACAAGCAATAGACACATGCGATGGCTTTGGGAGTTAGAATGATAAAGGTTTTCAGAGGAGGATGGGAGAAGAGGAAACCGAAATGTACCAAGTGTGGAAGTAGAAGGCTTCTGTATCATTGACTGTGAACACATGATGAGGAGTATTAGGAAGAGAAAGCAGAAAGTCCCATCACTGCCACTCATGCCTTTGCTGGGAGCTACTTGAGCATGCTTGAGGACTAAGAGGGGAAAACCCCCCACATAAACAACAGAAGGACTTGGCACACAAAGCAGAAAGGGGCAGCAGGAGGATGGCAGCACCTGTGCTAAAGCATTGAGGGGGAGTCTGCCCCAGGGGCAGGAGGAAGAACAACTGTGGGAGATGGAGGAGAGGATAAGAGCGGAACAGTATTTTAAAGACTGCTGGGGGGGTGAAGGGGATATGTCATGGTTGGTGGGAGGGCATGCTTTTGATTGTATTTTATCTTCACCCTATCACCCGGTGGGTGTGGATAGCTGGAGGAGCATGAGTGAAGAGGAACAGCGTAGTGGTGAAATGTCAGAAAAGCCAGCTGTGTGGAATGAAGAGAGGAGCAGCCCCGGGTCTGCAGTAGGATTCTTAGCGATTAGGAGGGGCTAAGTGACAATAAACCAGTAGTTTGTAATGGTACCTTCCTCCTTTAGAATTACAGTGAATTGTGTGTGTGTTGGGGGTGGGGGGAAGAGGGGGTTGGGGAGTATATTCCGGTATGCATTTTCAATGTGTTCATAGGTGATATACATGTATTTATATGTATGCGAGTTTTTTTGGTGAGCGTACGAGTCAAGATTTGTGCTCTGGAATTAATCCCAGTGTAGATAATTTAAAAATATTAATGGAACTTTATCTGTTTTTCTAGTCTTGGGTTAGGCAAGAGATGACTAAAAATGTGTTGTCATAGAGATGGAAGGAAACCTAGGATTGTAAAGAGCAGGAGGTGCAGAGGCAATCCAGAAGAGGCAGTGCTTAATATGTTGCAGAATGGAGCTGGAACAAGCTTCTAGGGGGCAGTGATTCTTCTTGAATGGTTGATGCTAAGCCCGTGAAAATTCTAGAGCAAAGGACCAACACAAGTGGTCTATGCTGGCTACATTCTATCTGTACGAAGTACAGTAAGGCACAAAGTAGTTTGAATGAAGAAACGTTCAGGATGCTAGACGTAGTTTAAAGTTTATAGCTGACATGACTTTCATCAGTCATTTGATCTGAAAATATTAAGAAACCAAAATTATCTTGAGTCTTGAGCTGAGTTTGTCCTTTGAATCTCGTAAAAGTTGTAGTTTTTTTTTTTTAAAGTAATTTTATTGGGGGTTCTTACAGCTCTTATAACATTCAATACATCTTCTGTAGCAAGCACAATTGCACACATGTTACCACATTTATTTCCAAACAGTTTCCACTTGAACCCTTGATATAAGCTCCTATTTCCCCTACCTTTTTTAAAAAAATGAATCATTTGTTTGGGGACTCATACACCTCCCCTCCTGATCCATACATGCAACAATTGTAGGCAGGCCACATTTGCACACTTGTTGCCATCATCACTCTCAAAACATGCTCCCGCCACTTAAGCCCCCCAGTAAAGGGTTGTAGTTTGAATCCAATATTATCTAAATCTGGCCAGTTACAAAAGAATTTGATGTTAAGAATGACATACACATCCTGAATGAGGGCAGGATCTGCCCTGGGCCAGTGGTGGAATTCCTAGTGACGGGCTAAAATAAAGTTTACAGTTTTACTAATGTTTTATATCTGCAAATGTGTCTTTTCATATGTAAATCTGACTTCCAAATTAGGAACTTAGCATATGTCAAGAGATCATTTAGGGCCCATGAAATGGTATACTCAAACACTATTCATTATTCTGTGGTATCATCTCTATGGAATGTGAAATTAAAAAAAAATTAAAATTGTGTGTTTTATTGGCAATATTCAAATGGGGAAAGGAGTAAACATCTTTTTGTTTTTGTACCTAATAAAAATTTCCTGGACTATCTGTACCTAGATTGAAAGAGAAAGTACATTGTTAAATAAAGCAGAATTATGTGAGACCCAGTCCGGTGGTGCGTAATTAGCAGATCATTAGGCGAGAGGGGATGCCCCCTCAACCCCACCTGACTGACTGCACCCAATTTGTCCCTAAGAAGTACATCATGCTGCTCAAATAAAATTGTTCCCTGAATATTTTATGTTTCCGCAACGGAATCACTCTCTCCCTTGAGCTTGACTTTGGATTTGCCAGACACACTGACAACACTGCACTTCTTATTTTCTCCACATGACCTCAGCTTCTGCTTAAAAAATGTTCGAATAAAGGTGGCTTTTGTTTATATCTCGCTTGCCTGTGATATATTGACAAAGTGTCTGCCGGCTGAATGGAATAGTTTTACAGTATGAGTGCTGCTTTCAGCCGAGGGGCAGGACTTGGGCTTTAGAAGGAAGTGAATTGGATAGGTCAGGAGAATGTACCATTTGTAAACACCCCTTTCCTTTTTTATTCACGTGTCAGGGCAGCAGGGCAGGCGGTTGAGTGCCTGTCCCTGTGCAGTGCCGGAGGGAAAGCAGCTTGGAAGTCAGCTGCAATTTTTAAACCGTGTTTTATGTTCCCTCGGTAGATCTTGAAGTGCTTGGACTTGTGTTGGAAGCTGTTTTGAAACTAACATGGTTTAGTCCACTAACTGCATGTTGGGTAAATTCAAAACCCACATGCTCGTCCTCTTGCAGTGGAATAAGTCACATCTGATGGACATTTTCTGTGCTTATAGCATAGTAATGAACGTCTGACAGGCACGACCTTTCATAAGACAACCCACACTATTGGCTTTCTGCCCAGAATATTGCTGCAACACTATCTGTGATTGGTTATCTCTCTATCATGCATTGCTTCACAAGGGGAAACGGCCCCCTTTTTTAATAAATCTACGATGGCTGGCTGTAATTTGCCTCACTGTAAGTATTTGTGTGTGTGTGTGTGTGTGTGTGTGTGTGTGAGAGAGAGAGAGAGAGAGAGAGAGAGAGAGAGAGAGAGGGAGAGAGAGAGAGAGAAGCTGCCTTGAATATTACTTAGCCGGGTATCACATGGCAAGGTTGTGATACTGTAGGACATCAGTGAAGTGCTCCTTAGTAAATCTTAACCTATCTCTTTTTTCTACAGGTTGGTACTAAGAAGTGCCTTTCCTGACGTCTCTGCTGCTTGGAACCGCTTCTAGAGCAGTCTCTGCTTTTGCCTTGCTTGCTGCCAGCTAGACTGTGACGACAGCACCTCCACCTTCCACCTCTAGCCCAGACACCCCCATTTCTACTTATAATCAAGAGAAAAGCTCTAAGTATCTGGCATTGCACTAGGCTGCTTTAGTTTTAAAAGGAAAGTTTGCTGAAAAAGTAAGATATCTTCTGCCAGGAAATCAAGGAGGAAAACAAAAAAATCATTTTCTCGATTTTGCTCTAAACTGCTGCATCTGTCTATGCCAAACTAATCAATACCGATTGCACCACCAAACTCCATTGCAAATTCAGCTGTGAGGAGATTCCCTTTCAGACAACTTTGCTGAACACAGCTTGGAAATTTGGTGTCAAAAGGGTCCGCCACGTTTTCATGCTTGCATTTTGGGCTCCAAATTGGCATTGGGAAGGGGTTACTGAGAGCACAAGGCTGATCCAAGGCCCTACTTTTAAACGTCCATCTACTTCCAGTTGTAGTATTCCTCTAAAAACCAAACTTCTTTCAAATAACAGTTTCATGCTGTGAATTTCTAGTGGGAGATCTTTTCCTTCTTATCAACGACACATTTTTCCATGTACTTTTAAAGCCGGGAGTGGGTCAAAAGTATTTTGGAAGGGACATTTTCATCATCATTTTCCAGTTTTGTCAGTTCAACTTTTTTTATTTTTATTTTTTGGTGGGGGGGCTGTTGCTGTCCCCCCTCTCCCCCCCAGGTGGGATTTGGTTTGTTGGTTTCACTGAAAAATATAACTACCTGTAAAATCTAAACATGGCTGTTAGTGTCACGCCTATTCGGGACACTAAATGGCTAACACTGGAAGTATGTAGAGAGTTCCAAAGGGGGACTTGCTCACGGCCAGACACGGAATGTAAATTTGCACATCCATCGAAAAGCTGCCAAGTTGAAAATGGACGCGTAATCGCCTGCTTTGATTCATTGAAAGTGAGTAAATATTATATTCTTTTAAGGATAAAGGGACTATGGGCAGACAGCCTGCTGAGATTGGAATTGCGATTTGCTTTGTTAATAGTTTAGTTACTTGGTGTGTTGTTATTGATGATGTTGGAGTGGAAAGGTTTATCAATAAGTATTAGAACCAAGTCTGGCCAAACTTTGTTTATTGTGAATAATTGTATTTTTTTTAACCCTTCGGTTTTCTTTTTCTAGAGCAGAAATTGTCCACGTACTCTAGCTTACTAACAGCAAGGCTATTTTCTAGCTATAGAAATGCAGAATATAGACACATGTGTGAATTTAACACTTAGATGTTGTATATACAAGGTCACAGAGCAGCTGAACGAAGATGGGGTAATTTGTGCTTTTATTTGGAAAGCTCTACCCTAATTAAAAAATATAGCAAATTTGAAGTCTGTTAAAGTTAGACTTTTCACTCTTAATATTTTGACATTATAATTATTTTATGAGCACATTGTCTTAAGGTCAGGATACTCCATTTTGGTGCAAATATAACTACAAGTACCTTCTGAATTACTATTAAAAGACCTTATCTGAAGACACATTTTGTTGAATGTGATTTTTAAACTGGTGGAAACTCTAAGAACTGTTATTAACTGGATTATTTAGCTTTACATAATCTAATGTGAAGTAATTAACTTTGTTAGGTCTCGTCTCTGTGCATGTTTATTGTTTATTTTCCACTCAGCTAGCAATGTAACAAGTTTGCAGTTGTGGTATTGTAACGCTAAAAGATTCACTTTTGCATTTCTTGACATTTAAAAATGTAATTAGGTCCTTAATTCAGGTATCAAGTTTGAAAGCTGATCTTTTAAAAGATAGGATATATGTTTTTATTTTGACATGCAGGATGGAGATTTCAAGGGTGATGTATTAAGAAATCTAATTGACTTGCTTTGAACACTAATACCTCCATTCGATTAACTCTTTGAACCTCTGAGGAGAGGATCACAAACGTTTTTTCTTCTGTGGGGGTGGGTGCAAGGGAGAAGCAAACAGTGCTGTAAAGTAATAGAATAACTATGTCATTAACAATATTGGGATGAGTTACTTAGGAGTTACCTGTTTTAGTTCATGGCTTTTTGGTCCAGTTTGGTTTGCTCACTTCGCTGAAGTTTTTGACAAATGACTCCATGGATATCCTCTTCAGAGTAGACTGGAAAAAGGTGTTAGCCACAACAAAACTTTTTGTAAACTGCTATAATATTTTTGTCTCATAACCCTAATGACCAATTATCAAAACTTCCAGCTTTCCCACAAGCCTTTCTCTTATTTCCTTTGAAAGGCATTGATGAAGGGCAACAGTGGCCGTGCCTTTGAGAATGTGTTTTCCTAAATCCAAGCTGGCTGTATTCAGGTGTAATTAGAGACTGAAACCATAAAACGAGGGGCAAAGGGCTAATTACACTGGTCAGTAACCAGCTGTGCCCACAAGTAACCCTGTTTTGACCCAATTACTAGTAAATCCAATTTTTAATCCTACAGACAGTGGATGATGCACTCGTAGCTGCAAAATGAAGGACATTACGTTTGGCTGTGACTTTGAGTGGTTTTAGAGAAGACCTGCCTCCACAGCCATTTGGAAACATTGTGAAACATTAATATTCAGTTGCTATTTTTCCATCTCAAAATATTTTTTTAGTTGCTGCTCATTTGTGGTCACCAAACAGTCCCCCTTTGAGAAAGCAGCAGCATTGCTTAACGACACACTACGTGGTTAAGACGATTCAGCAGCCACATCAAGGACGTGAAAAAACAAAACCAAAAACGTTTAATTTTAAGATTCTAATTTTATTCCTCAGCCAAAGTCGTTAGAGACATTAATCAATGCAAACTTTGTCCCAATTCTTTGTTTTCCCAAGAAGAACGATGATTTAATTGATAGTGTCTAAAAGTTGGTAAATATTTTGGCTTTGGTTAAGAGGGAGGGAAAAATCCACACAGTTTTACAGAGGGCCTTTTTAGCAAACAATGACTCCTTAAATGTTAGTAAAATAACTATTAGGAATTCATTAAAGACAATATTGGGTGTGCAGCTTAAGTATTCATGTTTCAAAATCCTTGTTCATGCTATGCTTGCAATCAATACACTATGAGGTTCTTAATACAGCGTTCAGAAATCCTGTCTTTGAGCTCGCTGTGTTTGGCTTCGTGGCTAACACAGATCGAAACCATATTTTAAAGCAGTTAAAGTAACTCTGTGACTCATGCTCCAAGTTCTGAAACCTGGGAGCATTCTGAGTTTTCCCTGCCCGTCACTGCGAGATCATTTGTATTGTCTCAGAGAGTAAACGGAAGGAATTTTGAAAACTTGTAATATCCTGACTTCTTTAATAAAATGTTTTCTAGGTGTTACTTAAATCCCAGCCTCTTCTGTGCTCTTGAGCCATGAGATGGAGGTAGCCTGTGTAATCTACTATTTTTAGAAAGTTAGGAAAGCAAACCAAATACTCTCTGAGAGGACCCTGTGAAATGGCTGTACCCTTCAGCTGTGCTCGTTCAGACTTTGGCCAGGTTCCCAGGTGCCTTACGTTTGTAGAAGACTTTGAGTTGGAAGAGAAGAATTCATTTCATTAAAAACAGAAGTCAGTCTGCTCAAGAAAGTTTTTATTTATCTGAAAAGGGAGAGTAGTCACTTGGCACACTGCTAAAGCTCGTAGGAAGAAAATTAGCTGATAGTGTTTTTGTTTCATGTTGGTGACTTTAAGGCTTAAATAATTAGTTTAAATTTGTTACATGGAAACGCAGAGTTCTGTATCACAATAAATGTGTTGTTAAGGAAAACAGGAATGCATGATAAGGTGGATTAGATGAATATATTAAATAATCAGAAGTAGAATGCTGTTAGAACAAAGACTGTACTAATATAGCGTACAAATTAGATGATATCTGAGACACCGAGTGTTGGTCATTTAATGTTCCTTTTACATGTGCAGTCCTACTTTATGATTAGATACTAAGTGTGTATTCAACCTGAAGAGTTAAATTGCTTTTCAACTATAGGTTTGGGTGTGTTAGCTACTTTGGAAACATTTGAAAGGTGCGTTATTTTCTCCTTACCCCTAATGGCTTGTCAAGGGGCTCCTGAAAAGAGAGAGGGAGGGAGGAAAAGAGAGAGTAAGAGAAGGAAAAAAAAAAAGCCAATATTACAAGCCATTGTTAAAATGATCCCATTTTTTTCCAGAAATGATTCAGAGAATAATTAATTACATGTTCTCAACTTTCTTCAGTTGGTATTGAGCAACTAAAATTTAGACTGTCAATGTGAAGAAAACCTGCATAATACATTTTAATGCCAAATTGTTTACATTCTTGAAAAATAAAATTTCACAATATGGTCCATGGACTAGACTCATTACCTATTGAATTCTTCTTTTTCAAATGCCCACTCATTATTTCCAAGGTGGGAGAAGATAATTATTATATTTATAAGCTATTATCAAAAATATATAGCAAAAGTCTGTTTAGTTTTGAATACTTTAATAACTTTCACATTAGGCAATTTCATTTTTGGTAGCTACACATCTATCTCAATATTATAGAAGTTCATGTATAATACAGCTGATTCTATTTGTCATGGTCACACCAGCGCAGAGATCAGATTCCACTGCAAAGTGACCTGGAATCAAGGACATGGGACAAACAATTTTAGAGCGCTTCTGAAGAGTTAGCCGATATACGGAGTAAGAAATCTGCTGTTAGACACACAATTCATGTCCAGGTAAATGAGAAACTTAAAAAAAATAAAAGCCAGTAAGCCAAATCCTGTCTCCAGATGGCCATATGGAGTTTGGCTGGCATAACTGAGCATTATAAACTTATCCTGTGGGTATTTCCAGTTAAATTTTAGAAGATCTCTCATTGTTTGCATACAGTCTCATCAACCTAGACAACTGCCTATGATGTTACATTCTCTTTTCATGGAGACCTTAGTTTAAGTGATGAAACAATTATGTGAAATATTATATGCAGGTTTCAAACTAACCATCCAGCTTTGGAAAAAAAAATTTTGCTCTGATAGGATTTTAGTTTTTTTTTTTTGGGGGGGGGGGTGGGCATCACGGCCCTCTGGTGGTGGGAGTAGGAGACCCAGGCTTTGCTCCTGTGGAGCTGGAATTGAACCTCCATCCCAGTGGGCTGCAGTCCCACGCACAACCACTACGCCACCGGCGCTCAGCCCAGGATTTTAGTTGTAAGATTTTCCCAATCCTTTTTTGTAAAGATATTTCTCATTAACTAATAAAACAGTGGCAGATTATTTATTACATATGTTTAGTCCTATGGGCACATATTCCAAGCGTATTTCAATTAAAAGTGACACAGAAACACACTGCCATACAACTATAAGGCAAAAGTTGTACAGCAGGCTGTTTCATGTAAAAGTTCATATTCCGTTCCCTAAGGAGAAACTCTATAAGTTTACAAAAAGAACATCATCATCCACTCTGACAGGCTTCTCTTTAATGAAATCCTCAATCACTGCTGCTGAATCAGTAATACTTATAACTAGATCCATGTGCCTATTTTATATTTTCATTGGTAGAAACTCTTTGGACAACTCTTTTAAGATGAGTGCAGATTTTCAAACTAACTGGTAAATTAAAAAAAAAAAAAGATTAAATCAACCTCCATAGAGCACTAGTATTAGAACTAGTTCATTTGTTTCCATTTAGAAGATCTTAGTCCATTGTTTCTAGTTTTCCTTATCTCATTAAACTTTGTTTCCAGCAATGTGGCACTCACAATTGAGTTCAAAGTTACACTATCACTCAGACGTTTACAATTACATAAAAATCTCATATATCAAAGCAAGTCCATGCAAGAGGCTGTTGGTGACTGAAAAGAGTCCACGTGGTGGGAAGTAAATCATCATATTTCACATGTGCCTACTGCAGAGGAGAGGTGAG
The DNA here is from genome assembly GCA_004026705.1 of Nesogale talazaci. Taxonomy (NCBI): domain Eukaryota; kingdom Metazoa; phylum Chordata; class Mammalia; order Afrosoricida; family Tenrecidae; genus Nesogale; species Nesogale talazaci. Next base: position 84,729 of record PVJH01001961.1, read on the forward strand.
AGGTGAATGCTCTTCAGATCCAGAGCAGACACCTAAGGGCCAAGATTGGGACGTTTATGCTGTCACTTTGCTCCGCAAAGACAAATAAGAGGATTTTAACTATCAACCTTGCTAATCTGGTACCTTGCACATTGAGCATTGTTTCTGCCTTCCCATGTATGATGACCAAAGTTGTGTGTGTTTTTTTTTATGGAATGCTTCACAAATTTGCGTGTCATCCTTGCGCAGGGGCCATGCTACCCTTCGTTGTATCGTTCCAATTTTTTTTTTTTTTAGTATATATGCTGCCGTAGGGAGCACAGTTGTGTGTTTTCTTACAAAGAGAAGCATTGAGTTAGTTTGGGATTTATTTACTTAAGCACCAACTGAAGCATTCTGTGCTTTTATTTTGTGTGTGTTTGTTTGTTTTGTTTTGTTTGTTTTTGGGGGGGCATCACTGCTCTCCAGTGGTGGGAGTAGGAGGCCCAGCCCCACTGCTGGAATTGAACCTCCGTCCCAGTGGGCCGCAGTCCCGCGCACAACCACTATGCCACCGGGGCTCAGCCCGCATTCTGTGCTTTTAGATAGGGAAAGCCAGCCATTCCTTAGGATTTCCCAGGGTACAAATCTTGGCCAGGAACAGATAACTTCCTTTTTCTCCAGCAAGTTAGCTAGTGCGTTTGAACTACTAACTTAGGGGTTAGCAACCCAATACCTAAACTATAGCACGACTGGATCTTTGTCCATGTTATTAGATCCACATTCATGATGGTCAACCGGAGTCTTTAATTTAGCATTGATTATTTGGCATTAGTGCTCAGAAATAGCAGGAAAAGCAACTAGGAAACCTTGATAGAAGTCTTCATTTAGACCCAGTCTCTGGGTCACGAAAACGGAGCAGTTCCTAATCGTGTCATTCAAGAATTTGTAGGTCAGTTTGAATAGGTACATGTGGTTTTTATTTAACTTTACTTAGTACAAGGAAAAGCTCAAGGCTTTTTAATTAAAAGCAAGTGTAGCAAGTGCAGAGGTGCCCTGCTGGGTTAGTGGTTAAACAGAGAGTTGTGATTCCCGTGGTTGGCAGTGGAAACCATTAGAAGTTCATCCTCATCTTCTCAAGGCTGGGCGTTCTACTTTGTAAATATTTACAGTTTTGGAAACCCATAGAGGATTGCTATAGTCAACATTGACTGGATAGCACTGAGGGGGATAGTAAATGTAGGTGATTGTTATAAAGAATTGTTTGGAGGTCGGGCTAGTACTCATTCCAAAATGAAGACAGATTTATACATCATTGAAGCAGAGGTTCAAAGATGGTAGTCCCTGGCTCAAAGATGGGGATAATTGCCATGCTTTGGATGTGTGTGACTCTCCTCTTTTCTGTCGGCAAACCACTCACATGCATTAGCTTCCCAGAGAGCTTGGAATCGCTCAGTAAGCCTCCTTCTCCAGGACTTTGACCTGTAGTTTTTCCCATTCAGTACAATTAGACAAGTTGTCAAAATTTTTGATCTGTTTTGGTTTAGCTTCTAGAGTGTGAAGCTTTGTATTAAAGAGAAAGTATGAGTTATCAGTTAAATCAGAAGTTTGTAACACATGAACTGGTAAAACTTCATTTTTTGAGGGGGCATAACTGCCCTCTGGTGGTGGGAGTAGGAGGCCCAGTCTTTGCTCCTGTGGAGCAGCTGCTGGAATTGAACCTCCATCCCAGTGGGCCGCAGTCACGCGCAAAGCACTACACCACCGGGGCACAGTCCTGTAAGGCATTTTTGAAAAATTTTTTCATGTGAATTATATCATAAGTGAGCATTTCTAGTTAAGACTTATTACTCTAATGGTCATTTATAGTACACTACATAATTACATACTTTTTTGGGGGGGCATCACTGCCCTCTGGGTGGTCATGGAAACTACCCAGCCTTGTTCTCGGAGAGCTGCTGCTGGATTTGGACCGCCAAGCCTCTGGCCGCAGTCCCGCATTCAACCACTATGCCACTGGGGCTCAGCCCACAATTACATACTTTTATCTATCACAAACTTCTTTTGAAAATATTAAATGCACATCTACCTATAGCATTATTTGTATATACGGCACATTTTGAAAGATTTCCACTTTGAAAGTGTGATGTCTTGTGAGGGACAATAATGACTCATATTTACAAAAAATACTGATAGTTACTAAACTTTAACTTCTTTGCATTACAATTTGATGGGCAGGTGGTCTCCTTGATGCTTTTGAATCATGGCTGTCTCTCATCCTCATTCTTCTGCCTGTGTTTTCTTGCTAGCTCTGATTTCTTTCCAGTTTTCTGTCAAGCTTTTCAGAATTTTGTGGTGAGGATAGAGACGTTAGAATCCAAATTTCTTAAGCCACAGTTTTTGAGGAGCACAAGGAGGATTATATAAAAATTATAAGATGGTCACTCAAGCACCCACTAAAAAAATGTGTATTCCAACAAGAAGAGGCCAGGGCAAAGATGGTCCTCATCTCAGGGCAGTCAGGCTCCTTTCAAAAGAGGTCTTTTAAGCCCCACCCTTTGATTTACCTTGGCTTCTAATTAGCTAACTGACAGCAAGGGTAGCTGAGAACTGTAGTCCTTTATTGACTTGCTTAAACTCTGGCTTCTTGAAAGGCAAATTAGACGGGGAGAATGAAAGTCAGAAAAGCACGTAGAATACATTTGAATTGGAGAACCAGGAATCCATTTCTACAACAAAGTTCCAGTAACCTTCAGAATCAAGCACATTTCCCTGAAAAGTGCCTGAGTATGGGAGTTGAATAGAGCTTGCTTCTGAAGAGAAACATACTAAGGGTTGCCTCCCCCCCCCCAACAACAACAACAAAAAACAAAACAAGGACATGTTTTTTCAAAGCTGTGTTTAATTTTTTTTTAACAAAAGAACCATATCACCTTCAAAGTATTCTCCATTACACTTAATAAATTTGTCAAATCTGAGATTCCATTCTTGGAAACATTTTTCAAATTCATTTGGTTGGCTGACAGCACCACCCTTATTTTTTATTCACCTTTTCTGTGTCATCAAATTGCTGTCCTTTCATGTCCCTCTGCATTTGAGAAAGCAAAAAGTTTCACGGAGCAAGCTCAGGTGAGTAAGGTGCATGGGCAAGAGAGGATGCTGTTTTGTCACAAATTGGTGTACTGAGATGGCTACATAAGCAGGTGCATTGTTTGGGTGGCAAAACTCGAGCCCCGTCTGCCATGAATCAGGCCTTTTTTGTCGTGCATTGCCATGTTTCCAGAACTTATAACTAGAAAGCTTGATTAACAGTCTGATCCGGTGCAACACATCTTAAATGCAACAAGTTGACATTTTCATCCTTTTGGGAAATTGATGGATGGAAGGAGATTTGCCATCAATCGACATTTCACCTTTTTGAAATAAGAAAACCACTCCTACACTTGATTTTTGTCCCCATAGCGCTGTCCTTGTAAGCTGTGTTCAGCATCACAGCAGCTTCTGTGACATTTTTTCAGAGCAGGAAACAAAATTGCACAGTCGCATGCCGTTATCTTAAACTGATCATCACAAAAAATGAGGTTGGGAGAAAACTGCTCCTATGATAAAAAGTCACTGCGACCAGAGAGAACCTTCCCCAGCTCACACCAGTGGATGCACTAACTCAGATTGAGTTGCTTGATGCTTGCCTGGCGGAAAAAATACATACTACAAAAGCTTCTGCCCAGCGTAATTCTTTTATTTTGGGGGCTGGAAGGGGAACCCCTCATACTGATGCATGCTGGAACACTTTCCTCACTTCTGTGCAAGCTAACCTGAGTTGTCTCTCAGTACATTGTTCTCTACCCCTTTTCCCAACTCCCAAAGATGACCTCTCCCAAACTTCTGGGACAATTTCTGAGGCTGGTGCAATAAAGTTTTCCCTAGCTGCATGTGGGACAATTCCAAATTCCTGGGGCTGGCTTTCAACTTTCTTGTGCCATAGGATTTCCAAGGCTCCTGATGTTTAGGGAAGGAGATGTCATACCTTTCTCCCAAAGGTAGTGCAGGAGTGTAGGTCGCTGACTTTTGAGTTAGGTACTGGGCACTTAGCCACTCGGTCACCAGTGCTTCAAGAGAGCTCATTAAAGGGGGCTAAAATAAACCAAGGTCTGGGGGAAAGAGCATACTAGGGAAAGTTATCAAACTTTCTGTGGGTGCAGCTCAGGGGTAGGGAGAGGTGTTGTACAGGTATTTTCTAGGTGATTGCTGCATTTTGTTTTGAAGGTGTCCCCATTCTGCTTTAGAATATTGAGCTTGGGGTTCTGGAACCTTGCTTTCTGTGGAGCCTCATATCAAGGAGCAGCTTTTCCAAATTCCCTTTTGTTTTTAAAGTTTCTAAGGATTTTGTGGTTATTTTGATGTTGATCTCTAAAAAGTAATAGGAATGGGGAAATGGGGGGATGGAGAAAATACCAGGTTATGGTAAGTTTGTTTCTATTTTATTGTAGACTCTAGTCAGGGAGGAGGTCAAAGGTATTGGAGAAGTCACATATTAGCAATGTATCTTAAGGACTTCCAATGTAAAATGTGTGGGACGCAAAAGGTTCAAAGAGCTCTCCTCTAGGGAGGACTGCTACCAGAATGACTGGCATGTTGGTGCTGAGACGAGGACAGGACACTCATTGAACCAAAGTTGGAGAGTGGATTGAAGTGGAACTTTCTTTTTGTGTTCCCTTCCCTCTCTGAACTATTAATCCTGAGACCGTGAATGGGAAGAGGAGAAGGATAGGGGCCCTGTGTGAGAGTGCCTGAGCCACAAGTCAGCAGGCTGGCAGAGTTGCCCAGAGAACAGCTTTTGTTCTTGGAGAAGTGCTTATGTTTTAATCCGATTCCAGGTTTAGCACCCTGAGGATTCATCTATAATGTCAAGATTTGTTTCACGTTGTTTGTATTTTAATTTCTGTTTATGTTAGAGTGAGCCTATCTTTATTTAAGTCCATGAACCTGCCATCTCATAACCCATGCATTCCAGGTATTGTAAGTTGGAACTCCTCTCACTGCACAGTGAGACTTAGTAAGGCTGTTTCTGGAATTCAGAGCTACTTGGGCTCAACCCCAGGCTGTTCTCAAATAAGGCAAGAAGCATCTGCTGCTAATAGCTGATAGTAAATTACACAAAGTAAAACATGGAAAATTAAAGTTAGAAAAGCTGGGAAGCTTTTCTATCATTTTCAATTTTCTGCACAAGCACGGACATAATCAGTGTTTAGGATCTGCTTGTGGCGGGTAAATTACATCTGTAATTCATTCTTTTCCATGTTACTGCATTCAGACGATAATTTGCTTTCAGATATCTTTGCTCATCTAATATTCTGAAATTGTTCATAGACTGAAAATAAATCTAGTAACATCTCCCAATCCCAGGAAGCTTTTATTATACAACAGTACTGGCTCACCGAATGAGCCAAATTCATAAATGAAAACATTTTTTAAAAAGCGATTTTACAGTGATGCCCACCAAAAAAAAAACTGAGCCAAATATATCATGCCCCAAATAAGACTCCTCTTTGGTAGATGACTTTGCTTTCCATAACACACTTCTTCTTTAAGGGAAGAAACTGAGAAATGAACCATGAAGAGAGAAATAGCGAAAGAATTCATAATTTACATAAAGAATCCTCTTAGGAAAGGTCTGTGTTCTGAATTAACTATTTCTTCAAGTTATCTCATATCTCTTCATGGATAAAGTAGAGACTAATGAAATACAAAGGTAGCTAGGAGAAAAGATCATTGTTACGATTTTACTTATTGAATTTACCCCTCCCCCCCAAATTAGGAACTTTTACTGTCTAGCATTGCTTTCCATGAATCTTAGAGTAATAATTCACAGACAAAAATTCCCACATAAGGAAACCCAATATATTAAAAAATAAAACAAATAGTCATTATCCATGTTAAACATTATCTACATTAAAAGTGTTTGGATGATTGGATCTATTTAAGTAGCTCCCTCAAAGCCTTTCAGATATGATTAGCATAGAACAGTTTAACATGTACCATGTAGTACAGAGTAGGTTAATATGCTTAATAAGAAACATAAACTGATCTTGGTTTTTGTATCTTACCCTTGAATTCACTATTTCTCAACAATGATGAATAATGTCAGAAAAAAGAGTTTCACTAGAAATACATATTTTTATACTGAAGGTTTTCTTCAGTATATAAAGAATTTGGAAACAAAAGTACATAACACTACTGCATTTCAGTTAAAACAGAAGAATACATTATTCTCCCTCTTTTTATCATTGCTTACCAGCTGTGTTTCAGCAAAAAGCCTCGAGACCACAATGGATTTAATGCCTCAAGGTTAGTAGTTCAAGCCCACTCACCCTGCTGTGGGAGAAAGATGAGACAGTCCACTCCTAAAATGATTTACAGTTTTGAAAAATGTAAGAAACAGTTCAACTCTATTTTATAGGTTTGGTGTCAATTAGAATTAATTCAGTCATTGGCAGTAGGTTTAGTCTGAATGTATCAGGCATCCTGATGCAAGGATTAATAATGGCAGTAGGTTTTTATTGCTGTTGTTTTTAGTTCTTTAATTTTTCACAGGTCACAGTAGGACACAGACTTTCCTGTGGACACCCTAAACTAATGTCATCATATGTTTCTGAGAGAAGAAACCTATAATGATTGGAACAAAACCAGAAACTGGTGTTGTCCATTAAGGAAGAGTAGATATGTTTCAGCGATGAATGTATGCTGTAAGGGGAGCTGTTTGCTTTAAAGTGAGTTTTGCCACAGGTTTTTTTTTTTTTTTTTTGCAGGACTACAGATCTATATCAAACCCATCACCATATTCCATAAATCAGCAAGATAAAACTGAATCTGATTGATTTTTTTTAGGAAAAATGTGGAAATGGTTTCTTTTACTCCCCTGAGTAATGTGATCATTGCTTATAGAATGTGATAAAGGTCAGAAAGAGAAAATAACTTATCCAACAGTGCACAGACAAGAAGTAGCTGAACTGGGATTCAAACAATGTCAGTTACCAGAGCCTCTATTTTTTTTTGGGGGGGAGGGCGGGGCATCACTGTCTCTGGTGGTCGTGGGTGCTACCCAGTGCCGCTCCTGAGAGCCGCCGCTGGATTTGAACCACCAAGCCCACGGGCCGCAGTCCCGCACTCAACCACTTACGTCACTGGGGCTCAGCCCCCAGAGCCTCTATTTTTAACCTCCACTTTAAGTTTAAACTGTGTGAGCCGGCAAAATGTTGAAGCACTATATTTTTGTGTACATAAAAATACAGCATATGAATTATTAGTGAGTCTATGCATTAGTGTGCCAGACATATTTAGGCAAGGCTTTGTTGAGTCACTTACTGCAATTGCCTGAATTCAAGATAACTGTGCTTTTTAAAGCATATTCTCTAATGTAAACTTTTTCTTAATTTTGAAAATCACCCATATAATAATTGCTGAATTAGATGATTTTATCCTAAATTACAATGAGAGTCTAAAGCTCAGTTCAGTGAGAAAAAAAAAAAGAATTGTGAAGGTGATGGCGTATCAAGGAGAGGTAAATAACATATTAGCACAGTAGACTGCGCTGAGGGGAAGAATTGAGTGTTAGGATTCCAAGACAAAGCGGGGAAGTAAAGGCTACCGGATAAGAGGTTTTCATTTCATAGGAATTTTTTGTGTGTGCTTAAAATAGAATATCATTTCTTACTCAACGAACTAATATAAATTGATATTTTTGTAGTGCCTTGAAAGCAGGAGACATTTGTAAAAGGGTGAGATTTCTTCATTTTCTCTCATGAATTTTACTGGGTATGTCAGTTACCTTTGGAAACTAGGAATGTGTATTTAAAGTTTTTACATGTATTTGTGCAGTGTACTAGTGGAAGTTACAATTTAGATGGAACCAGTAGCCCAGCTCTTTGCCAATAACTCATGGTATATGCCCCATGTGTATTAATAGTAATATTCAGCATTGTTATTAGTTGCTGTTGAGCTGAATGTTTGCCAAGTAGGACTGCCTCGTATGGCTCTCAAGGCTCTGACATTTAGAGTCAGATCACCAGCGACCCACTGAGGCACTTCTGGATAGGTTGGAACTGCCAATCTCGCAACTAGTCCAATGCTTACCAGTTTTAACACCCAACTAAGAATAATATTTTTACCATTAATTTTTGATTCCTTATACTTTTATAATATTTCCTTACTGGATTACTAATACTGAAAATATTGGTTCAGTGAGCAGAAATTTTTTTTCACACAAATGCTTCATTTTACTATGTTTTCAAATAATATTTTTCATCTTAAGGCTTTTACAGTATATATCATTGAAATAAATAAATTTAACTATGTAAACATATGCATAACTGGTTGCATTTTTAAAATAATATAGCAAGAAGAGCCTGTTTACTCTCAGACAGACATGGGTGTGCAAATTTACTGGATGTTTCATAAAAACTATTGGGTTATAACCTTATATTCCTAAGAGATAGATTATAATTAATAGTTTTTTTATGTGACAACATGTTCTGTGAGGGAATATATAATTATTCCAACAGAGTAATTCATTCACACGAGTGGTCAAAAATAGGAAAGGAGGCCTTTCACACTATAGTGAATGACTACTGTTATTTTAGGGTCCTTTCCTGAAAATTATTGGACCCAATGCATTTTGTCCATTTCCTTGAAGTTACCAATTTAGGCACACAGTTAGATCGAAGCAGTCAAAATAAAATCAGCTGTCTCTGATAATGTACATTCATTCTTGAAACACACACACTTATTTTGGGTCTAGAACCAAGCGGATTGTAGAAAAAAGTGAGCCAGATCCCTGGATTTCACTCCCCATGCATGTTCTTAATTAGCTTTTGCTTTTTAATTAGATTGCCAAGTACCTAGGTCTTTTGTGGGGGATGAAATTTGCCATGAAAGGTGTCTTCTAGCAAATAAGCATTGATGCCAAGAATAAGAAGACTATGATCTTGGGTAATGCTTAAATATTTCCCAATAACCACCTTAGAATGGTTAATAATTGTGAACTTTCTAGAGGCCCCACCATGACTCAAGCAGTTTGCCCGGAACAACTCCCCTGAAGATTGGTGGTTTGAACCCAATCCGCAGCACTGTAGACGGGTTGCCCAGTGATTCACGTATCTGAAGATGATGGCCAGGCATGCTCCCTGGAGCAGTTGCATTGTGTAGGACCACGGTGTCCTTGCTCTGAGCCTGAGCGGACTCAACAGCACCAGGTTTGGTTTGGTTTTGGCATTTTGAGGGGAAGCTTTAATTTAGGATATTAGAAACATTGCACAAGTCCATATGCAAAGATAGGTGCGTTGTTTTTAAATTATAAAAAAGAATTGAGACTTGTTAAGAACAATGGAGGTGAGGCAGTTCAGTCACTCTCACTCCTTATTGACTTGGTGTCATTACTTGCGTCCCCCAGACTTCTCAACTAAAATTAAAAAATAAATGTGTCTGCTTTATCGGTTTGTGAAACTTCAGTGAGATTAATTATATAGTATGAACTACTTCCTGAAGGGTCCGGTGTAAAGATTGCAATAGTGGTAAGTACCAGTGTTGCTGTTCATGCCTGTGTGCTGGCATGCAATTTCAGTCACGTTGCTCCTTGGCGAGAGATTTTGCCTTCAGTCAGAGTAAATGGCACTTGTCATTACGCATTGCATTCTATAGGTACTGTGCCTTCTTTGGTTACAAACATCAAAACATCTTTTCAAATGGAAAATTTTTAATTTTAATTTTTTACCAGATAGAAGTCAAACTTGTAACCACTATGCCACCAGGGCTCCAATTTTTGTTTTTAATAAGTAATTTTATTGAGGGCTCTTAAAGCTTTTATAACAATCCACACAGCAACAGTCCAATTCTAAACATCTTTTAGCCAGAATGTGTGTAAATAATGTATTATCATGTAATTGCATATTTGCTCACCTATCTTCAAGAGAAAATTCTTCTTGATGTGTACCACTTGACATAAAGCTAATCAAGTTAATCAGAGTAGTATTAATGGAATAATTCTGTATTTATATTATTGCCAGTGTCTGAAAATCCACTTCATAAATCCATGAACGGAGAAGTGGTTTCAACCATCTGTTCCAAATTCAATTTCATTTAAAACGAATGCTGCTTTTGCTTTGTGCTGGCTGATAATAAATAATTCACACTTGGTATTTCAAATGTTATATTATTTATGCAAATTTCTTCCTAAAAGACTCACCTAAAACTTTTTGCAAAAATAAAATTAATGTTTCTTCAAGATAGTACCTACACAGAGTAGAAGGTTAAATACTAAAACCATAGTTTTGTGATTTGCTTGGGAACAGCTGTCCCTGTCTTTCTCCCGTGGATCAGCTGGTGGGTTTGAACCAGAGAAGTTGTCCTGAGCAGTTCAGCTCTCACCATGAATGCTACCGTGGCTTTTCAAAGCTCCCACTCTCCAAATTCACTGTTACCACATTGATTTTAAAGTATAACTACTCTCTAGAGCAGACTAAAACTTTGTTTAAATTCTTTGGTTTTCTGAGACTTTAAATCTTTACTGGAGTAGCTAGCCTCATCTTCCTCCACTGTGTGGCTGGTGGGTTCTAACCATTGAGCTTGTGGTTAGCAGCTCAGGTGGTAGCCCCCAGGGCCACCAGGTCTCCTCCTGAAGAGATAATATTCCCAACTTGTACCCTTTGATTAGTTCTGGATTTTCCTTTGCAGTATGTTTCGATGTAGCTGCTTATAGTCTGATTCTGAATATGAGCTGTGCATTTACTGTTTGATTCACTGACCCATGCCACTGCCTTCTTGTTAAGGCTATCGATTATTTCCCATTCTATTATGTTATATATTGATTTAGTGTGTGACAATAAGTTAATTGTATTGCTTGATGTTGAAGGAGGATCAAATGTGTGCGCAAAGGAGATGCTTGTAGCCTGTTTCATTCAGATAACTCCTTCAGTCTTTTAACATATTTGTGGGACAATTAGGAGAGCGTACAGGAGGACCTCTGAGAGCAGGGGACATAAAATTAGCTTTCAGCTATTTGGCGGATACCAGAAGTGATGCAGTAAGTCTTCCTGGAATTACAGGGTCAATCAATATTTGGTCAGCATGTATGTGTAAAACCTGAGGATTTTTTCCATATTTGTGTCAAAAATAAAAGGAGGTAACATGTTTGTATGCTCATGTTTTAGTGAAAAAAAATTGACTTCTCTTAAGATCATTACATATTAATAAAAACAACAGGAAAGGCGTGTGTGTGTCTGTTGGTGCACACAATTTTTGGTATTGCAAAGGTAGAAAATTAAGCCAGATGAATACACAGGGCATCCAATGAGTTCCTTTTCTTTCTACTACTGCTTTATTTCATGCTACTTCTTTTTTTTCTTCTTCTTGATTTTGTATGAAAAAATAGTTGGCTATGTAGCGAGCAACATTTGAGATAAGACTGATATTTACTTATTTTCTTTGTCAGTGATTGTTTTCATTTTCCAAATTTTTCACCATTCAACCTTGACATTAAAAAAAAAAAAGCAACACCAAAAAAGCCCAAGAGACATTCAGAGTGAGATCATGGTGGCACAGCACTCCAATGATTGCTAACTTTTGTTTTAGTAGCTCAGTTGACCCTAATACATGGAAAAGTTTTCACTTTCCATCAACTCCCAGGTGAGAGCCAAACCAAAGTTCAAGAAATATTTTTCAGAAGACAGGTTTTTACATACAATGTCAGCAGGTAGGGTTCATTTATTTTCTTGCTGACTATACATTCCCGCCGCACTTCCCAGTACTTATGGAAAGATTAGACTAGGAAAAAGGGGTTGAACCACCGATAATGAAAATAAACTTTTATGCTACTGAAGGTACTACTTTACAATTATTCACTATAAATAGATATAGTTTAGTCCCTTCTAATAATATTGTCACTCCAAGATTTTAATTTTTTTTTTTCCAAAATAATTCTTCTTTCACAAGGAATTAAAGCAGGAACACTCTTTTTTTTTTAGTTTTTTGGGCATCACTGCTCTCCGGTGGTAGGAGTAGAAGGCCCAGCCCCACTGCTGGAATTGAACCTCCGTCCCAGTGGGCCGCAGTCCCGCGCACAACCACTACACCACTGGGGCTCAGCGTAGGAACACTCTTTATAGTAATTCCATCTAGCACATTCATCACCCTTTTTCACCCTCTGGTTTCTTTGACTAGCAGGTCACTTTTGAAGAATGACACAAAACGAGTGCTAAAAACTTCCAACTAGCTTATTGGATATGCCCGCTTACCTCTTGGACACAAAAAAGTACACTCTTCGTTTTTCTCTCTTTCTGTGAGCTATCAGATTTGAAAGTAGAGAGTGTGTTAGAGATCATGCAGATTGGACTGCTTTGCTCTAAATACCTGTTAGACTCCAACCCTTTCCTTGCCTGGAGATCAACCATTCCAAGCAGCAGGATCCATTGTGATTCAATTTGTATGCCCCAAACATCTCAAGTACTCTCCCCAAGCTCACTCTGCATCGCTGAAGAAACATGGGAAGTAACATTCCCACCATTTGCTCCCTAACTAGGTTTCCTGAATTAGAATCTCTAAATCCAGAGTCATGGTCAATTTTTTTGAAGGTTCACAGATTATTTTGATGTGCTTCTGCTTAACACACACTTCATTAGCACTACTGAGAGGGTCAGGAAACATACCGGAGTATTGGCCATGACTCCTCAGTCTGTGTAGGAGATGCATTTTTGTGTTAGGGAGAAAACCATCCGCAAATCTTAACTTGCTCCATACCTTCCTGTAGAGCTGGCTTGCTTTTCTTTCTTACACTGTAGCTAAATTTAAAAACGTGATATATATAAGAAAATCTTCTTACTGACCTAGTAATTTCTTAATCATAATTATAAAGTAGAATAACTCTGATATTAATGTCTCAGTTTGAGTTCCTATTTGTAATTTATTTTTAAATCTCTAAATACCATTTTCTATGGCTTCCACTCTCTAAAAATGCTACTTTAGTCCTAAAATGCTATTTTATATATATATATATATATATATATATATATATACACACACATATATAAAGAACATATCAGCAAGTTTCTAATGTCTTTTATTTTTGTTACGTCTCCTCTGTTTACTAATGATTCTAAACTAGCCTTTTGGAAATGAATTATTACTTTTTAATAATTCTTCTAGTAAGACATATCAATAAATAAAAGTAATCCTGATTACCAATTATTTTTGTTATAAGTATTTTATTCAATTTTAATTTTCCTAATATTTTGGAATTTATAATTAATTCTTCTAGCACTGAAGTAAAGCACTGAGAACAGCATGATAGAGCTGCCAAGTATAACTTTAAAGATATTCTTTGTTTCATTTATGGATTGCATTGAGTAGTGGTAGGCATCAAATATAGCAAATGAATAGACTAGCTTTTATCTTTATAGTTTTATAAACTTAATTCATGAAAGTTATCCTGTAACTCTAAATGTTGCTATATACATTTATCCATACATTGCTTGTGTTGATCTAGGAAATAGGGGAAACTGATGATAGTACAAGTCTTAACTTGTCGTATATTTTGACAGCATGAATGAGTCAAACAAGCAACTCTCCAGACTGTTTAATAGTACAAAGGAAAGGCTTCGAAGCCTTTCTTACAACTAACTGGAAAATATTTTTCCTAGTAGCTGTTCTGGAGGAAAACAGGTCATAGTTGGAAGAAATAAGAGATCTTAAGTTGGAAGCATTCTGAAAACTATTCGATCATCAAAATGTGTTTATCTTATGCCAAAGCCCCTTAAAAATGCTACTTACAAGAATTCGGTATATTTCCAATCATTTAATGAATGTTACTTGAAATTCAGAAAGAGGTTATGTAACAACATATCTAATTTTAATGTAGTCATTCAGGCAGGACTTTGAGAGCCTAGTTCCTGAACTGTGCAGTGTGTGTGTGTGTGTGTGTGTGTGTGTGTGTGTGATTGTATTCTGATTGCACAAATAAAACTTCATTATCATAAATATAAACATACAGATGTTTTAGTTTTCTAAAAATAGTACAAGTTTATTTCTCTAGTTCTACACTTCATTTAAATTAAAATGGGATTTGATCAATAAAAAGTCATCTGTTGTGGGTTTATTGATTCTTTTATGGGTAGTTTGAAAAGATGCGTGATCCAGCAACAACTTTTTGCCGTGTGATCTTCTTTCTGTGGGCTTGATGAGTTTGAAACACTGGGTGTATCATTATGGCATAGATCTTTGAAAGAATATGCTGCAAATCCGGTTTCTAATTCATGGCTTGCTATTACGTCATTCTGAAGAATAGAAATGAAATCAATACACATTAACAACAAGAAAAGTCATTCCACAAGCCCTTGTTGGCTGCAGCTATCTTACAAGGGATGCTATTCTGGCTAGTTAAGTGCCCCTAAGTACTGCGATTTTTCAGTATCAGGTTAATATTAAAATTTCAGATGTGGATTTCTAGGCATATTTTTACTTTCAGACTTCTATATTTTTTATATAACCTGAGTGATTAACTGTGATTCCAAGTAGTCTACCAGCTTAACTGTAATAGAGGAAAATCAGTGGTATTCAAGCCTTTATGGAGGATTTCAGGATGAAAAGCTAGGATGTTAAAAGTTTAGTTTCATGAAAAAAATCTGTCTTTTCTCTTTTAGTCCTACATTTAAAATTTGTTCATGGTTTGCATTTAAAAAGATGGTTCATGAAATCATCAAAGATTTCGTTTTGTTTTTAGAGACTTTTTTCTTTATATTTAACACTGAATTACAGAACTCCATAGACTCTTGGGTTTGCCCAGTGAGAAGAGCCTATAGAAATAATGCTATGTGATTATTTTGCACATTAGAGAACCGAAGAGCAGTGAGGTTCAGGCTCATTCATATTCACAAGGTCCGGAGGGTACTAGGGTACTTTAAATAGGGACAATTCTTAATCTGGTGTCTTCATTTTGTGAAACATGATATTACTGACACAACTGAGAAACAACAGCCATTCAGACAGTGCAATTGACTAACTTTATGATCAGTCTGATGTCTTCATACCATGCTGACATTCTGGTTTCCTGATTAACCATAGCTTTTATACCAAAGAAAAGAAGACATAGGCATATGTTTGTTGTAAAATTTGCTAATACAACTTATGTGTAGGATATAATTTAAAACAACCCACTGCCATTAAGCTAACTCTGACTCATAGCCAACCTTTCTAAGAAGGATTCCCATAACTGTGAGGCTTTATAGAAGCAGGCAACCTCTTCTGTAGAGTGGCAGGGGGGTTTGAACCACCTTCCTTGTCATTAAGCAGTCAATGCCTAATTCAAAGGGTCACCAGAATTCCTTAATAACATATACATTAAAAATAATATATGCATTACTCTGCTATGAAATTCCATAGAACCAGTTGGTGCTTATAGAACGTTTCTGTTGATTCTTTACCAAATTTATAAATCTGTAGGAGTTTGATGGCACAGTGGTTAAGCTCTCGGCTACTACCTGAAAAGTCAGTGATTTGAAAATGCCCAGCCACTCTACTGGAGAAAGATGAGGCAGTTTGTTCTATAAAGATTTATGACTTTGAAAATCCTATGGTTCAATTCTCCACTGCCTGTAGAGTTTCTAATGGGTCGAAGTGGACTCAGTGTTAGTGCGTTTGGTTTGGATTTATCTATAGCCAACCTGTGGTTGCAGTTGACACATGAATATGGTTCTTTGTCTCCGTACACTTAATCATAGGATTCCCTCATTGAATGATGATTGTTAAATGAGGCACCCTTTCTTAGGTGTGTCTTTTGCCCTGCATTGTATGTTTTATTGCATAAATTCATATTGTATGAAATCTGGTTTTATAGTTAATTTGTGCAGAGTTTACCACTAGTTTTTAAACTAAGGAGTGGGGAGTTTACCTTTATCATCTCTGTGTTCCTCACATCCTCTAGAATGGTGTTTGGAATATTCTTGGGACTCCTTAACTGTTCAGAGAATTGAAAACAATGTTTCTTCCTCACTATGAATAATCATTGCTAGCAGGTTTTTTGTGTGTTTTTAAATTCTCCTTTAGTTACTTTATTTTTTATTCACTCGTATTTTAGTTGAACAGTATCATATAAAACCATTCACAAATATTTATCTAAGGAATCCAGCACCTTCATTTGCCATTGGATTAATCCAATTCAATTGCTCAGGCACTGTACTACAATATTTATGTTTTCTTGATGTCACCTTCTGGAACAGGGCATTGTTTGGATTCATGCCATGTTTTGTATGTTATCTTGTGCAGGCAGTGCATGGGAACCGGGTCAGGCTTCCTGATATAGTGGCGGTACATATAGCCCAGGTCTTAGAGAGGAAATGATAGATTGTTTGGTACAGTGACATAATACACCATTATTTTGGTAACAACATTTAACTCCTTGTTTATAAGAGTTGTCTTTTTGCAAAAGTACAGACTCTCATGCAGAATAATATTTACCTTTTGAAAGTTGCACAGTGAGAAATGATACTGCCAAGATAGGAACATCATCAGTGATTTATTTCCTTTTTCTCCCTTCCTATGCATCTACTGAGACCATTGAGAATAATGATTAGTTTTGCTGTTTATTGTGAAAGGAGCATTTTGTTAATCACTCTACAACTGTAATTATTGCTGTTTTTATTTCAGAATTAATAGCAATATTAAAAATATGTATTTCAGGAAAGTATATATTTCTGCTAACTTTTACCTTAGCACTAGTTTTAGGGTAAAAATTCATTTCTTTTTTTTTTTTTTGTGGGCATCACTGCTTCTGGTGGTTGTGGGCGCTACCCAGTGCCGCTCATGAGAGCCACCGCTGGATTTGAACCGCAAAGCCCGCGGGCTGCAGTTGCGCACTCAACCACTTATGCCACCAGGCTCAGCCCTAAAAATTATTTTCAAACCATGAAAATGTTACTGTATTATACTTCAAGCTGAAGTGGAAAAAATGACCCAAGTTGCCCCAACATCTCAGTGCCTAGGCTCTGCCCCTTGCTAACAAGATGGTTTTTTCCTGTCCAGCCATTATTTCAGGAGCTATGTGATATTTTATCTTCCTTATTTTATTTTTTTTTGGCATGTGATATTTTAAAAGGAGCTGAAAAGGTCTAGAAATTAAAAAGAGAGATAGCTCTTGAGTATGTGTTGGTGCCAAGAGTACTAAGAATTAGGCGTTTTGAATGAGAAGGAACCTACATTTATCCACTTTGAAGAGGATCATCAGGAAGGATTAAAAATTTAGTACTTCAGGCTTATTAAGGGTTAGAGTGGAGTAATTATGGGGCTGGTAAGAAATGCTACAGTCGCCACTTGAACATTACGATACATTGCTCATCAAGACCTATTGGCTCTAATCATAGAGCTTCACTATTTGTAAACGTTGTCTACTCAGAAAATAAGTTCTGCTGGTCCATTGTTTTAAATTTATCATACTTTCCTGCCAACAGTGTGATGATAAAGCCCTAGATGACTATTCACATGATCTCTTTAGAGTTATGCCTCTGTGGTAGAATTCATACATACTATTGTCTTGGACCATGAGTGAGCCCTTTGTTCATACAGTCCTCAAAAGAGATGAATACAGTAGAGAAGACTTTCAAACTACATGTGGGGAGGGAGGCTTCAAAAATGTCATGGGAAATTGAATGAAAAGACAAGGGAATATTTATACAAACTTTTAGATGTACCTTTGTAAATTTAGTATGTTTGTTTTTTAGTAATCACAAGTCTAGTCTAATTTTCTGATATTGCAAGTTGTGGATTTGTGAAAGGGGGGTAGTAGATGGAGCCTAGAGTGTCATTCTTCATTGTTATTTAAAAGATCTTATTTGTTTTTTTGTGTGTGTGTGTGGCATCACTGCCCTTTGGTGGTTGTGGGAGCTACCCAGCCTTGCTGCTGCTGGATTTGAACTGTCAAGCCAATGGGCCACAGTCCCGCACTCAACCACTATGCCACCGGAGCTCAGCATTTAAAAGATCTTATATCAATAACTCTGTTTAACTCTTATTTCTGAAGCTTGGGATTTGCTTCTTGGCATCACACACAATGCCATATTGATTTAGAAAATTTAGTCAAGTCTATTTTAAAACCAAAAGAGTTAATAATCTGCTTTACTTGTAATACTTAACAGAAAACAACATGTTGATTCTGAACCTAGGGCCTTTTTAGTCTTGTTCTTTTAGACAGAATTCTAATAATCTGGTTAATAGTACTATCATATAAACCGAACAAAACACACTAAAAATCCCAACTCATAGCTACCCTACAGGACATGGTAGAACTACCCAGATAGGTTTCTGAGACTGTAACTCTTTGCAGGAATGGAAAGATTCATCTTTTTCCTGTGGAGTGGGCTGGTGGTTTCCAACTGTTGAGCTTGCATAAGGCAATATGGGACTTGTTTCTTCTAGAAATACAAAAACATATTAAAAATACATACATTACTTACTAGGTTGGTTATCATATGAAAATGCAATGTTGGGAGAGACACATTAAAACTCTGCATGCCTCCGATATAAACCACTGTGCTTAAGTTTTTGAACTTCGTGTTTCTTATCTTGGAGCCTTTTCAAGCAGACATATGTCTAAGTCATCTGTGACTTTCTCTTGATGTGAGCCTGATAGATGGTAGGTTTCCAGCAAATACTATTGTACTCGAAAGCAGTTGCTTTTGACCCTGTGTGTCAGAGTAGAACTGTATTCTACTCTGAGTTTTCAACAGCTGATCCTTTTGGGAAATTGATTGCTAGGCCTTTCTTTCAAGGCACTGCTGGATGAAACTGTCTTTTTTTGGGAGGGGGGAACATCACTGCCTATGGTGGTCGTGGGAGCTACTCATCACTACGCCTGAGAGCCGCCATGGAATGCCAAGCCCGCGGGCCGCAGTCCCGCACTCAACCGCTTGCACCACCGGGGCTCAGCACAGCCTTTTTTTTTTTTTTTAATTTATTTTTATTTTTTTGAACGTCCAATCTTTGTGTTAGCAGTCCAGCATTGTAATCGGTTCTACATCCAGAGATTCCCTACTTGTATTGAATTAAAATGCTTTAGACATAGACTATCAGCAGAAAAAGTACCTCCAGATTCACGTCAGAAGTCTTTGCCCCATTCTCGGATTACAAGAATATAATTAAACTGATTATATAATCGTAAACCAGTTAGTGTTACTGCACACCAGGCCGTGCATCTCATTAAACACCGATGGAATCAGCTTTCTGAAAGACTTTGTCAGGGAAATGGCAAGTTGGGATGTTCATCTAAGTGAGATAATTGCATAGGCTAAAAAAAAAAAAGTCAATTTTAGTTAAGTAACAAAATCGGTGATTTGAATTACTTTACGTACCAGACAAGAATGTTTATTGATTTTGACCCCTGTTTTTAATCACTTATTCTATGAATTTTTATCCCCCAAGGCTCTGGACTGTAAAAAATGAAAATTTTTGGCTGTTTATAAGCCAAATCAATTGTTAAATTGACCAAATAACATATGCCTGGGTCCTATTGTTGAGGCAAGAGGAATGTGAGAAAGCAATATATAACCCCTCATGAGGCTAAATGCACCATGTGTTTGTTTGTATAGGAATTTAAGAAGTATGTGGTCGTGGTTGGATGCCACGGAGTCAGTTCTGGCTGATGTGATCCTGTAGGGTAGATTCCACAGGGTTTCCTTCTTCAGATCTTTAAGGAAGTCAACTAACATATCCTTCTCCCATGCACCTCTGACCTTTACGTTAATGTCAAATGCTTGACCACTGTGCCCCCAGGGCTCCTTGAATAAATATATATGGCATGCTAGTGAGTTATATTTGCTCTTTGGAGTTCATTTAAGCTAAGGTTCTCTTAAGTAAGAGGCGACAGTTCTTAAGCCCCAAGGCTAGATTCAGTAATGGTACAGTGATAGACTCAACAGAGACCTACTTGCTGGTTTCAATATGTTGGTCCTAAATACAACTATGTAGCTATTGTCTTGTCTTTTTTTTGTTTTTCTGGGGGGGGCATCACTGCTCTCTGGTGGTGGGAGTAGGAGGCCCAACCCCACTGCTGGAATTGAACCTCCGTCCCAGTGGGCCGCAGTCCTGCGCACAACCACTACGCCACCGGGGCTCAGCCCTATTGTCTTGTCTTTTTTGTGTGTTATGAACCAGAGATTGTTATATGTAGCCCTGTATTGGTATTCCAAGTGAAAAATGGATTTTATATGTAGCCCTGTATTGGTATCCCAAGTGAAAAATGGATTTTATATTTTACTTACAATTTATACACACTTATTCATCAAGTACTGTTAAATAGTAAAGAAATTATAGATACTACAAATGTATCAATATTAATATAACATTTACATACATACATATACATACACATGTAAAATTCATCTGACTGCTTATTTATTGAACACTTATTAAATGAGGAACCTTTGAAGGTAATATTTGCACATATGTTAATTCAAACATCTCTATTCTTTAAATACAAATTACATATTTAAGAACTACATGAGGGTAAGTAAAAAAGCTACAAAATTATTGACAACTTTATTTAAGAATATCAAAATTTAGGCTGAGCTCTGGTGGCCTAGTGGTTGTGTGCAGGACTGCGGCCCACAGGGTTGACAGATCAAATCCAGCAACAGCTCTCCAGGAGCAAGGCTGGGCTTCTACTGCCACCAAGGCAGTGATGCCACACACACAAAAAAAGAATATCAAAATGTAAGCTTTATTGTTTCTTGATATTTGCTCCATGTAGACTTAAACATTTCTGAAGGTGGTGGTTGCATTTCTCAAACTTTTCTCCAAAGAATTCTGCACTGTTTGATTTACACCTCATCATAATTGCAGTTTGAGTATCCTTAAGTGGCTTAGATTGTGTTTCTTTTCAATGGGATTTGAGTTTGGGGCAAGATCAGATTTGCAATCTGAATGGATAAGGTCTCCCAACAAAATTCTCATTCGTGAAGCCTTGGAAGAATGGGCACGTCGTGCATTGGCGTGTTGAAAAAAATTCCTGAGTGCAACTTATCAGGCCTTTTGCTTTTTCTTGTTTTTTTTTGGGGGGTGAGGGGGGTATCACTGCCGTCTGGTCGGGAGTAGGAGGCCCAGTCTTTGCTCCTGGAGAGCTGCTGCTGGATTGGATTTGAACTGCCAATCCAGTGGACTGCAGTCCTGCACTCAACCACTACCCCATTGGGGCTCAGCCCAGCCTTTTTCTTACTAATGCAGTTCTCTTGAAACTTCTTTTCAACATGCCCCATCATTATCTTGTGTCCTTTGAGAAATTGTATCAAGATTACTCCTTTGGAATCCCAGGAAACAGTCACTATATCTTTCTGACTTGACTGCTCTGTCTTGAATTTATGAATTGAACTGGCAGCACAGATCATAGCCCACTGTTTTGATTGGATCTTTTTTTTTTAACGAACTCTAATGAGACTCAGAGCAGTGCATTACTGAGAGAACTTGTCTGCAAGTTCTCTGACCTTAGATATGTTTAAACACACTTTGCCTGAAACACAGTGCATCCATAAACTGGAAGTGTACTAGCAATCTTTTTTATTAACCCTCATACATGTTTAGCTGTTTAAAAAATCTAGATCTATGTTTAACTTTATTCCCTTCTACTCAATATTCATCTATCACCTTCTATACGTGGAGTACTTTTTACAGCACTGGCTCTGCAAAACTCCCTCTCCTCTTTTTGGATTGCAGTCCCTACTGCTGAACATTTCAGATCAAATAATACTCTTCCATAGTGCTTTGAAAGAAAAGGAGATTTCTTAGTCATATAGAAAGTAAAGTTATAAATTTGGAATTAATAGAATTTAATCATCTTGTGTGCTCCTGGAGGGAGGACTACTTAGCATGAAATCCCATGAAAAAATACTCATTTTTTACCTGCTTTTCATAGGTTGCATTGTATTCCATAGGGGTTCATTAATATGAAATATAGAGAATTATTATTTTATATATATATATATATGTATACAGAGTCCTGTAAAAAAGAGACAGCAGATGTACCTCTTCTTTGATTGACCTGCTATCCTCCAGCTCATCTAATTAGCCTATTAGAATCCACTTTCTACCTGGAGCTCTTGAAACTTGCAGGGAGTGGTGCGCTAGAGGTGGCTCCTGTGATGCGTCCGTATTCAGCATGCAGACTCTACTTGGAAGCTTGAATTCAATTGTGACTGGAGAATTTACAACTCAGAAATGGACACAGACTGCAACCATTAAACATTCAACAGCACTCATTGCCTGCAAGATAGTTGTTAGTTTTTAGTTCAATTCGAACTCAACAGGGATCTGGGATCGAGTAGAACTTGACCTTTTCTTGGCTGGTAATCCTTATGAAAGCAGATTATCAAGTCTTTCTGGATGGAGCCATTGCTTTGGTTAGCAGTTGAAAATTCAACCTTTGCAGCACTTAGCCTTCCACCATGTAGACTTCCAGTTTCAGATATTTTCCTCATAGGATGTGTGAAACACTCATAAAAAGCCCATGACTTGATTGCTAAGGGAATAGGCAAGACCTCTGTGCTTTGTATCCTTATCTATAAAGTAGGGCTCGTAATGAATAGTAAGTGCTAACCTTAGGGTTGATGGGAGGTTGATTAAGAATCACACCTTTCTCTGTGTACTAGCACAGAGCTTGGTGCACAAGGAACACTCAAGTAATGCTGCTGCTTTTTTATTCTTGGTCCTCAAGAAATATTTTTTATTTAGTTCTTATTATATACATATTGAAATACTCTAGTAATTGGACCCCGACCCCAGGCCGCGGCGTGTGTGTCGGCATCCGCTGACTCAGTGGGTGCCAGGAATGGGAACCTGGTGGCTGCCGCCTTGTCCCTTTGGCGTGTGTGCCTGCAGTGTCTCCTGTCTTTGGGGCTAGGGGAAGGCCCCTCTCACCCTTTGGACGCCTGTGGGGCAGTGTGAAAAAACAATTCTAGTAATCGAAAACAAATTTTTCCTTCATGATAATCCTTTGCATTTCCTCTCTTACTCTTTTAAAAATTGATGTAGCTTGATAACTTTCCATTGTAATAAGACAACTCCTTTTCTTTTTTTTAACTTGCTTTAAATATACATATAGTTGGACTTATTTCCTCAGAAGATATTTGCTAAACATCCATTTTTTGGCAGGCACTATGCTCATTGCTGGGAATGAAAACATGAGTCCTATCTTGGTAAAATATAAAGTATATGCTTATTTTCTATCCTTATAAGCATTTAAAAAGCAAGCATTTTATGTATGACATCTGTTTTGCATCAAATAATATTAAGTGTCAGACATTCAAATGCAAATGATCTACTTTAGCTAATCACAATTTGACTTTAGGACTATAGGATCCCTGGGTTTAATGTCTAAAATAGTGGTAATAAAGGACTTTGAAAGTTAAATTGTTCCTACTGATTCAAAGAAGATTTAGGTGATACCTTTTAGTTACTTATCTGTGACAAGAAGAGTTATAATTATTATTTTTTTGTTTGTTTGGGCATCACTGCTCTCCGGTGGTGGGAGTAGGAGGTCCAGCCCCACTGCTGGAATTGAACCTCCGTCCCAGTGGGCCGCAGTCCACGCACAACCACTACGCCACCGGGGCTCAGCCCTATTATTATTATTATTTTAAATAAAAAAGGAACATATGGGGATTCCCCTAGACAACAAATAAATAATGAGATCCACTGTTACTTTAATATAAGCAAACATTTGAACTTCATTTGACTTCTGTTTTCAGGAAGTAAAGGTGAAATTTTAGCAATGTCTGCTTTTAACTCTTAAAAATTTTTTGTTAGTATTTTTATGCAGTGGAAAATGCACTATTCTAGAGCTTTTTGAATATATTTGGGTATAGATCACTATTTAATTAAGACAAATAGTATACTAGTTACGGAGTCCTATGACTGTGATAATGAATGACATAATGTTGAATTCACCAAAAAAGGATGATATTAACTTGGGACTATTGCTTATACTGTTGCTTTATTAAACATGCGCTGCTATAAATTTTAGAGCATATTGAATTAAGAGTCATACAAACTTTACAAATCTTCTGAGACTTTTTTTCCTACAAACTCAGCTTTTATTCATGTTCGGATAGGACTTCATGGCTATTGTAACTAATTGTGATTAGGATAGAAGGAAAATAATCTGAAGATTGATTAAAACCATGTTTTAAAGTGAACATTAGAAAAATGTAAAAATGTTCATGCTGGCATAAATCCTTGCAAACCTGTTTTTACAATGTTATGGAGGACTGCTGTGGAAAAAGACATTTAGAAGGAGTGGCATTATGTTTGCTCTGCTGGAATACCTTCTCAGGAAATTTCAAAGCGTGCCGAAAGTTAGGGACATTTAATTGTGCTATTTGGATTGGTCTGAAATTAACTTTGAAGATCAACAAGTGGATTTTTTTCAACTTGAGAAAATAACTTAATCTGAATAACACAAAAATTGTGAATAAATAAATATTGACTATTTTAGTCTGTGAAAATGGAAGGCTAGCCCTAAAGAGACAGTAGTAAAATTCCAAAAGTAGTGGTAAAAAGTGTTATGCAACATGAAAAGAATACCAGGGGAAAAACTGACACAGTAGAATAACAGGAAGATTAGTCATTTCTGGAGGTGGGGGTTGGGGGAAGTGGGGGAGGGGCAGAGAAGAAGTATTTAAAACAGGAATGTAGGACTGGGAGAACCAGGACCAAAGGACAGATGTGAGGTCATTTGAGAGCTAAAGGAATGTTAGTTGGTAGCATTTCACATCAAAATGTAAAGTTTATATGAAGATAAAAATAAAAATGGAAAACATTTCTTTTAGGATTTAAGAAAAGCCTATAAAAATCAAAGAATGATGTTTACTCTAGGCTGCCTTGGTTTAGGTCCCACAGTAATGACAAAAGGTGGTGAATGAAAATGCACTTCTCGCAAAAAAAAAAAAAAAAAGGAAAAGAAAAGAAAAGAAAATGCATTTCTCTCAAAAGGAGCGTCAGTTCTATTTTCTAGTGTTGGCAAAAATAAAAAGAATCTGTCATCTTGGAATGTATATGCTACTTGATTTGCAATGATTTTCACTTATGATGTGTTTGCTTATCTGGTAATGGAAGGACTTGCAATCTAAAATTATTTTAAAATTTTCTGTAAATTCTTGAAAATATAAATTGTAACCCTATACACCACACACACGTTTCTGACAAGATCTGGCGCGTTCAGGGTGGTATGGCTGAAGATACCACACACATATTTCTAACAATTCTGATAATAGAAAACAGGAAAGTAAACATTTTAGGTGTTTGTGGATACCAGCAAACAGAATGGTGCAGTGGTCTCATTTATCTCTAGTTATTGTCCAAAGTATTATGGACATGCATTAAGAATGTTTACCAGACATGCTATCCAACCTCATTGAATGTTTTTGCCTGTCAAATAGGGCTAATACTATTCCTGCCTCAAAAATGTTTTTTGAAGTTATTAGCTGATAGAGATAAGAATCTTTCTGATATACAGGTAGTAGGTATTTGGACCTTTTCCTTTGCACTCTTGTTCCCAAGTATGGAATACAGTCATGCATTCTGTCTCTCCAACCAACCACAGGGAGGCCATAGAAAGAAGGGATAATTGGAGAAGAAACTCATATTGGTTACTTGGCCATTCAAAATGCTAGGTTTATGTGAATTACGTGTATATTCATGTTTAACAGATATAAAGCTAATCCTTCTCTTGGTCATTCCTTTTTTTTTTTGTTTTGTTTTGTTTTTTTTGGGGGGGGGGGGGCATCACTGCTCTCCAGTGGTGGGAGTAGGAGGCCCAGCCCCACTGCTGGAATTGAACCTCCGTCCCAGTGGGCCGCAGTCCCGCGCACAACCCATTACGCCACCGGGGCTCAGCCCTCATTCCTTAATAAATTCCGTAAATAACAGAACACATAAAGTACATTTGAAATGGGTTAGCTAGCTCTTAAGTTTCCATAAGCCTGATATTAGGTCAAATCTGCTCATTCTTTGGCGGGGGTAGGTGAAGCTGTTGCATGTAGATGCAGAAAATGAATTATGTATATCGAAATTAAAAATCAAGTTAATCGAATTTAAAGATCTCAGATTCTTTATGTAATTATAAGGTATAGATTTAATTCAGTTGAATTTATAGAAATACACACTGCAGGCAAGAAAAGTGTTCTGTTGATTTTAGGTTACATGAGTGTTTACTTATGATGTAAACATGATTTCATAATTTCATGCACATGATTTTAGGTAAATTGTAACTCTGCCTACAAACACACTCCCCACACCATCCCCCCCCCCCAATTTGTGAAAAGATCAAATCTAAAAAATATCCATCCCAAAATGTCCCATCCATATTTCCCTCCCTCTCTCCCAGCTACTTTCCCACACAAATATGACACACTCCTACCACAAAACCTTCACCCCTCCCTGTCGCCCTATCTAAGGGCGTAGGAAATGTTTATTTTCCAATCTACAGAAAGCATGTTATCTCAGACACTGGATGGTTTCCCTTTCCCTGGTTTGGAAACACTAAGTCACACTGAATCACTCGTAGACTTTCTTTAACCAGCATTTTGGTTTATTTAAAGCATAAAATTGTGAGGACGGAATGACTCAGGAATTTGAAATGCAGGACTGGAGCTTTTCACTTTCAGGTCATCAGTTCACATCTAACTAGTACAGCATTTTTTAAGGCTTGATTAACTGATACTAGTGTATTGTTTAAATGCAGGAAGGAATGGAGGAGCTCTTTGCAACCCTATCTGGTCTGGTCTAAGTATGTCCAGAGTTTGTGCTTTTCTTCTTTCCTGATAAAGCCAAAAAATGTTAAGGAATTTGAGGGCAGGAAGGAGAACCCAGTAAGAGTTGATGACTAAGAAGTTGTTACCTTATTCTACACTTATAACTTCTCTATTAATATCATTCTAAAAGTAAAGTCTGTTAAAATGACCAGAAGCTTAGATTTTTATGTCTTTATTTAGCTGCCCTGTCATTAACACCAGAAAGAAATAAGAATTGTAACTGCAGTGGATAAGTTAAGCAGTAAAATAATATGCATAAATACTTGGTGACTACATAAGTGAGTCATGATTCTTCCTAGTTTATCACTTAGTAATGCCAAGGTCATAAAAAGCATTTGCTATGCTCCCTCTTATGTAAAAAGCTGTGAGGTTACTTTGTTTTCTCATGGAGAAGATGCCAGAACGTGCTTTTCAGAATTTTAGAATAATTTTTGTGTTAATTCATTGTTCCAGTTGGAGACTGAGACAAATTTAAATCATACTGTCAGCCAAAGAGTAAATCAGGCATGTATGGCTGCAGTACCACTCTTTCCTAAGGAACCTTTAAGAGAGAAAGTTTGTCTAAACTTTGGAAAATAATTTAAGGTATCTTCTTTTGATAGAAACTTTTGACTATAAAAATAATGCAGAGTGGACTAAATGACACATCCACGACAGCTGTGCCACATGGGACCCGTAGCAAATGCTTCTTGTTAAATACAGAGCCAGAGTAGAGTCTTGGTAAGCCTTGGACTGCAAACTATAAGGTCCGTGATTCCAATCCAAAGAGACTGAAGCACTTCAGGGTCATTATGATTCAGAAATGACTCCGTGTCAGCGGTTTTTTTTGTTGTTTGTTTTTGTGTTGCTAACAAGTGCCTGCGTATCTTTATGGGCTATGCCAGAATTCCGACAATAGATAGAATCTTCTTCTAGAACCCTGTTTCCCCTCTGAAACTCCTGTTTTTTTTTTAATGTAAATTTAAATTAGAATGGTGCCTAAAAGACTTAATCTATAATAGGTTAAAGATTTGGGGGTACAGTGGATTAGGTATTGGTGTGTGAACAGAAATGTTGGTGGCTTGACCTCACCAACTGCTCAGTGGGACGCTGATGGGCTTTCTGCTCCCATAAATACATAAAGTCTGAAAATCCTATTGGGCAGTTCCGTTCTGTCTTAAAGGATCACTGAGTTGAATTGGACCTTGTTTTAGATCTAAATAGCCCATATTAAGTCCACGATGTTCGGCTCATTGCCAAAATTGAAGAGATGTATTAATTTGGAATTTTTCTTTGTCTTTTATCTGAGATC
Organism: Nesogale talazaci; assembly: GCA_004026705.1. NCBI lineage: Eukaryota > Metazoa > Chordata > Mammalia > Afrosoricida > Tenrecidae > Nesogale > Nesogale talazaci. The sequence goes on from PVJH01001961.1 coordinate 112,812, forward strand.
CAATCTGTGTGGCTCAAACTCATTGAGATTAACCAGAGAGTTTTGTGCTATAATTAGCTAATCAAAGAAAGATCCCATATAGCTGCTCAATATTTATGCAAGTACCTTGGTCCAAGGTTGATTTCAGCCTATCACTAGGTCTTCATTATCCTTGCAAATAGGAATTTCCTCTGAGCCCACCATTTTCATTTGGCACCTGCAGATAATCAAATTTACTTATGCCATTTTGAGCATAAAATATCAGTGTGAATGGTAGACAATTATAATTCTCTCAAGCAGTGTTGTTTGGTGATAGCACTATTAATGCCCTTTAGAAACTCTGAAGAAACAGTACACTTGGGAGAAAATATAGAAATTGCATTCGACCCTGATTTCTTAATATTCAAGACTCTATATTTTTTTACTTTCTTAAATTAAGTGAAATTGATGTGACTTTATATATTTCATAAATTTTACATGATTTATAAATATTGATTTTGACATCATATTCTCCTCCCAGGAGGATTCCAGCTGAGTTGGTGTTTCTTGTTCAGTTTATTGATGCTTGACCATCCCAGGCAGGGAGAGTGGCATCGGGAAGCGAACGCTCTCCATCCGCTTTCTAGAGCGGTAGGCGGCAGGTCTCCTGTATACAAGTTTAGCTTTGCTATGTATTAGTTGTATGACCTTGCACAATTACTGTAACATTCTGTCCCTTAAGTACCTTAGAAATGACCCTTAATATGCTAGCAGATCTACCTTACAGGGTTGTGCATTCTTTAATAAGTTAATGCCTATAATGCACTTCCGGAATGCTATATGCCACACAGAGTACCCATATAGATTAGCTATTGCGAAGACTGAATTTAATGGGAACAGTTTTAGACGTTGTCTATCTTGTTAAAAGTAAAATTTTCATACCCAAACAGGCGGCCAAAATGAATGTTGCAGTTTTAACGTAAAAGTGAAGAGGTCCAACTCAGGAGTCATTTGCCCTTGGTGCAGATCACTTGCTGGCTCTAGAACTTTAGACAAATTGTGAAAATAAACTGATCCTCAATTTCCTCAGCTTTAAAATGGGAGCAGCAATAATATCTAATTTATACCTGGGTGACATGTGGGAAACACTGAGAACAGACCTGACTTTTAATAGCTACTCAGTATGTGTTCATTGCCCAGGTTATTATTATTGCTTTAATGACATAAAAGTTGTGATTTATTTAGTATTAGAAAAATAATATTATCATAATTTGGTGTATGGGCTTTTTATTATTACTACTGAGGAATGGTTTTATTTTGCTATGTGGAAAACACATGTCATGAGTGCCCCAATTAATAAGTAAGCGGATTCAAAAATAAAAACCATTTTTTTCACTTGTCCTTTGGTGTGCTATTCAAAATTTAAAAGTCCTCTAGATGTTTTTTATAGCTGTAAGATTCTTACTGTAGATAAATTACTTCAGTTAATGCTTTATTAATAATATTGCATGTTTAACTTTGTTGTCAGCCATATTCTTGCCACCCATCAAATTGAACTCCCTACAGAGAAAAGCAACGTAGCCAATAGTATCAACATGGAAATGAAATATAATAGCCAAGGAGTTGTTGCCCTTTCTGTTAAGATCATGAGACATGCTATTTCCCCACCTGTTAAAAATGTTGTAAAGATTGTGAAAACATGAGCATTTGCAAAAGTGAATCTGTGATAGGAAGTGAAATAGAACATTATGAAAGAGAGGATCAAAATTGCACGCTGGTATTTATTTTACACTGTAATATCCTTTCTTTCATTAACTGGAAATTTTAGGACAATCCATGTGCTTATTGGGAGTAGAAAGGTTTAAAACAATTCATCAGGACTTCTCTTTGGTAATGTATACTTGAAAGAACATGTTCTTTACACAGAAAGAATTGTATAGTAACAGTATATTTGTCACCTTGTTTAGGTAGCAAATTTTAAGGCTGATCCCTGGAAAACACCTGTTTCGCCATTCTGTGAAAAAGGTGCAAACATACAGGCAAATTTTGTGTAGGTATAGCATAAACCAGAGTGCTTTGGCTAGCATCCTGCAAGGAGGTGGATCTAAATGATCTGCTCCAGCTTCTGCTGCTGCCGCTGCTGCTGCTAATATTGCTGGGAAGGAAAAGTGGCTGACCTGGCATATCTCTTACTCTTGGTGCTGCAGCAGTCACTCAGGAAATGTTGTTTAAGGGGAGTCTTCTGGATCCTTTTCATGGCACCATGGCAAGAAGAAGCTGTAACTTATCTATTGAAGATAAAGAAAGCATGGAGTTGGCTAATGGATGTTGGTGAGTGAATAAGGCAAATGGGGAGCCAGTTTATTAAGGTATCTCTTGAGTAGGCCCTGTCTTTCAAGGACTCAGAAGGAGGAAGTGTTTCTAGACAAAAATGGCCTCTGGAATTTTGAACATCAGAAACTTCCTTTTAGAAGAGGAATCATAGTTTTAACATTGGAAACCTGATTGTGACCTGCCTATGTAAGTGAAGTCCACATCTACTTCCAGTTTCAATACTTAAAGACATTGATAGGATACTTATTAAGTACTTCACAACATGGAAGATAGTTTTACATGCAATTTCTTTGTCCTTATTTAAGTTCTACTGTTTTTCACTTAACAGTGATTTAAAAAAGGAAGGGAGAAGAGGCTTCCTAGTATTTGAAAGAAATTATTCCTCTTGATTCATATTGGAAATGAATTCCTCCACTTTTTTAAAGGTAGATTATAGATTGTTAACTTATTAAATTAAATTTCTTAAAAGAATGTCTTTAGTTAAAATGTCTAATTCTTGCCTGGAGAACAGGAATATTCTTTTAAATTCAAGATAATTATGAAAGCAAATTAATAAGTTATTGGCTCTTTAAGCCAGATAATTACAGAGGATGGATTTTTTGACATTAGCAATCAAATTCCTTGAGGAATCGTGCAGGTCTCTCTTTTTCCCTCTTTTTTTATTTTGGCAAAATGAGAAATTTAAATGCACTATCTCAGAAATTTTGTCATGCTCTAAAATTTTCTCTCCCCAAAGAAGAGGTTATTTTTGACTGATCTTTATATGTAAGAAACGTGTTATGATAGACACACAATATTTTATGCAAATAATGCACTTGCTATACTTTTTTTACAAGCCAGGCAGCCCTTCTCTGTTAGATTCCTGTGATCTCTCTCTCTGCATTGTAGGTATGTGCATTTTAAAAATGCGGGTGCATTATATGCAAAAAATATATGTATATATACATAGATAACTATAGTTCATATCAGTCACAAATGGTACGATTAGTAGTTTACCCATATCTTTAATTTAAAAGTCGGGAGAGGCTGAGCCCTGGTGGCGTAACTGGTTGAGTGCGGGACTGTGGCCCTGCGGGCTTACCGGTTCCAATCTAGTGGCGGCTCTCAGGAGCAGGACTGGGTAGCGCCCAGAACCACAGAGGCAGTGATGCCCACCAAAAAAAAAAAAGCTGGGAGAAGTAAGATTTTCATATGTTCTACTAGATGTAATCCTTTTTTAAAAAATTCTTATTCTATAAATGATAGGTATTCTACAAAAAAGATAGATGGTTAAGTTTGGAGATTTACATAACTTAATGAGGGCACTGATTAAATATGGAGAAAAACCCATTAAAGATATAAAGAATTGGGGCTGAGCCCCGGTAGCGTAGTGGTTGTGTGTGGGACTGCAGACCACAGGGTTAACGGTTCAAATCCACAGCAGCTCTCTAGGAACAAGGCTAGGCTTCCTACTCCTACCAGGGCAGTGATGGCACACACAAAAAAAACAAAAATAAGCAAAAATATATAAAGAATTTAGAATAGTGTGGAGAAAATATATAACGAATTTCTTATCACATAAACTTCTCCCCTCCCCAAGTATTTTCAGGAGAATGTATTCCCACTTTTGGGACCATCATTCCTTCCCAAAGTTACTACTGAGCCCGTCGTATATTAGTAGACAAGCTAGCTCCTGGGTGCGAAATTGTGAGTAAAATTGTCAATAATCTGACCTCCTGTAGAGTTTAACAATAACTAGAGGCGAAGAGTGGTTTAAGAATCTAATTCTTTTACTTTAGTAAGGCATTCTAGTAATAGCACATCTGAAAAGAGCTCATGTAAATTTTTTTCTGTTTAAAATGGTGCTAACATACATACCATCACATCTGCTTAGTGTTAAAATTGGACAGACTGCACCATCTCAGGCTGACAGCGTTTACTCACATGCTGATCTTTTCCACAATTTATTTATTTCTGATTTAAAAAAAAAAATCACCTGTAGTATGGTTTTCTGTACCTATGAAAATAAAATGTAAGAATATAAAGCAACAGCAGCAATGAAAGCCGTACACAAACACATATTGTTATTTACTCTTCTCATTCTTTTTAAAAACTTTGCATTTTGACTTCGGTAAAAGTATATTCTGTTCCACAGTTCGTGCATTTCTTTTCCATGACATTCATTGCAAGCCACACAACATGACAGTACTTCCCCCACAACATAACCTTGTTCTTAAGCAAGTACACAACCGTGCATGTTTGCTTTACTTCTAGTTTTAAAAATGTGAGCATTTGCTAATTGAACCAGATCATTTTCATTTGGACTTCATATATTTCATTGGATACATTTTAGGGGTCATAGTAGCCTTGTCAGAGTACACACTTAGTTTTTGACTTGATTTCATCCAATTCATCAAGGCAAAAATGTCTGTGGATCTGTCTTTTGTCGTGTTTAATATTTCATCATCAGTTGACCCCTGAGGGCTTGTGAGCAGTTGTGAGCTGTGAATAGTGATGATCAAATTATTAGCATTTCTCAGCATTATTATCTTAGGAGTCAGGGAGTAGTTTATTTGACAGTGTATTGAAATTTACTAAAATATTCCCACTTTTTCCATTATTCTTGCTTCATTTTTTATTTTCTCATTATTTTCCTACCTTTCATCTTTGAACATTTTTGTGCAATTGCCTCTCCCATACATATTTCCCTTTTCTTAGCTCACTGAACCTTTCCATTCGTCTTCATATAATTATAATAGAACCTGATGCATTTGATATGACATGTATTATACTTATTAACAATTTCAATTATTTCTCAATTTAAAAGTCAGTTGAGTTTAACCTCCTCTCTGTCTTTTGATTTTCTCCTTCACTAACTGACAACTTCCCTTTTGGTCTCTGCCTGTGAAGCAGCAGTCTGTGCTTTATTACATTTATGATTTCTCATCTTAGTACAAATGTTATAATGACAGGATTTAGGAGCCTGATGTCTCTTTTATTTTTAACTGCAAATGCAATAGACATGCTATAATATGTGTTCCTTACTTTTCTTCCTAGAATTAGATCTCCATACCCCTCCTCATCTGTGTTTTTGGCTGTCTTGTGGGATGCTAGAATGGCCTATCTCCATGTATTTTGTTGCATTTCTCCATTGCTTCTTGTGTTTTGGTGGAGATTTTTGGTGGTTCTTTTCAAGCGCTACCTGAGCTCTGTGCTAGTCATTCCCCTTCTCTGAGGGTCTGTGCTCGTGGTCATGCGTCCACCTCCTCAGCCCTGACCATTGACAGAACCTTGAGTTCTGTAATGGCTGCCTCTGAAAACCCTGTGAGGCGGGAAATATTCCTCCCCCTGCTGCTACAATTGAGCCCCGTGCCGGGACCACATTGCCCTCTACACTTGCTTTCAATTGTTAAGGCTTCCCAAGCTTTGGCTCTGGCTCAGTAATCCTGCTGTCAAACCCTGAAGCTTTCCTAGCCTCCCCACTCACTGGTAGCAGCAGGTGTTGGAATTTCTCCAAGCCCCTAAGACCCTGGGAGGAAGAGAATGGCTGTTTGACACAGACCTCAGGAGTTTTCAAAGCACCAGGAAACCTTCAGAAGATTTCTAAAGGTAAGATTCTGCTTTCTCTAGGAAGCTGTTCTAGAAGTTAAGAACAAAAGCAACAAAAACCAAAGTCGTCATTTCAATGCAGACTGATAGAGAATATCTTTCAGATTTCTGTATTTGATGATGGAGTCAAAATATGAGCGGTAGATTGGGGAATTACTTATTTTAAAAGACTGGTTTAGGATTTTCCTGTGATGTTCACATTCCTGTTCTGTTTTCTTTCAATGAACGTTTGTCCTTTGATTTTAATCAAATGAAGTACTTTTTTCCTTCACAATCTTTTTTGTGTTATGGATCTAATTAATCTTGTTGGGGCTTGAAGGTTAAAAGTAAATTAGAAATAATGTTTTTCAGTAAATATATGGGTATTTTTATTTACCTCTCATTAGTTTTATGACTGAAACATTACAGGAATGTATGTTCCAGCTCTCCAAACCAAAAACCAAATCTATAATTAATTTCAAAGGAATTAGAGGAGCAGCTTCAGATCTTAGTAGTTCTTGGATATACCATGGTCCTTTCAGAAATTCTACTTAGCATTGTGGATAAAGAGTATATTTATAGTTTTTTTCTCTTAAGGCATTAACCCTCATAGGATTCTGAGTTTAGCAAAAATCACATCATAAATTGTAAATAAACTGAAGGACATTTAAAAAGTATGTGGTCTGTGTGTGTGTATGAGAGAAAGAGAGAGATTGTGTGTGCGTGTGAAAGAGAGACTGTAAGACACCATCAGTATTCCTAAGTGATAGCTTTTGTGTTAGCTTCCTGTGTATTTATATTTATAATCCTTTATTTTTTAACCTGCCTCCACTCACATACATTAATATGTGAAGTGATATTGAGACCCCTTTTCTAAGAGACATTATTGGAGGTGTTAATATCAACACTATCAGTTCATATGTTCTTTCCTCCCCCTTTTATTTTTGGTGGGTTTTTTTTTTTTTTTTGCAAAATTGATGTAATTCTTTAATGAATTCCATAAAGTAGTCATCCATACTACTAGCTTAATGCCACACTCAAACTTTTAAATTGTAATTATTATTTTAAAAGTGAAAAATAAAAATATTTACTAGTAGCGATACATAAAATGAAAAGCTCCTTCATTGGTAGTGTTTATTTAACATGCTTATTTAAAAAATTCATGGCCAATAATATAGTTTATTAATACTTGAAAATTTTCTAGTGGACAGTGGGTTCTGCATTAGGCTGCTGAGAAATTTGCAGTTTGAACCACCAGCCACTCTGAGGGAGAAAGGGAAGGCTGTCTACTCCAGAACAGAGCTTCAATCTCCCCTACCCACAGGGACAGTTCTATAAGGGTCAGAATGAGTCACAATGAACTCGATAGCTGTGAGTTTTTGAGAATTCAAAAGAAGTAATAGAATATCTTGATGTCTCTGTAGATCAAATAAGTGGATAATTACTTAAGAATAATGGAATTTTGGGGCTGAGCCCCTGTGGCGTAGTGGTTGTGCACGGGACTGCGGCCCACGGGGATGGAGGTTCAATTCCAGCAGCGGCTCCACAGGAGCAAAGGCTGGGCCTCTTACTCCCACCACCAGAGGGCAGTTATGCCCCCCCAAAAAGCAACAACAAAAACAACCAAAAAAAAGAATAATGGAATTTTAATGCTTTGATACTTAACATTTGTGAGTTTACAATTTTGGCAGCCATGCTAGTAGAGTGCTTAATGTGCTCACCTTCTAGCAAAGACATTGGTGGTTCAATTCACCAGCCACTCTTAGGAGAAAGATAGAAATACACTTGTGTAAAGAATTACAGCCTTGGAAATCCAGTGGAGCACCTCTTCTTGGTCCAATAGGGTCTTTATGAGCTGTGGGCCCCTATGATCGCAAGGACATTGTGTTACAATTTTTAAAAAATACTTGGTACAATCTTAAGCGGGCATTTATACTATTCTCAAATCTCCCTTGAGTGTTTCCTTAGAACTCATCTTGATTTGCTTTGGGATAAAAATGAAAAGACATATAGAAATTTTATTATGTGCTAGAGTAGTGGTAGTGGTTCTCAACCTTATTAATGCTGCAACCCTTTTAATACAGTTCCTCATGTGGTGGTGACCTCCCCCCCCCCCACCGTAAAGTTATTTTCATTGCTGCTTCATAACTGTAATTTTGCTACTGTTATGAATCAGGTGATCCCTGTGAAAGGGTCTTTGACCCCCAAAGAGGTCACAACCCACAGGTTGCGAACCACTGGATTAGACAAATATGAAAATGTAAGTGCTTCATTTTCTGTTTCCTAGCAAAACACGTTTAATTGCATTTCACTGAATTTTTGAGTCCGTACCAAATTGGCAGGTTTCTCAGGTTACATATTGAAAGATACCTGTTTATCTGATAACGTTCACTTTGTGCAATTAATTCATGGTTTTTGGCATTAAGATAATTATATTTGTTTGTTTATGTAATATATTTATTAATGAAATATTTAGCCTTATCACTTCAGAAACCAAATTCTTTCTGACTTTATTGGTGCTCTCATGATTAGATGGGACAGACTTAATATCATTCTTTGGGGCATTAAGTGTACTCAATCCACTTGCATGGAATCCAAGGTGGATTCAAAATCCAAAATGAACCTAGGATAAATTGCATGTAAAACTGAGAATATAGGGTGAGCCCCAGTGGCACAAGTGGTTGAGTGCAGGACTGCAACCCGTGGATTTGGTGCTTCAAATCCAGTGACGACTCTCAGGAGCAGCACTGGGTAGTACCCATGACCACCAGAGGCAGTGGTGCCCCCCCCCTCCCCAAAAAAGAAAACCAAAAACAAAACAGAGTATAAATGTGATGTCCTTCCTTTTTTAAAACTAGGATTAAGTTAAAATATTTGGAGTAGTAATTTATAGGACTATCATTTCAGAGAAAATTCAAAGTGCTGATTCAAGGAAATATTTCGAAGTGAGGACTAGATCCTCATTCTAATTGAGGTCACCCCTATTAGCATTTCTGTCTTCTGTTTCTTCATGTCTCCGTCTCTTCCCCCTCTTTGCTCATTCCCTTTAATCGGTAGTCAAGATGAAAAGTGTAAGAGCAGTCCATATTGGTGGACTGAGTATTCTCAATACATATGTAGAAATGTCAAGTGGAAACACTTTGTGATGCAGTCTCTTAGAGTATCCAGACCGATTGACTTCTTGTGACTTCTGACTCGCCGTGATCCAGTATGACTGAGTGAAACCACCTCACTAGCTTGCCCAGGCCATACTCTCAGCAGAAGCAGACTGTCCTTTGTTGCTCTGGAGAAATATTAGTACCTGCCCTGGGGCAGAGCAAGTAAACGAGAACCAAAGTAGGGAGGAGCCTAGATCACGATAACATTTGGGGAGTTTAAACTTAAAAAATAAGACAAAGCTGTTGAGCATGCACTCCTGCAGTCCTATTATCTCATAGAATCTTTCAGAAAACATGAGAAAACATTTCTTATTTTAATTTTGCCAATGAGGAAAGCAAGACTGAGAGAAGTTGAATTAGCTGTGGGTCTTGCAACAGGAAATGATGATTAGAACCCAGGATGTATGATCCACGACTTGCCCTTTTGTCCTTATTTGGTATAAACCCAGGCAGGGAAAGTAGTTTTCAAACAAAGTCGGAATCCCATTCATAGCATAAAGCTATCTGCTTCAGCCTCCTTTCCCCTCACTTCTGGACTGCCATTCATTATCTGACCCTTTAGCCTTGGAAAAGTTAGATATTTTTCTCTTTCAGCTTTAGTCCCTCCCTCTCCAAGATCTGAATAATATTATCTTCGTGTCAGAGTTTTTATGATTTAATTTAATTTAATGGGAATGTATGCCAAACACTTAGTGGCTAGCATACTAAAAATAGCCAATAAATTGTTAATGCTGTTATGTAAGTTTCCCAAGGTCACACAGTTAGGAAGTGATTGAATCAGGATTCAAATTAGAGTCAGCCTGGGTAAAAAATGAGGCGAAACAAGAACACACACACACACACACACATACACACACTTTCCATGAATAACAGCAACAATTAATACAAAGCAAAAAAAAAACACATGTTCTTTTGGTACTATAATGTTGTGACAAGTGAATCAGAATGGCCTTTAGGCTAAAGGCATAAATTTAGTGGCATAGAGAAAAGTGTAAAGTGAATAAAATGTCTGCATAGGTATTCCGAGATGATCATTTAAAAAATGTGTGATGTCAGGAAAGTTAATTGAGTTTTTTTTTTTAATATTTGAAGGGGTAACCCCCCCCCCAAACTGGAAATATTTTTCCTGAGCTATTTATTAATTTTTCCCCAAAGCTTTGCTTTAAATTTTTTTTTTTTTACAAAACAACCATATCACCTCTAAAGTACTCTCTATTATACTTAAGACATTTGTTAAATCTGTGATTCCATTCTTGGAAATATTTTTCAAATATATCTGTTTGGATGGCTGATAGCACCTGCCTCATTTTTTTCTTCACCTCTTCTATGCCTTCAAATCACTGTTCTTTCATGTCCCTCTGCATTCTTGGAAACAAACAGAAGTGGCGCTGAGTGAGAACAGGTGAATAAGGTGTGTGGGAGAAGAGAAGCATGCTGTTTGTGCCCCAAACTGGCACATTGAGACGACTGCCTGAGCAGGTGCATTGCCAAGGTGACAAAACCAGATCCCTATCTGCCACAAATTAGGCCTTTTTTGTTGCCACTGTTACACAATCTTTTCAAAACTCTAAATAGAAAGCCTGATTAGCAGTCTGACCTGGTGGAATGAATTCCAAATGTACTGTCTCCCTCACATAAAACACACAAACAAAACCAAATGAGCATCATCTTGATCTTTGATTTCACTTGAGGAGCTTTTTTTGGGCGAGGTGACAATGATGTTTTACACTGGCTTGACTGATGTTTGCTTTTGGGATTGCGAGAATAGCACCATGTCTCATCACCAGTAATGACCTTGGAAGAACAGTCGGGTGCTTTGAAGATGTTCTTTCAAAGTACAGTATGTTTCCATTCCATGCTCTTTCCTGGTCTGTCAGAACCCTAGGCACATATTTCACAGTGACCCTTCTCATTTCCACATATGTTAAAATTTGCTGAACCAAGGTCCATGATACTCCAGATAACTTCCCCATCTCTTCAGTGGTCCATCGTGGGTCTTAGAGCGCAAGTGACAAATTTTGTCAACATTCTTGTTTGTTTTGGAAGTTGATTGACTTTCAACAAGGTTGTCTTCACTCAACCTCTCACATCTTTTGAAAAGAGAAAACCACTCATACACTTGAGTGTTCCTCACAGCTCTGTCCTTGTAAGCTGTGTTCAACAGAACAACAGTTTCTCTTCAGCATTTTTCCTGAGCAGGAAACAAAAATTCACAGTGCGTGCTGTTCTCTTAAATCAGCAATGACAAAAAATGAGGTTCGAGCAAAACTGCTTTTACAAGAAAATTCACTGTGATGAGAGAGAACTTTCCGTGGTGATGCCACTGGATGAACGAGTTGTCCAATGCTAGCTCACCTAGCAGAAAAAATGCATACCATGAAAACTGCCCAGCAGAGCTTTTTTCTATCGTTGTTGGGTTTGTTGTTTTTTGGGGGGGGGGCCGGGGGAGAAGTGGGGAGGTGTCCCATGTATACAATCTCTAGTGGTGTTGTGTTGGACTTCTAACTGCAAGGTCAATGGTTCAAACCTACCAGGTGCTACTTGGGGAGAGGTGGGGCTATGTGCTTTCATTAAGCCTCAGAAACCCTATACAGGTTGCTGTGAATTGAAATCTTTTTGGCACTGGTTTTGGATTTTTATATATGAAGCTAATAATAGTACTTATTATATTATCTCTTTATGAACATTAAATGATAGAAATACACTTGATGAGCTCTAAAAATGTTGACTGTGTTCAGAGAATCCAAATACAGAGCTACTAAAAATCATTAACCCATGTAATTTTTGAGAAGAATAGATATTGGTGATGATGTGGCATTTCATTTCTTTTGAGGGCCATGTAATTCTTGGCAGGCCAGTGGAGAAAGCAGTGATGTGGTGGAGCTGTCAGTGACTGTGGTCTTCTCTCACTCTAGGCTGATGCCAGTGACAGCCGTAAGGGTCACAAGACATGAGAATAATCTTGGATAAGCACATGTAGGATTATCATTCTCGTATTCTTATCTTTTGAAGCAGAACCTAAACCAATAGCTGGGTTCGATTCCTGGGGCAAAATGTTTGGCCTGGCCTGTCTGGCATGTCAGGATTAGCCTTATAGCTATCAGAGAAACAACCCTTTGAATGTTTGGCTTCTTAAGTGTTTGGCCATGCTTACTGGATCTAAACTTGTTGAGGTCAGGGATGTTCATTTTATCTCTTAAGTTTCAGCGTCTAGCACAGTATCTGTGGGTACTCATTGCATGTTTAATAATAAAGTAGAAGAGGATAAGTTCCAGATATGGGGCAGAAGGAAAGAATTAACGGTCACAGGAACACCAGAGGGATGAGAAAGCAAGGCTATACTGCAGAAGAATAGGACCGTCTGGGAAAGAAGCAAGTGATCTCCCACCTTCTTGAGAAATCATGTGCTTTAAGTATGTTACTTAAAATATGAGTCTGTGAGTTTGAGACTGATAGCTATTGTCCCTCCAGAATTTCTCACATATTTTACAAAAAAGAAACAAGTAGGGAGGAGAGAAGATGGGGTGCAGAAATCAAAGAAACATTAGCCCCCTTAAGAAGAAATGTATTTGTAGCAAACTCTAGAGAATGTAGTATTTGCCATATCAACATATTCCTCAGTTATCTGGATAGTTCACTCTGTATTTATTGAATAAATGGATCTGTGAGTTAGTTAAAATTGATGAGTGAATGAATTAAAGAGTGAATTATTTAGGTAATACACTCTTCTTCTTTAACATTAATAAGAAGCTATTGATTTTAAAAGACTGTGAGTACTCATTGAAAGAACTCTGATGGCATTTTTTTTCTCCTGCATTAGCAGATAGTTGTGGCAGTAGGATCAAAGCTTTTTAAGTTACAGAATCTCGTTAATGTAACTTAAATTACCCTACATATAGAGATATTTTGGCAATCAGTAGATGAGGAACAAGTCATGAGCAAAAAGCTGTTGAGATTCTAAAAATAGGTATATATAAAATCATATCTTCACTAAAAGACATAGAATCAGATAAAGAAAATGGCAGCAGTTTGAAATAATTTACTTTTTTTCTGTACTCATTTTTCTTTGGTTTTGGTAATGGTTATTAAGGATCCCTGACCACTATACAGTTGAAACATTTAGTCAGCCACAGTTCCAATAGCCAATGCTTTGTTGGAGAAAATGACACGAGGCTGAACACAGCTCTTGCTGGTTTTTAAAACACCACTAGAAAAAAAGGTTGTGAAAATAGGGTAAATATCACTACGATATTAAGGATCATAGGACTTCTTAAACCATTATGAAAGGCATAATAACCCTTACTGTAGTCCAGGAACAGAAGGAGCCCTTGTAGAACAAAACTGTGGTGGGAATTTGGAGAGAACAGAAGAACCTTTAAAGATAGGAAAGCAAGATACCATAAGGCTAACTAATATTGGCTATCATGATCTCTCGTGGGATTCTTTCCCAAGGAATGCCTCCCTTGTGTTAACTAGAGTACTCTTATGTATGTGACTGGACTCTCTAGTTCTTTGAAAATAGTGGAATAGTAGTTCTTCAGAGGTTACTCTGTAATTATTTCTAACTCTTGCATTTATTCACCTTGGTACCAATTTATAGAGCTAGCATTTGACTTGTGGTATTTACAATGTCTTGTTTCATACTTTGAAAAATACACGAGAAGCATAAAAAACAAACATCAGTGCTTTTCTTCAGCTAATAATAAACTGGAAACTGGAACTTTTGAATGAACAAGATAGCAATAGTCCAAGCTCAAATTTTGTCTCAGCTTCACTGAAGAACGCCTTTATTTCTTCTACAATGCCTAGAGGAAATCACTGAACTGGAAAAACTGAAGATTATTTCTGACTAATCTATTAGTCATCCTAATGATAGGAAATTATTTAGTTTCTATCTTTCATCATAGTCCATTTTGAACAATAAAAATCGCATAGCCCACGCAAAGATATTTCAAGAAAATTGAGGTGATAATTTAAAAAAAATAGGCCCCAGAAAGTGGGGGTAGGAAACCCTTTGCACTACTGTTTTATCACTCAGCTCCTAGCTTTGGTGTAGGAAACTTTGCTGAAAATAACCTTGAAGTTTATAGTTTGCATGATAAAGCTAGAGCATTGCTATTTGCTAATGTAAGAAACACAGGTATTAGACTTGGTGTTATGGTTTTCTTTTTGGGAGAATGAGAAGTGATCAGATTACTAGTTCATGTTGAGATGGTTAAATTTATGAAAGTCAATTATCTGAAAGTCATTTGCATAGAAACTTTGGTGCTCTGTTATTGTAGGAACACGCTGGTGTGTGTGTGTGTGTGTGTGTGTGTGTGAAGCTCTGAATGAGATTGATCTTTGTGCATCACTGCATGCCCTGCCAACAGGAGAAAAGTTCAAGACAGTGACAGAGAAAGAGTAGGCTAATACATAGGAGTAAAGCCAAGGGGATGCATTACCAAGAAGGCAGGAGAAAAACTTTCAGAAAGGACATAGTTAATGATGTCTGCCAGATTAGAAATCAGCTTCCAAGTAGATGAGTCACGTAGGCTGGAAGATTTACATGAAGATTCAACAAGTTTAGACAACTCTGGAAAGAAATCGGCACTGAAAAAAGGGGAGAAGAAAAGAATGAGGTACACGCTAGAGAAATGAGCAGAGAATGTGTGCAACAGGGAAAGCGTGCATTTGCTGGTCAGTGGGGAGAAAAAGAATGAAGAATCATTAATGTGGAACAGTGGGTGGAGCTATAACCCAGAGATGGTAGGAAGTAGTAACAAAACTTGGAGAAGTTGACTTTGGAAAGGAAGCTACACCAAAGACTCCCCGAAGCTTTAGAAATAAAGGGGCTCAGCCGGTGAAAGTGGTTTCCCTAATGCTTTCCCCTTTTGCACCTTTCCATCCATTATCATCCTTGTCTGGACAGGTTACTGCCCTGTGTCAGCATTCCTTTTTTGTATTGTTTTGAGAAATGCTTTTGTTTAAATTCCTTGCCTGCTTTAGAGTGCCATCTGGACTGTAAATTTTGTCAGGGGTAGGAACTTGTCTTTTCTTTGTGCACACTGTTTAGACATTCTCCCCCCTGCCCCCACCCCGTGCGTTTCTTAATGTAGTTTAGTAGCCCAGACTGGTTGTATCAATAGAGGGATTTTTGCAGCCCTGTCTGTCCATCACAGCACAAGGATGAAGGCTAATTAGCTGCCTAGGTGAACTTCAAAAGCTGTTTCCATAACAGGCCCTTATTTCCAAATGATTGAGACGAGTTATCACAGCAGACTTATGTCTTCTCCTTTCTTCTAGAGAAGGTTACAGCATAAGGAAACCAAGGTGAAACTCAGAAGTAGATATTTCTAAGCCAGATAAAACCCAAATCATAGTTCATTGTAGAAAGTAGAAAATGTTGACTGGAAAAGGAAAGAAATAATTATCAAAATATAAAAATTAATACAGCGAACCATCACCGATGTGATGTAATCACTATCTTCGTTCAACAAGTAAGGTTATCTCACGTCTAACTTCTCTCCGACTCACACTCTTGAAGGCAAAAATCTCTTGAATAGGATAGTTTAGTTATATTTTCTAAGTTTTTAAAATAGAAGTATCTTTAAGGACAAGTTGAAAATGAAAGTTTATTTTTGCTTCTCATCTAGAAAATATTGAATAAATAAATGTCACTGTGCATTTATTTTGTAGCTGCCAATTGTTTTTCCTCATCTAAAAGTTTGTTCAAGTTTCACGTAAAGTGTAGTGTCCTAGCTGGATCATAGTTCTCAAATCTTGATTTTTAAAAAAAAATCCTGGTCTAAACATTTTAAGAGCACATTTTATTAACATAATTGTATAAATCGTGAGAAAATTGTCAGCCTGCTTTTGTTTGACTCTTGCTTCAGCCATCACTAAGTGTGTGATCTGCTGTGTTACCAGAAAGTGCCTACACGCCCTGTAGTTGGCAGTGTTGGATATGCCGTGCGCTGCTCCCACAGAGGTGTTCGTTCAAAGTTGTTGCTTCTCTGGGAAAAGTGAAGGCTGCGATTTTGAGCCTCAGTAACCCAAGAGAGAGTCATCACTATGAGTCAGTACTGACTCGGTGCAGTGGGTTGGTAAAATTGAGTTACTTATTACACCTCTCTGAAATGGGTTTTGAGATACCTAAATGATATGACGCTCTCAAAGCATATGCAAAGTGTCTAATAAAAGATAATTTTTCAGTTAAATCTGTATATTTTCAGAATGAAATTTTGGAGATTCAGAAGTACTTTGAAATGTCCAATACTGCTCTAAATACTAACTTAGTCTCTACTAATCCACCTCCTTTACGTTTTTTGGGGGGTGGGGGTGGGCATAGGGAGCATCATTGGCCTCTGGTGGGAGTGAGAGGTCCAGCCTTGGTCCTGAAGAGCCGCTGCTGGATTTGAACCGCCAGGCCAGTGGGCTGCAGTCCTGCACTCAACCTCTATACCACCAGGGCTCAGACCCCACCTCCTTTACTTTTTACAAAAATAATCACTGATCCTTTTTTTTTTTTTTTTTAAGAAAAAAGTAGGGATTTACAGAGTCAGAGTGGCTCAGTCTGTAGGTTTTTTCTTTTTTTTAATTTTAGGCACACATTTTAAATTATAAATTTTTATACCTAAATTATATAAACCCATGAGAATCTGTAATTTTATCCACTTGCTTTGCTCTTTTTTTTTGTTTTTTTTGGGGGCATCACTGCCCTCAGATGGTGGGAGTAGGAGGCCCAGCCTTTGCTCCGTGGAGCTGGGATCGAACCTCCATCCCAGTGGGCCGCAGTCTCGCGCACAACCAGTATGCTACTGGGGCTCAGCCCTTGCTTTCCTCTTTTAAATACTTTCTTTCTCCTCAAAATAAATGGAGAAAGAAAATAAAATGATGAAACCTTACATCTCTTATGAGAACAAAATGGCCATCTTTCTTTTATAGTTTACATTTTTCATTTGATCCCAAATCATTGATAACACTGGTTGATCATGAGCATTGTGGAGTGGCACAAACATCTCACGTTCTACTAGGAGCAACCCAAAAGCCAGTCCTGCTGTCCTCTGCTTTAGAACTGTACACGGGGAGTGGATTTTCCCACTGGGACTTTCTCTAGGCCCACCCTGAGTGTGGGTTCCCTTGTCCAATGTCTACAGTGCTTCCTCAGGTCCTGGTGACTCATAGTGCTGCCATCCCAACTTGCCCTCTTTCCATAAAACCTCTCCACTTTTCGTTTCTCAGTTAACAGCTACCTTTCCGGTAGACTCAGGCAGAAACAGCGCCTCTGGTAAGCCTTCTTGGTTTTTTTCCTCCCCAGGGCAGGGAGAAATCTGCCCCAACTCCCCACTCTTGTTTCTGTGGTACTCAGTTATCATCTCACTCCCTGGAAGGCAGCAGGAACTGTGACCTTTAGATCTGTTTCTGCATTGGCTACACTGCTTTGGAAATGCTCACTTAATAGTGGTTGACTGACTTCTTATACAAATAACTTTTTATTGTTGCTCATGTTTGTTTTTTTTTTTTTTTTGTATTGTTTTATTTTGTTGGGAACCTTATTTTAAGTTTTATCTCTACTTGTAATTGAGGGCTTGGGCATAAACTTGGGGTCATGTAGAATATTATTAAATAAACATTTAAATTTGATTTGTAATGACTAGTTTACAGAAATTTAAGAGTTGTATTGTGGTAAACATCTTTAAAAACTGTGGTATAGGGCTGAGCCCCAGTGGCGTAGTGGTTGAGTGCGGGGCTGCGGCCCACTGACTTGAGGGTTCATATTCAGCAGCAGCAAGGCTGCTCTCCCACCAGAGGCCAGTGATGCCAAAAACAAAACAAAACAAAACTGTGGTATAAAGTTTTCATCTGTAACATCAGGCTGTCTGAATAGGCAATGGTTTGCCCAACAAACGCTTATTTCCTGTTTTGTAAAGGCAATGATACACTCCTTCATCCAGTGACTTAGAGCATTAAGCTCATCCCACAGAGAAATGGAGGGAAATCATAGACTTAACTGGCTTCCACTTTTTCTCATCTTTTAAAGTTAAATCTATTTGTGCTCAGGATCCCTTGACTGGAAATTAGTCATATGGTATCAACTTAATTGCGTCAGAGTCCAGACAAAGTTGTCTTTGTCATAGGCCAAAGAAACAGTACATAGAAACCGTACCCCAAACATACTACAGTATCTATTTTATCTTTATCTTTGTATTTTTCATTGGGGGCTCAGAAAGGGTAAAGGGTGGATGCCACTGGGTGAATTAAGTTATAAAGTGTTCATTTTAAAGCTATTAACTGAGTCCTTATAATCAACACAGGCATACTAATTACTGAAAATGACTTTATCCTGGTAAACCTGCCACTTTTTAATTTTTAAGCTAATAAACCATTTTGAGATCTTACAAAAGGCATTAAAAACTTATTAGAAAAATGTACATCAGTATTTAACCCAATATCTGATAGGTAAATTCAGATATTCAGGAACTCTTGGAAGACCACCCGCCTTTGCATTCTGGCACGTAAGAGCCCTGGTTTGTGTTACACAGATTGGTGAGTTCTTAGAGAAGATAAGAGCAATCCGTGTGAGAATAAATTCAACTTGTCTTGGGATGCAGAGCATCCTTTTATAGGAGCATCTTTAAGAAAACGAGGACTTAGGTCATAAATGTGACTTGGTTAGTTGCCTTTGCTGCCATATGTGTATGTTCATCCAGGGTGCTATATATAGGCAAGACAAACTTGTTAGTAAATGGATGAATGAGAGGCAGCTGATTGAGACTTGACTAATAGCCTTTGTTCATGGACTCTTGCCAGTCTGTACAACGTCAGGCCTTAAGATAAGTGGATTAAATGCTTCATGCTTATTATGTTACATTGCAGAGAAGTGAATAATTTACTTTTAAAATATTATGCACTTGAGCTTAAGGATCACACAGATGAATGAAAGGACTGCAGGAGATGTTCACAGATTAATTTTACATGGGAGGTTTGGTCATTCTTTAAAATTATAAAGCGAATCACTTAGAAGTTTTTGTCTTTCCAATTATTTCAGTCTATTTTATATGTTGTTGTCATATGAAGGGAAAAATACATTCCTTTCTTTCACATATGTAGAATGAAACTTCATATGAGTGGTGTGTGAGAGAAATTAATACCAACTTGCCATATTTTAATCTTGGTTTTAGAATTACTTCTGTTCAAAAATAAATACTTGGTATCCATGAAAAATTAATTATGAAATATGAAAATAGTAATGAAATATGAAAAAATTAATATCCCCAAAGTCTGAAGGATTCTCCTCGAGTCCTTTCTTTTTAATTTATCATTTTGAGCAATTTTCTAAATGAACTTTAATCATTTCTTCAAAAGTTTGTGCTCCTCACCAGTTTTGGGAAGTACCTTTGTGAAAGTGGCTAGAAGAGCATCTACTTTGTAGTATTGCTGTGAGAATTAAATGTGGGACCCCTGGTGGTCTACTAGGTTAATGTTGGACTTTAACCTCAACGTCAGCAGTTTGAAACCACCAGTGGTTCCAGCTGAAGCTTTTTACTCTCAGAAAGTGTAACAGACTTGGGGAATCACAGGGGAGGTTCTACCCTGTCTTGGAGGGTCACTGTGTGTCAGAAGTGACTCAAATACTATGAACTTGGGGGTTTTGGAAATAGATAATAAATGGGTTGTTGTATAGCAAGGCCATGGAGCAGTGTACGTGTCCAGTAGAATTTTGTTTTACAAATCTAAGTCCCAAGCACTATGTTCTTGGAGACAAAAAACACTCTGATTCAGGATGAAAATAGTCAACAACAAAGTGACTGTAACTTCACACTGATTAAATAAAATGAAGATCTCTTTTAAAATTTGTTAATCTTGGAAACTGAGATTGAATCCACATTTTACTCCTTTAGCATAAACTATAAAGTAACCATTATTGGGGGCACAGTGATCACGCATTTTGACTGCTTACTGAAATATGGATGCTTGGAACTCCCTGCCATGGAAGAAAAGATGTGGCAGGCGAATTCCGTTCAGGTAGCTGTCTTGGCAGCTATTCTGGCTCCTGAAGGGAAGCCAGCAGTTGAAACCAACTCAGTGGTCATGGATGCTCACATTATTTAAGCAACGGTGAAGTTTAAAACCACTTAAGTTTTAAGAGTGTAGAATTGTTATCATTCCAAACTTTCATTTTCTTTCACAGTGCATGCAAATGAGAACCCAATTAGGAAAATGCAAGCCATGCTTACAAAGAATGTGGTCCTGCCAAGCTAAATGATTTTTTTCAGATACAGTCCACAATTTGGAATAATATTCCGAGATCACTATTCAGCCCAATTGTGTTGAATTGAAGACTAAACATTTCCAAACTGATTTATTATGATAATTATGTACCAAATATGACCTTTTCCCCCCCAAGATTTAATCTTCCAGCAAATTTCAGTATTTGCCTGGCTTCCATCAAAATCTGAGAGTTGTGAAGCAGCATAAGATAGCATGTATTTTTGCCCTTTGTTGGCAGAGTCATTCGAGAATACCAGTGAGTCACCGAGGAATGTCCTCTTTCAGTGCAGCCCCTGAAGCCAAGTCAGTTTACAAACTTTATGTTTTTGGTGTATTTTATTCAGTTACACAAAATTGATCCAGGCCTCACTTTTGTGATACTTTGTTTCTCATGGCAAGAAACATGAAATAAGAAATAGTGTGAAAAAAGAAAAGAAAAAAATAATGTGATGTGCAAAGACTTTTTGCTTTTCATTAGAACTCACCAACCAAACTCAACTACCACCCAGTCAGTTCCCATACATATTGACCCTGTAGGCTAGGGTTGAACTATTCCTGTGGGTTTCTGAGAATGAAAAGCCTTATACTTTTTTTCAGTGGAGCAGCTGGTGGCTTAGAACTGTTGACCTTCATGTCATGAGCTCAACACATAAACCACTATGCCACAAGGGCTCCATTGAACTGTATACCTTGTAATTTGACACAGCACAACTGTAGGGTTTAGAGAGTATCATGACACAAATTGGAGTTTTCACCACGAGAGACAAACGTTCTCCTGACTTATGTTTTATGCTTAGATGCCACTCCTACAATCTAAAATGAAAACAAACTGGTATCTCAGCATACTGACTGCCCAAAGACTTTAGTCTTCTGTGCTTTTCTGAAATTGATTTGACTTAGTAGTGTCTTTTGTTCAGTTTTATGAGCTACCAGCAGCTACTGAGAGTTGTTTTACCCCTTTATAAAATACCTTGAACCATATATATGTGTGTGTGTGTGTGTGTGTGTGTGTGTGTGTGTGTGTGTGTGGGCATCACTGCCTCTGGCAGTTGTAGGCACCCAGGCTGCAGTTCCGCACTCAACCACTTACGCCACCAGGGCTCAGCCTTGAACCATATATTTTCTTAAGCATTTGTGCCCTGGCAGGTACACAGAGGTGAGAAAACGTCTTGGCATTGCCTATACAGCCATATCAGACATACCCTGCAATGTAGTCTTTGAGGAACCCACTGTCATGGGATGTGTCTTGGGGTGTGTATTTCCTGGCATGTTGAGATTAATGATATTGAGTAAATGAATATTTGCTCTTCCCTTCAGAATGTATTTTCTATTTAATGGTTTTCTTTGTGAAAAACTCTAATTTTTATTTTCTAGACCAAATGTGTGCATGCGTGTTAGTGAATGCATGTATTGAACATGCATGTGTAAGCTCTTGCCATTCTCCAGACATATTGTAGAGCATTTAACTCAGACGATTAATAGGTTTCTAAGCTCAGATGCAGTGGAGTCTTATGGTTGGGAGGATGTCAGGCAATGAAAATACTTGGTTCTAGACCTCATTTGCCGTCTGCCATTGATGTGACCTTGACCTTCACGTGCATCATTTTTGAAACTAGAGAGCTTATGGTGCTGAATTGTAGTAGATGCCTGAGGGATTGCCTGGGAGCCTACCTCCCTCTGAATTCTTCTGACTTGCAAGGCTATTCGCCACCCACCAATTTTCCTACCAATCCTGACACCAACCCTTGCTCCTACAGCTGTTTATATATTTTCGACAATTCACTGCAGTGTCCACCCAGAACTCACATATGATATTCATGATACAGGCTTTTTAGGGAAGTAGGCGAGTGAGACATGCTCAGGATAGGGTTGTTCAGTCAGGACAGATTTTTTTTTTCTACCCTGCAGGCTGGCATATTTTGGCCCCTCAGCCTCTTGACATCTCTGCTTTTGTTTGGCAGCATTACAGCGTTCATTTAGAGCTTCTAATAGATGTTCAAAGGGCATGCCACTCATCTCTCGGCCTCAACCTGAAAGCACTCAGCTCTGGTGTATCATTAAGTGCCCAGAGGCACCCCACTTGACTCACTAGCCTCCTGCCCACAAGGCACTCAGCTTCACTTTGTGGGCCAGGAGTCCACTGCTCTGTCTAATGCCCTGCTCTTCAGGTGTCAAAAATGTCGCTTGGATCACAGGGGTTCAGTGTGCTGGGACCTCAGAGTCCAAATGACACACTCCACTCCTGGCTCTTTTCTCTTTTGGGTAGTGAGACACTAACACCACCCCACCCCACCCCACGCCCCTTTTCTGGCCATCACAGTTAATACTGTTAACAGTGACTCACAGATGAATCCTATAATCTAATCAACAGTATCATCCCCCCATCATTTTATCCAGACCCATCAGGAAAACAAAGGTCATTTGGTGAGAGTAACCGGCTAGTGGAGCGATTTTAAATAATCCACAGCATTGCCTACATAATTACCCACATCCTCAGGATGCTAGGAGACACGGTGTTATGGAACCCAGTAGTGTGCTTTGCCATTGGTGGACCTGAGGAATAGTAGCTGTGGTTAGTAATATAATTATCCACCATTCTTAATATAGACATGAGGAACCCACATTTAATTTTCAGAAGCCTATAGTTGGAGCCAAAACATTTCCCTCTGAAAAACCATAACATCCTTGGCCAGAGAGACATTTCACATCTTTGAGCTGGTTTCCACAACTCTAAAATGAGGTAAGAGTAAAGTGACCAGACATCTCGCTTTTAAACAATTTAACAATGTCCCGTGGCATTTTGAATTTAAAATAAATATACTACAATACTATTTTTGCATTCTATGAAAATTTTTGTTGCTTCATATAGACCCATTTTTTAATCAAGAACCCCCTTCCCCTGCCCCCTGTCAATGGTGTCCCGCTTAAAATCTGGTCACTTTAGGTAAAAGGAGCCTTTTTGGCACAGCAACGTTAGCACTTAACTGCTAGTGAGAAAGCTGACCATTTGAACTCACCAGCTGCTCTCTGGGAGGAGGATATGGCAGCCAGGGTCTATCCAAAGACTCTGTCAGAGAGAATGTGTAAATGGGGGAGAGCATCCATCTTGTTGGCATCAGGTGGTGAGTCCGTGGATAATAGAAAACAAGGATGCATTATGCCCAAATGCACAGTAGTAGTTTTCACAGTCTACCATTGCTACTTGTTTCATTGCTTGAGTTAAGGCGTTTGACACTTTGGATCATAACTATGGGTAATGATGAGAAGCTAGAATTCCAGAATACTTATTTGTGCTTATTTAGAATCTGGACATGACCAGAACAAAGGAATATTGCCTGGCTTACAGCCAGGAAAGAAGCGTGTAGGGGTTGTATCCTCTCATACTTGTTCAATATGTATGCAGAGAAAATTGTCAGAGAAGCTGGCTTATATGAAGAAGAATGTGACCTCAAGATCAGAGGAAGACTTATTAACAACCTGTACTGTGAGATGACACAACCCTGCTTGCTGAAAGGTCTTGAAGCACTTGCTGATGAAGGTCAAGGAGGGCAGTCTTCACTGTAGGTTATAACTCAGATGTAAAGAGATCACAACTGGACCCATACGTGACAACATGACAAACAGATAGAAGTTGTCAAGAATTCGATCTGGCTTGGATCCACGATCTGTGCTCATGGAAGCAGCAGTCAAGAGAGCAAATGACTTGTTGCTTCAGGTGGATCCGTCGCACAAGACCTTCTTAAAGTGTGGACAATCAAAGATCTACTGTGAGGACCGTGGTATGCCTGACCCAGGCCCCAGTATTTTCAGCTGCCGTACATACATGTGAAAGTAGGATATTGCATAAGGAAGACGAAAGAAAATTCTCTGCATCTGAATTATGGTGTTGGTGAAGAATACTGAACTTACCATGGTCTGCAAAAAGAATAAACATCTGTCAGATGAAGTACCATTCAGAATGATCCTAAGAGGCAAGAATGGTGAAATTTTGTTTTTTATACGTTGGGACATGTCAATAGAGAAGGACATTATGCTTGGAAAAGTAGAGGGGCAGTGAAAAAGTGGAAGGCCCTTTTATTTGGATTGACACAGTGACTACAACAATGTGCTCAAACAGAAATACTTGTGAGGATGGCACAGGACTGAGTGATAATTAGTTCTGTTATGTATCGGGATCCTGTGCATCAGAAATAACTCAGTGACACCGAAGAACAACATCATGATGACTCAGTTCCCATTCCAGAACTTAGAAAGTCTTGTAGAAGAGGAGAAATGATCGACACTTCTTTTATTTCAGTAACTGTGATGATTGGGTCTGGGGAGACTGTGCGCACTGGAGGGTGGATTGGGGCAGGCAAAAGGCTACAGAGATAATATTTTCAACAGAATTTTAAATTTAGATGGTGTACCTTTTTATTTTTTTCCTCCCTTTGCTTTCTCACATCTCAGGTACCAGCTCTGACTCAGGGGTGTCAGAGTCGACCTATGCTTCACAGGGCTTTCAACAGCTCTGACTCATGCTTGTCAGAGTCGACCTATGCTTCCTAGGGTTTTCGAGGGCTGGGTTTTTGGAGGTAGATTCCTAGGCCTTTTCTCTGTGAGGTCTCTGTGTGGACGCAAACTACCAAGTATTGTGTTAGTAGTTGAATATATTATGGCTAGCACCGTGCAGGGATGACTACTGCTCACATGCTGTGTGTCTTCAAATTGATCCCAACTCAGAGCAACCCTTGAGGACAGAGGAGAATTACCCTATAGAGTTTTCTATATCATGTTATTAGGGGAACCGGTCACCAGGTGTTTTCTCTTATGGAGCAGCTGTTGTGTTTGAGCCTCTGATCTCTTTGTTAGCAGTGAATTACATAACCTCTACTCTACCTACTTCCTGACTGTTGACATAGGGCCCTGATTATAGACCAACATGTGAGTGGACCATGCCACTGACCATTTGAGTAACACACAATGATCAGAGTAGTGAGCTATAAAAAAATTAAAAGAAAAAAGTTGGTCAATGCCAATGTGTACTCACTCATCTCAGAATGTACATGGGGACGGAGGAAAATGAAGACATCGCTTTGTAGAAATGAGAAATAAACCATGGGGTTTCAAGTAGCAGTGAACAATTGAGCATATGAGCAGCAGGACGTAGTATTATTTATAAAAATGCTGTTGTATTTGATTATGGAAATATTTCAGTAAAGGTGCTTTTATTAGCACTGAAATATTGATGTGTTACTGAATGTAGTAAAAGCAACATCCAACAACTGCTATCTTAAGTATAGAGCCCTCATTTGTGAACTTAAATACAAATTATTAAAGAGGGAAATGGTAGACATGAGATTACCTTTTGAAATTAAAGTGACTCATTAGGACACTTGGGAAAAATTTTTGTTCTCTCTGAATTTTCCAACTTCCTTAAATAGGTCTGTTTCTATTGCTCTTAAAGAAAATGAATTTAGAAATCCAAGGAATAGTTTTCCTCTCCCGACACCCGTGTATTCCAAGGAAATAGTCTGATAAAACATATTCAGCTTCTTTTTCTGGTAATGGTTTAATAAGAAAGTAATAGCTTAGCTGTCCTTTCTGTAAAAGGAACAGAGCAATCAACAATTTCTAGCCTCTGAATTCCAAAAGGCATCATAAGGTTTTTAAATCGAATAAATACTCATGTCATGGAAAGATATAAATTGCTAAAAAGTACCACAGTAAATATCTTACATTTGGTTCACTTTCCTGGAAAGAAATACAATTTGACCTTAAAGAGCAAAGATTAATTATAATACCCCAGAGATTAAAATTTATATCTCCAGAATAACATAATTTAAGCCTGTCTACCTGTTCTAACACTTGATTCTTAAGTGCACATATAAAAAGAAATTCTTTTTGCTCTTTGTTGATGTTAGTAAGAGCTATATTTTTTTTTACCAAGTCATTTGATCAGGTAAATTAATTTGCAACTTATGGGTTATTTGATTTCAAAGAAGAATCAAAACTGATTTGTGTATGAGCAGAATGCTGAACTAAAAGTCATGGATATTTCATTTAAAATATGACTCAAAATATTTTGGTTCTTATTTATCATCAGGCTCTCAGATGCTTCACACTTAGCCCTTATTGCAGTGTGTGGTTAGGGCCTTGGGTTAATACACTGATAAACTAAGGTGAGCCATTCAAGTCTACCCCAAAAGTTCCCAGAAAGAAAGGCTTAGAGATCAGTTTCTGAAAATTCAATATTCATTATCTTATCTGAAATAGTTCCATTCTGGGACACCTGGAGTCTTCATGAGTTGGTATCAACTCAACAGCAATTGTGTTTGTCTAGATAAGATGGACTTGATAGTGTGCATGTAAATATTTGTAACAACCAGCCCCTACTGGGTTAAACCTGGGGTATACTTCATATACATGGTTTTTATTTCTTTGTTTTAATTTCAATCTACTAGTGGGAGATTATTGAACAGGGAGTTGGGGAGAGATACCAGTTCTTGCAGATCAGGGTGTGCCAGCTCCAACACACAACCCTGGAAGGATGGGCATTCTGGAATTGCAAAGCTTTCTTTCCCTCTGGGTCTGAGCAAGGAAGGAAGATGGGAAAGTGACCGAGTAGGCTTGAGATTAGTGAATGTAGTGACTACCTGTACACACAGGCTCTTCAAGGCTCTTCTGAGTTCCCTAGTGGCTCACCATGATTTACCAAGCTGCAAGAGAGTGCAGCTATGAAGTAAACCACCCTTGTTTATAATATCTACCTTTGTTTCATCGTCCTCGGCTTAGCTTCACATTATAAAACTCAGAGCAGACTCCCACTAGAGATTTTGAAAATTATAACCTTATTGCCTTTAGGAAACACTGGCTTTTCCCTAAAAGCCAGTTCATTCTCTTGCAAGATACCTACTAAAAGTACTTGAGTATAAGCCAACCTGAGTGTCAGCTGAGGCATCCAATTTTACCACAAAAACTGCATTAAAAATATGCTGAAGGGGCTGAGTCCCAGTGGCGTAAGGGGTTGAGTGCGGGACTGCAGCCCGCGGGCTTGACGGTTCAAATCCAGCGGCGGCTCTCAGGAGCAGCACTGGGTAGCGCCCATGACCAGCAGAGGCAGTGATGCTATCCCCCCAAATATGCTGAAAAACTAAGCTTATACACAAGTATATACGGTACATGTCAAGTCTTCAGTAGATTCTTTTGGTTTTGCCAACATAACCAGGTACTCTGGCGGGGACCAAGATGATTTACAGATTTTAAAATAACTTTTGGTTTCCAGTGTCCATGTGTCGTCACATAGTTCGTATCGTTACTCTAACAGTTGCTGAACAAGTTTTTTGCTTTCTTTCAGCATTAGATTGGTATTTTCTTGATTCTTCCCCTCTCCCAATGTATTGCTCTCATTAAAAAAAAAAAAGTTCTATTGGGGGCTCATACAGCTCTTAGCACAATCCAGGCAAACATCCATTTTATGCAAAGCACATTTGTACTTTTGATGCCATCATCATTCTCTTTTTTGGGGGGGGCCATCACTGCCCTCTGGTGGTGGGAGTAGGAGACCCAGCCTTTGCTCTGTGGAGCTGGAATCGAACCTCCATCCCAGTGGGCCGCAGTCCCGCGCACAACCACTACGCCACCGGGGCTCAGCCCCGCCATCATCATTCTCAAAACATTTTCTTTCCACTTAAACCCCTAGTATTGGCCCCTCCTTTTTCCCCCTGCCTCCCTCCATCATGAACCCTTGATAATTTATAAACTATTATATTTTTGTCTTGTTGAACACTGCCCAATGCCTCCCTTCACTCACTTCCCCGTTGTCCATACTCCAGGGAGTTGGTTATATGTAGATCCTTATAATTGGCTCCCCCTTTCTACTCCACCCTCCCTTTATCCTCCCCCTTTATCAACCCTCTCCCTACTGGTCCTAAAGGGATCATCTGTCCTGGAGACTCCATGTTTCCAGTTCCTATCTGTACCAGTGTATATCCTCTGGTCTCATTTTTTTTTGGGGGGGTGTGCATCACTGCCTCTGGTGGACGTGGTAGCTACCCAGCGCTGCTCCTGAGAGCCGCTGCTGGACTTGAACCGCCAAGCCCTCGGGCCGCAGTCTCGCACTCAACCGCTTAACGCCACCGGGGCTCAGCCTCTGGTCTCATTTTTTTTTTTCCCTCAATGATTTTATTGGGGGCTCTTACAGCTCTTCCAAGTCTCATTTTTAAACTCATTTTTTATATGAACCATAACACAAACCCCACACTCACACCTCAAATTGTTCTGGTTAGGATTAGTGATAGCACTCAAAAACCTTTCACTCATCCAGACTATCTCTTTAAACAGTCAGTAGAACAAATCCCTCTGTGCTTGCCTCTGCTATTTAAGTTTTCCACAAACACTAGAATCCTCCAACCTTCACTCTTTCCCTGTCTCTGTCTAGTCAGAGAACGGAATCGTTCTTCCTTTGAAGTGTCCTCTAATTAACAAAGTCTTCAAACTTTATTAGGATTTCTCTCATTTTCTTCTCCTTAGATATTCCATCGTGTTCTGCCTACCTTTCTGTGCACTTCCATATGCATTATAACTGCTGTCAATTTTCTTCTAACCGTTCTGTTCATTTTGCTAATTTTCAAACTGCTCAACTGGAGTAGTAGTATAATAATACCCTCGGAACTCTGGTGTTGCTGTGAGTTAGGCATTGGGCCTCTAAGGGCAAAATAAGTCATTCGAACTCGTCAGCTGCTCCACTGGAAAAACATGAGGCTGTCTGTTCCCATAATGATCTATTGTCTGGGAAGCCCCACATAGGGTTGCTATGACAGAATAAACTTGATGTATTCGTTTTGGGGGTTATACTGCCCATTGAAGTGGATTCACCATTTGTTAACTATTGTCACACTTGCCATAACATGTGCAAATACTACTGTCTTTAGATTAATTATACAGAATCGTTTTTGGAGCTTTAGTTCTTGATCCACCCATTCATGAAGTCTTTATTAAATACCTATTTATACATAAAAGAAACGAAGTCTTGAAGCTGATCCTTTCAAAGAGTAGATAACCTGACTAGAAGAAATGCATGGAACTAATCCAGGGTGATTAGTCTTAGGGAAGGGTATAAGATATTACCATTAAGAGCAGGGAGGGAAATGCTGTCTCTTCCACACGATCTGTGGAAATACTGTCATTCAGGTTGTAAGCAATGGTGGCATCTTACCCTTAACAAATTTAATCTCAGATACAAGCCAGAAAAGCTATCAAATTGTGCAGTGGGATATTATCATCCATGAGGATTCCCAAGATACTATGGAACAAAATGATGAGGCTAGTTCCTGACCAGGCCTGCATTGCAATTTGGAGGATAAGTAGGAGTAAACGAGATAAATAGAGAAAAAAAGCAGACTTGAAACTGAAGCATCAGAATTTTTCAGTTCTAAGAAGCATGCAGAAAGTAGAATCAGTTCCAGGAACTGCCTGTAGTTTTGTATAACTGGTGTGAAAATTGCTGCAGGGCAATCTTGAGAAAAGGGAAAGCGCAGGCCTGGGGACAGAGGACCAGAGGCTGAGAGGGGTTTTGTCTCAGGCTAGAGTTTAAACTTAGGTTAAAGAGAGTTTAAAGAGAGACCATTGGGGCTGAGCCCCAGTGGTATGTTTGTTGTGTGCAGGACTGAGGCCCACTGGGTTGGAGGTTCAAATCCAGCAGCAAGGCTGGGCCTCCTACTCCCACCACCAAAGGGCAGTGATGTCACAAAAAAGAAAAAAAAAGACCATTGAAGAATTCTAGCTGGATAATGACAGATATTAAATTTGTTTTAATAATCATATATCAAAAGTGAAGATGGTTAGATGGCTTGAGTTTAGTATTTTAATTAAGGAGATTATTGCTTGAATGGAAGCTAACTCACATTTTAAAAGTGGTTGAGATGATTATATACATTTAATAAACTAACCTCATTATTGACATCAGCTTCTTTTACCTAAGAAGTAACTGTGTCCTTCCAGATATTTCTCTAAATCTTTAAAATGAAAAAAAAAAAAAGTATTCCTTGCATCACAGCAAGGATTCCTTAGTCTCTGTAGCGCATGTTCTGCCTTAAAAAAAAAAAGATGAAAAGAGGAGCTGCTATAATTAGACACCTGGCTTTACAGAGTACTGGGTGTCATTTAAAGCATTTTATTTCTTGCTGCAAAACTCTTTCTGTTGAGTAAATGAGTAGGAATTAATCAATGAAAACATGACAGTGATTCCGGAGATTTTATAATTGATGTAATGTTTTTGTTTATTGGACCAATTAAACCTGATTGACTTGCAGATTGCAGCAGCTCTGACAAAGCCCCATTGCTTACATTTCAGTTCTCCTTCACTGCAGTGCAGATACCCTGGCAGGATCACAAGCCTGCCAGAATCCCATCCAGTAGGCCGTCAGTTGAGGGGTGCCTATGTCAGTGTTTAAAGATAGAAATTCAAAAATAGTTAACTCTGCCGTACCATTTAAAATATCATATTGTGCTTGGCTTAGACTCATCTAGTCAGGTAGAAGAACTTGCTGTAAGGTTAATGACTTCACAAAGCATATTAGCTTGATCTCTGAAGGTCAGGCTGTTATCAAATCAATTTGCAGGTAGGCTAGGGTTTCTCAACCTGAGCCCCATCAATATTTGAACCTCGTATTATTTTGTAGGTGCTATTGTGTGGAGTCAGACCCTCAGCACCATCTTCTTGTCTCTACCCTTGTCAACAGAAGACCCCCTCCTCATCAATTGTGACAGTTACATATATTTCTCGACATGGCAAAATGTCCCCCAGTGCAAAATTACCACTTCTTAAGAACTTTGTAGTAATTAAAAAAAAAAAAAAAAAAAACACCTCAAAGCAGTATTTGGGCTAATCATTCTATAAATATTTCTTAAGTATGCATGTGTATTATGACTGAATGGAACCTTGGTGGGGTAGTGGATTATGTTGGGCTGCTAACCTGAAGGCCAGCAGCTCGAAAGCACTTGCTGCTCCCTGGGAAAAAGATAAGGCTTTCCTACTCACTGCAAGAACTACAGTCTCAGAAACCCATGGGGCAGGTTGCTAAAAACGAATTCTAGTTCTCATGATTGAGTCACAGCAGGCATCGGTGTGCTGTTAGGTGCTTTTTACTTGTGGTTCCATAGTATTCCACAAAACAACCCACTGAATCAGATATTGATAGCCCTGTATTAGAGATGAGAAAACTATGTACATAATACCATACAGCTGGTTAGCACTGGACCTAGAGATTGAGCTTAAATGTCAGAGTTTTTAATTTTTTATTTATTGAATGATCATACTTAATCTATCCACACTACCTACATTATCTTCATCAGATCTCCTTCACATTTCCTGCTTTTTCTGAGCCATTATTCAGATAACAATCAGCTGATAGCCCAGCAAGTAGAATTTGTAGTGATACAGTCCTTATTCCACTAAAACCATTCTCATGCTGTAAAGTCAGTACTGAGTCATAGTGACCCTGTAGGAATGAGTGGAACTGACCCATAGGGTTTCCATATGAAAGCGGTTGGCTTCATCTTTTTCCCAGTGGGTTCTAACCACTGACTTTTATGCTTAGCAGCTGAGTGTTTATCCGTAGCTCCACCGGGGCTCCTTATGCAGTACACAGACACTGAATTGTTAATGTGATGATGTAATGCCATCCTTGCTTAGCAATTTCCAATCGACTGGACAGGAACTGGTTATTTTTGGACGTGTGTGTGTGTGTTTGTGTTTAAATTCTTTAAGGCAGGAGACATCTGTACACAATGAGGTTACAGTGTGCCTGAGAATAACTTTGTGTTTTTTGTTATCTTAGCAAAAGATCATTTGCAAGGAGACAATGCACCCTTTGTGCTACCTAGTTAAACACTCCATGCTTGTCCATGTCTAGCATATGTACAACATTGTGTGTAGGTTAGGCAGTTTAAATTCATGATATGCCCTCCATTATATCAGAAATCCACCTCCTATCCGAAGAGATGGTGTGAACTTTGAAAACCCCTGTCAACCGAGGTGACAGAGTAATCAGAGATATCTCTTGTGAATTTTAAAACAAAAGCTGTGCTTTCGTTAGTTATGTCTCACACTGGCTTTTCAGTAAGAAGAGTTGAAAGTGAAGTCTAAATCCCTCTAAAACTTTTTTTGGAAACAAAATTTTAATTTAAGATTATTTTCCAAACTCAGTCCTATTAACATGAGTTAGTGTACCATAGCATTTTTTAAAATTGTGATGTCACATTTTAACAGAGCCTCTAACCTGGAAAACAAAAATATCAGATACAGGTGAAAGAAATTTCAAAAGAGCAGAGAGTAGAATTGCTGATGTAACAGAAGGAATCTAGTGTATTATTTTGAGCTTTTTCTGGCCATCAATACATTTGAAGTTTTAAGTGAAGATCCAGGATAATCCACAGCGGGGCTTTGTTACAAATGCACTGTGAGCTCCATGGAGAGGTGCGGTTTTGCCTGAGTGCTGAGTTGCCAAGCATTAGGGTGAGTTGGGACTTCCATCACTGATGTCTCCTATGGGAGACTTTTCAGGTGAGACCAGCCATGAAATCTTTATCCCTACAAATCCGAGATGGTTGCAGATGGCTTACTTAGAAGGTATTTAACTTACAATACATGTCTGTTATACCTTTCCTGAATTTAGCATTTGTAAAATATATACTGAGATAAACTCCCCAAAGAGTAAGCAAACAAGTTCTTTGACTGGCTTTTATGGATTTTGAATGTAAACTGTGTGTGTAAAACAAACATTTTTATAATTTTGTCCTCACTTTGATCACAGACTAACTAAATTTAAGCTGTCAAGTGACTGAATTTTTGTCTTTGGGTCCCAGCAGAGGAGATAAAATGCTTCAAAAATGTGCTCTTGTCCTTTTTGCTTCTCTGCAAGTCCAAAATACTCATGG
Source organism: Nesogale talazaci (assembly GCA_004026705.1). NCBI lineage: Eukaryota > Metazoa > Chordata > Mammalia > Afrosoricida > Tenrecidae > Nesogale > Nesogale talazaci. Next base: position 146,000 of record PVJH01001961.1, read on the forward strand.
TTTATTATCACTAATTCTGCCCAAGAAGTGCTTTTTAATTTTCTAAATTCTGATACTTCATAGTGGATTGATATAATTCAGATTTTAAGCTAAATGTACTTCCCCTTATTTATATAGAGGTTGCTGCAGCGATTTATGGAAGATAAAGTTGGAGATATTAAGCAGTTCTTTTGTTGTTATTCCTTCAAGAAATGTAGCTGCTAAAAATAAATTTAAGAATCTCTTGCTTAATTTTAATTTGTGTCTCAAGAGCAGAACTGATCGTCTGGATGTTAGTATCAACAAATTTACATTATTTTAATCTGCACTTAACTGAATTGTCTTTCCAAAGGCTGAAAGTTTACTGATTGCTTACCTCAGAAGTGGTTCTCTCTTCACAGATACTTGGTTAACTCAAAAACAGATGACAGTGTGTGTATGTGTGCTAGATATTTTGTGGTGAAATGATAGAAATATTTCAAAATTTGAACAAGTCAACCTGTCCTTACATGACAACATGTAAAAGAGGGCTAAGTTAGCTACAACCTAGGAGAAGGCAAGACATGACATCTATCAGCCTTCACTTCTTTTTTTTTTTTTTTGGGGGGGGGGCATCACTGCTGTCTGGTGGTGGGAGTAGGAGGTACTTCTTTATCTATAAGAGGAGATTAGTTGATATAAACTTTCTAAATTCGATTTCAACTGTTAGATTCAGTTGAATTTATTAAGTGCAAAACAAACAAAATGTCTGAAGCAATATAGTGCAGCTAAAAAGCTGTTAACTAGGCTTCTAATCATAGCCAGAGGGTTTGTTGTCATTTCAATACTAAGTAACAACTTTCTAACCTTCAATTTAATTACCTTCAGAAGTATTTTATTTTCATTTTAAAATCTATAGATTTCTGATCTGGTGACATTGTTTTTAGAGAAAGTATGCATCTTTCATTGTGTATAATTTTTACCAGTTGATTTTTATAGCTTTCCATTTTATTGCAGTACAATCCATTTTTCTTCCTGTTTTGCTGTGTGAGTCATCTTGATGAGCTCTGCAGAGTATAATGTCCTCAGCGCCTAATAAGCTGGCAGATAACATTTCCATTTGAATGTGGATACGCTGAAAATTTTAACTGAATTAGCCTATAATGCTTCACTTACTTTTAAGTGGTCCATGTAGGAAGATTAATGAAGGAATCTTTCAGTTTATTGTTATGTTTTGGAAGTGTAGCACTCTGTTACTTTGGAGTGATAGATCGTAACAGGTGCAAGACTGAAATTTAAATACGTAAACGTAATGAAGAAACAGCCAATTAAGAAAGTGAGCAACCTTTTGAATGTCACAGACATCCTTCCTTGTTTTACTTTTCTCATGAAGATGAGGAAATGTCGTCACTCCTTTGGGATGGTGATTTATTGAGATAGATTTTTCTTTAGCTATCATCTCACTTACTTGCCCTTAATTAGTGAAATAATATTCTGAAGGATGTTCGGAATTGATAGTGATCTGTAACAAAGCTTAAATAAAATAACACTTTCCACAAGTCTGCAAAACAATTCAGGATATAGTACATGCAGATTTACTTAGAGATTTCTTTTTTTTTTTTTTTTTTGGTTTTTGTTTTTAAAGAGATAATAGACATAGTTTTGACTTGATCCTTATTTTAATTTCTTTGCCTTAGAGAAAGCTGTGATTTCAGATGTTCATATTTTTTGAACTGTGATTTTGAATGGAAGATTCCTTAGCAAAAACAAAAATGGAGAGAACAATAGATTATAATTAAGTGTTTAGAATTTTCAATATTTTTTTAATCCTAATACTCTTAGCCCACTGCTCTGCTAGAGAAAGATGAGCCTTGCTCCTGTAACGTTTACATCCTCAGACACCCCAAACAGCAGCTCTCCTCTGTCCAGAAGGGTCACAGTGAGTTAGAACTGACTCAGGAGCCGTGATTTGGAGTGAGTAGTAATTTTCAGAAAATCCTAAATCCATCTAATTTCTGATCACGCAGACTCCTTTATCTGTTCTTGTTTATAAATACTCAATATTTAAATACATATTTAAACATAAATACCATTATAAATGAAGACAACCTAATAACTTATAGAATAATACCTTTAACATTTTCAATGTATTTAAATCTATAAATGAATAATGATTTGTTGTTACTTGCACTTTATCCAATTTTTAGACGTTTAATGAAAGATAGGATTTGAGGCATGGTTGGGTGCTGTAGAAGAATGGATTAATTTGGGAGATAGTGGACATGTGCAACGATCTTACAAAAACAAAAGGCTGTGAGGCTTCTTTGACTGGAAAACATCTGTCCCAGTGTCTGTAGTTTGTGTCAGCCACCAGTGTCTCCTAGAAGCACCGCAAGTAGTCATTCCCAAGCTCTACTATAAATCATTAAGTAGCAACACTGTAGTAGCTTCAACCCATAAAACCGCCACTCGGACCTTCCCTGACCTTTCTATGCATGCCATGACCACCCACCCTGGGGTGGCAATTTGCGAGTTAAAGGAAACTGACAGCAGAAGGAAGGATGTGATTGTCAGGAAAGTGAAATTGATGTGCTACTTGTGGGGAAATGTAGGTGAAGTTTACCAAGCAAGAACATGTTAAAAATCAGAAACATAGTTTGTTTCCGCAGGGATGTTTGAACTGTTTTCAAAGCAGGTATAAATGACCCTGCCCATCATCTCCTGCCCACTAACCACAGACCACCTGGTTTTCATAGGTCAAAGAGGATTTGTTCAGAGAGCATCATTTTTCACTTGTACAGAGGAGTTGTTTTCATTATGCTATTTTCTGGGACTTGTATATTGTGCTTGTATTTTAAATTGCAAAAACGGTATCATATCATATAAAGCTTGTATTTTATAAGAAGTTGTTATGAGTTCCTTTTGAGAATAGTTAACACTGTGCCATGATTAAAGATGAGTTTGCTTAAAAGGAAGAATGGCTAAATAGCTAAATGAGGCTAAATGGCTTCTTTTCGTAAACTTTTTAGAGCTATTCTCCCAATGAATTTTAGAGAATTGAAAATCATTGCCATTGAAATGATAAGTGAGCTGCAATCTGGAGATAATCAGTTTGTTGAGATAAACATCACTGATTGATATTAATTGTGAATGTGAATATTCACTATTCCCTGAGTTCAAATGTATAAAGTAATAATTATAATAATAAAGACCTAATTTTCAAATTTGCATATCAACTACCTTTTTTGTCAGATTATAAACTTACTTTTCCCCCTCCAAAAGTGGGGGAAAATCGAAGATGCGTCTTATGGTCCGAAGGTATGGTACCTCAGAACATTTTCTTATGATCCCATGCGCCCTCTTCCAGTCCCCTGCTGTTTGCATGCTTTGGATTGCTGTGTGTTTGGGGGAAGTCCCGCCTCCTGAACACCGCTGTCGAGTTTTACGCTGTTAAATATGATCGTATTTTGCTTTATTTTAATAAATATTTTAGTATACTGGTAGTATTTGGTTTAAAATCGTTTTTTCTTGTTTTCCTGCTCTAAAAACTGGGTGCGTCTTATGGTCAGGTGCATCTTCATGGTCTGAAAAATATGGTAGTTAATACTATTCCATATTTGAACAAGGACAAGAAGTACTTTAGATTAGAGGCTAGCCACATTTAATTTCCCTTTAGACTTTAGACCATTCCAGGTTAGATGGGAGTCCTTTCCTGGATAATTGTATGTACATTTTTATATCAGGAGAGAACTCTGTTCAAAATTCAAACTGTCAGGCTACATTTCCAGCTATAAGACATGGCCCCCCAAAAGCCATAAATAATAGCTTATGCCCAACTCCTGCCCCAGTCAGACCCCGGACCTCATATTGGGCAAAGGAGACACCAACAAGCCATGGGACAAGATGTCCTCGTATGACTTCTTCGTGCAGATCTGCCAGGAAGAGTAAGAACCAGCACTCACACTCCTCTCTCAACTTTGCTGAGTTCCCCAAAAAGTGTTACGAGGGACGCAAGACCAGATCTGCCAAGGAGAAGTCGCAGTTTGAAGATAGGGCAAGAAGTGACAAAGCACACTATGACAGGGAAAGATTACTTGCCTCCCAAAGGTGATAAAGAAGGGAAAGAAAAAAAGATGCCAGTGTCCCTAAAAAGACCACCATCTGCTTTCTTCCTGTTTAGAACATTGCCCAAAGATCGAAAGTGAACACCCAGACTTGTCCATTGGGGATACTGCAAACAAATGGTGTGAAATGTGGTCTTAGCGATCAAGCAAAGATAAGCAACCCTATGGACAAAGCAGCCACTCTAAAGGAGAACTATGGAAAGGATATTGCTGCACACTATGCCAAGGGCAAAGTGAAGCAGGAAAGAAGGGTCCTGGCAGGCCCACAGGTTCAAAGAAGAATGAACCTAAAGAGGAAGAGGAGGGAGAGGAGGAGGAAGAGGAGGAAGATGAAAAATAAGTGGCTATCCTGTAATGTATGGCATATGCATATATGCTCAGGCAATTGTTTAGCTAAGAATGTCAATTCAAATACAGGTCAATATTAGCTTAAGCATAAAAAACTGTACAGAATTTTGTGTAGCTGATAAGATTCTTGGTAGAGGAAATCTGCTTTTTAAATGCAGGTCTTAGCTTTTTAAGGGACTAACTACATAGTTAGATCATAAAGCTTCTGACGTTGACCGTTTCCCAAATACTTAAAGATTCTTTAATTTCTTGACTTACGTGTGGTAGCACAATAAACTCCTAGGAATTAGCATCAATTGTAAATTTGGGGTTTTTTAGGATGTATCATTTTGTTTAAAAAATTTTTGTAATAAAATTATGTATATTAAAATAATATTTCAATGATGTTTTAAAAATAAAAATTTTAAATTCTAGAAGTGTTAAAATTATTTAAATCTTAAAAAAGTAAATTTTCTCCTCTTAACCATTTTTTTGATATAGTAACAAGTGTTTGACTCAAATGGCTCGGTAAAATAGTCTTCCATCTTGTCTTCAATGGATATGTTAAGCTGCTCTGTAAGGTTTTTAGTCATTATTACTAAAACATTTTCCCCCTGATACTATGATACAGTTTTCCCATATAGTTAGGAGCTCCTAAATTGGAAACTCCTTGGAAACTCAATTATTATTTATGGTTCAGATCTGCAATGTGAAACTGTTTCAGAAAGAGAACGAAAGGTTTATGGTGGATAAGACTTGCTGACTAATAGTTGTTGGAAATTTTCCACTTGTCAGTTTGTTATGTAGACGATCATATATTTGAATAGCTGAGAGGAAAGTCAGTGTGCAAGGAATCTAAAATAACACTTTGTTGGCCAATGGTGTGTTTTTTAGGAATAAGCGCTGGCTGAAAAGAATGCAGAAGCATTGTGATGTTTACATCAAGTCCAGCTTCTAGCAGCTGACCCAAGAGGGCCTCTCTGTCTCACGCCTAGGGATCTCTCCATCTGCTACTCTGCACTGAGGTCCCCATAACTGCTTCAGTAACCCACCTTCTCCTGGTTAGCTTTCTCCTGGTTTTGCTCTTCCTCCTCACTTCCTTCTTTTCTGCTTTCTTCCTCCAAACTCCGAATGTGTTCTTCAGGGGACGGTGTGGTTAGTGAGTCACATGCCAACTTCCAGTTATTTTTAGGCATCACTCAGTCATGGTAGTGAAGGCCCAACAGTGAGGATTTGTCACTGTCAAAGAGTTTTCTTTATAGGCAAAAAGCTGTTATTGAGGATTTCTTCAGAGGCCACTGTTCATTCATGGTTGATAAGATAATTTACATTCTCTATAGCATTATCCTTAGATATGTTTTTCCCACTTGGGCCTACGAGTCTGAGCTGATTGGATACTACAGTCTGCTCATCATTCCAGCCTGAAACTTGTAGATGGTGTACTAAGGCAGTGTACATAACCAGGGGTCATTAGAGTGATTTTAGGGCTCCATTCATGGGATTCAAACCCTGCACCTCTACTTCCAGCCAAATGAGTGTTGGAAAATTGCTTAACCTCACTGTGTTTTACCTTGTTATTTTGGGGACATTAATCGTGTGTCCTGAGAGGGATTGTAAGACCTTAAATGAGTGAGTAAATACACGTGAAGCCCTACGACAATTCCTAGCCCAAACTGTTTGTATAATAAGTTCTAATTACTTTACCAGTGACAAATTATTTGTAGGGTTGAAATATAAATTATGACACATGTCAGTATGTTTGGAAGTCACATTTATGATTCAGAACCTTTTACAGATATTCATTTAGAATTTAAACATTGAGTGAAATTTTCTTCTACTAAAACCAAAAACCAAGACATTGCCCTCAGGTGTTTTCTGACTCAAAGATGCCCTATGTAGGGTTTCCAAAGCTGTAAGTCTTTATTGGTTCCAAATTTCTTCAAGTATCAGAATTAATCACAGCAACGGATCTGTTGTTCAATGAAATTCAAAGCTGTTAAATGATAAGCACAAGGATAGAATGTGATATTAAAGAGAGCTTGGTAATGTCTTAGCCACCCAAATGCAGTAGTCTACTTATTCCTGTAACATTTATTCCTTTTTTGTTTTGTTTTAGGATAGGTAAAAATCATATTTTATTACTATAAAGTAGGTATAATATCAGTGCAAATAGTTGTCCCTCAGAATCCATGAGGAATTGATTCCAGGATCCCCCAAAGATATCCAAAATCTTAAAAGCCCAAACCTCTTAAAAAGCCTACAGTATTTGAATATAACCCATATACATCCTCTGGTAAACTTTAAATCAGTTCTAGATTACTTGTGGTACTTAATACTACAATACCAGTGCTAGGTAAATAGTACATTAAACTCCGGTGTATTTTTTTCCCCCAGTGATTTTATTGGGGGCTCTTACAGCTCTAAAGCATTCCACACATCATTTGTATCAAACATATTTGTACACATGTTGCCATCCTTATTTCCAAATATTTTCTACTTGAGCCCTTGGTATAAGTTCCTCTTTACCCCTCTCTTTTTTTTATAAATCATTTTATTGGGGGATCATACAACTCCCATCACGAGCAACACATTTGTCAGTAGTATGCAGACCACATTTGCACACTTGTTGCCAGCATCACTCTCAAAACATCCTCCCTCCACTTAGACCCCCAGTACCAACTCCCCATGTTCCTCTTCCTCCTTACTCCCCCATGAACTTTTAACAATTTACAAATTGTTATTACTTTTTCATATTGTACACTGTTCAGTGTGTTCCTTCTCTCACTTCTCCGTTTTCCATACCCCAGAGAAGAGGCTATATGTAGATCCCTGAAATTGGTTCCCCTTTCTAATCTACCATCCCTCCACCCTCCCAGTATCACCACTCTCACCACCAGACCTGAAGGGACCATCTATCCTAAATTCCCTATGTTTCCCCTGGAGTAGCTAGGTTGTCAGGTAGAATTGGGATTATGATGGTGGGTGGGAGGAAGCATTTGAGAAGTAGAGGAAAGCTGGATATTTCATTGTTATTACACTGCACTTTGACTGGCTCATCCCCTCCCTGCAACCCCTCTGTAAGGGGATGTCGCTTCACCTATTGATGGGGTTTGGGTCCCCAATCTGTTCTCCTCCTCATTTATAATGATATAATTTTCAGTTCTTTGATGCCTGATATGGGATCCCTTCGACATCTTGTAGTCACACAGGCTGGTATGCTTCTTCCATGTGGGCTTTGTTGCTTCTGAGTTAGATGGCTGCTTGTTTACTGTTAAGCATTTAAGACCCCAGACACTACATCTTTTGATAGCCAAGCACCATCAGCTTTCTTTACCACATTTGCCTATGCACACATTTGTTGTCTGCGATCATATCAGGAAGGTGAGCATTAAATGTTATGATTTTTAGTTCTTGAGTCCTGATAACTGATCCCTTTGACACCTTTTGGTCCCACAAGCTGGTGTGCTTCTTCCATGTGGGCTTTGCTGCTTCTGAACTAGATGGCTGCTTGTTTACTTTCAATCCTTTAAGACCCCAGACCGTACATCTTTTGATAGCCAGCACCATCAGTTTTCTTCGCCATTTTTGCTTATGCACACATTTGTCTTCACTGGTCTTGTTAGGAAGGTGAGCATCATGGACTGCCAATTTAATAGAACAAAATGTTCTTCATTGTGGAAGAACTTGAGTCGATGTCCAATGCCCATCTCCCGTGTAGTTTTTGAAGGCTTGCTTTGATCACTAAATTGTTTTGTTTTGTTTTTTAAAAATGTTTTTGGGGGCTGAGTCCCGGTGGCATAATGTTTGAGTTGTGGGACTGCAGCCCACTGGCTTGGCGGTTCAAATCCAGCAGCAGCAAGGCTGGGTAGCTCCCATGACCATGAGAGGGCAGTAATGCGCCCTCCCCCCCAAATATTTCTGGATCTACTTGATTAGATGTGTATTTATATGGAACCTATAGATATGAAGGATCAACTGTACATTTTTTATTTTATTTGTTTAGATGTTTAGTAATCTAATGCTCCCTCATATATAGCAATACAAAATAACATTTTACAAAATGTTCACTGTAGCACTCTATAGTAACCAAAAACTTAAAAACACCTAAATTCATATCAACAGATGAACAAGATGTATATACAATGTACATATAATATACATATAAAATGTCCATACAATGATATACTACCTAACCAGGAGCAGGAGGATAATATGGGCTACATGAGCAGTTGCCTCCTTTGCTATGAGACCAGAAAAACTGGATGGTGCCTGCCTGTCATTCCTGAGCATTTCATTCAAAGATTCCATAGAAGATTTAAATTTTCTTGAATTCTTCACTTTCTGGAGCCATGAAGAATGAGTAAGTGACTGAAGTGCTTGCCCTGAGATAATCTTTAAATTTTAAACCAGAAATGTCCCTGAAATCTTTTTAAAACTGATCAGTAGTTTATTTAATAATAACCAGTCATCTGTCTTGAGTATTATGTTCTTTTAGGAGCTAGCAAGCTGGCTACAACTCAGAATATCGCATAGGAGACGTATGTGGTTGAGTTTATGTTAATGATGAAGCTTCAGCTCAGGGATAGTACAAATGGTTGTACGGCACGAAGAATGAAATCCGTTTATTAGTAAAATTGTACATGTAGAAATTTTTGAATAGTGCATATTTGTATGTACTCAAAATGAATAAAGTTTAAAGAAAATAAGTAAATTTGAAATGATGTCATTTATTTATAAAACATTAAATAAGGTACCACTTACATTTCTGATAGTGAATCTTTGGTTATTCTGTTGAGAGTTGAGCAAATTGAGAAACTGCTATGAAACAGGAATTACTGTACATTCAGTTCTCTAATAACTCTGAATATGTTTTATCCCAATGTGTCATTCTACTAGATGTGATCATTAATATTGGCCAATTGTAACATTTTCTTGTGCAATAGAAACTGATTTTCTTGGAAGTTTAAGTATGAAAACAATTCCAGATTTTCTTTTAAACTATTGTTTGATTGAAATTTATATATTTTTGGCAGGACCTGGCAGTTTCTTTTCCCTGGAATATTTCCAAATTGTTCAGAAGTATCTTTATTAAATATATTGGAACACAGATTTTCTAAATGACATTTGATTATGGCTGTTACTGCAGGGTTTTTTTTTTCACATTTATTCCTTTAGTTTGGGTCAGTCATTCATATGGAGATACACTCAAAGATGAGTTTAACTCTCTTTCTTTAGAGTTACCGTAATAGAATATCAGAATACCAGTTTCCTTTGGATGTATTGTGTTAGCTACAGGTTTATAAGGCATATGAAACTACATTAGTACAGTTTCGAAAAGCAAAATAGTATTTACAACTAACAAGACACTGTTAGGCTGAGCCCCGGTGGCGTAGTGGTTGTGCGCGGGACTGCAGCCCACTAGGATGGAGGTTCAATTCCCGCTCACAGGAGCAAGGGCTGGGCCTCCTACTCCCACCACCAGGGCAGTGATGCCTAAAAAAACAAACAAACAAAAAAAAAAACAAGACACTGTTCCTAATTGAGATGATTGAATATTCTAGATCAAAAAGATTTTCTAAAGATGGTTCAGTTGTAAATTTGGAGTTGTATAACCTTGTCTTTATTAAATCTCTTCACTATCCATTATTCGTTATGCTTTCCATGGTTGGATATTTACTTTTCATACAGATTCAAAGGTTAAAAGACAGGTCATAAAAAAATCAAAATGGAAAATTCCCACCAAATCCAACCTTTGTAGAACATTCATCTGAGTTCTTGAACGTCTAAGACTCACTGTACTTTGAGAATTTGACGTTCTCCTAATTATTCAAAATGCTCACACTTTACTTTCCTTACCAAACTCAAAACTTGTCCATTTGCACCTAGTCCATTTGCTCCAAACCACAGATAATGGACAGAGAGAGAAATGAAATAGACAAGAGAATGGATGAAAGCATTGTAGATTATGAATGTATTACTAAGCATACATTTCCGAAGAGGTACTGAAAAAGAATACCTTTACTTTATTATTTTTGCTACTAAAACATTGGCTATTTGTTTCCAGAAAACTGAGTTTTAATAAATTAGAATTAAGATAGCTTAAAAATTATGCTGTCCTTTATATGGGAGTTGTTACATTTTTACAAGAAGTATTTTAATATAAAACATATATAATCTTATAGTGGGGCTAGTTTTAAATTATTTCTTATGATTATGCATTTCAAATATGTGTATTCTGCTACATAGTTCTCAGTATTGAGTTACTTTTTTTTTTCTTCACTGAATATGGTTATATTTTTGTTTGGTTTACACTAGCAGACTTTTTTGAATAACCAAATATCCACAATCCACTTTCAAGGATTTTATACTTGTGCTCCTTTTATTTCAGTTGATAGGACGTTCTTATGCCATAGTATTTTCAGTACACGGTAAATAAACCTGGGGTGGCATGGCAGCAATCAAACAGGCTCTGCTTTTAGAAACTAGTTTTAGGTAAATTTGAAACTTTTCTTTTTTCTTTTTCTTTTTTGAATCTTTTCTTAAACTAGATTTTATACTAAATTTTTTCTTACTGTGGCAAATTTTATATTACACAAAAGGCAGCTCTAAATTTTGTCCACATTATCCTTTATTTGCAACAAGCCTGGATTGAATGAGAAACACTTCTGGATTTGGGAAAGGTGTGTTACTGTGCGTATATGTGAAAGTAGCAAATTTACAGATCTCACTAGGACTATGTCTATACTTTAGGCAGAAGCGAGGAAAAAGCTGACAGTTATCAAGTGTTCTAACATGAGGGAAAATAAAAGCAAAAACATTTTAAACGCACTCTTTTGTTTTAAAAATTCTTATTTATAGTTAGAACATTTAAAATTTAGAAACAGCATACCAAGATGAACATGGTTTTTTGAGAGGACTACTTATTGAAGTACTATTAGAAATAGGAAAATCCATTTTATGCTTACTAGAAAACCATTTGCCAGGAAAAACAAAATTTAGTATAATTTTTATTCTTCCACATTCAGATGTCTATGAAAATGTATCTTAGTTTAACATGGAAATTGTTTTTTCCCCAAGTATGCATTAGCTTTTGCCTCTTTTTATGGAACTGCTATTTTTATCTCTTGATCGAAAGATTGAGTTTAGTGCTGTAACTTAGGTTAAAAAAAAAAAAAGGCCTAAAAGCTGTTATTCTCTGAAATATTTAGCCCCGTTCAATTTCAAAATGATCAGCTCAATCTAAGATTTTGAATAACTGAGCTGTATGATGTCAAATAATTGCTTTATTTATCACCTGCACCCACTCCCCCCTCCACCGCTACTCTTTTTGATGTTCTGAACCAGTTCAGTGCAGAGATATCATACCTTTTGTGGCTAGGGATATATTAGGGTTTTGGTGTCTTTGTCAAATGATTTGGAAACAACCTTAGTGTAACTAAGTACTCATAACATACTCCTTGGTTACCCCCAAGGAAGGTATATTTAGATTTGTTTAGTAAGCAGAGGTGATAATGTTTAACCAAGTAAGCAAATATAAGTATGAAATAGTTTGCCTTTAAGCCCAGTTGGCAATACAAAGAGCCAAATGGAAAACTAGCTGATCCTTCTTACCGTGTTTGTCTTACGCAGTAGTTAACCTGAATACCGCTCAGTGATTTATTAGGGCAAAAGGAAACACACTGCTTTCTGAAAATCAAACAAAAAAGCATAAATACATTGCGAGTCTCTGATTGAATACTTAGTCAGATATAACTTAAAAAGAGCCAACAGTTAGAGCAATCCTACATTGTGGTAGAAAGAGAATACAGAAGGATAATGTGACTTGAGTTTCCTGCCCCTTACAGCTTCCAATATTATTAAATCTAAAGAGAAAATAAGACTTTGTAAATTCAAAATGATGAGTATGTGTTTTTTCTAGATTTTTTTTCTATTTATAGTTTTTCTTAAGTCCATGAAAGCCTGGGGGATATTGTATCCCAGACCATTATGCAGAGTGCAAAGCATGCGTCGATATTTCTCTGATTTGAAGATTCTTGTCTTCAATGGCAGGGTATAGATAGGACTTGGATAGGTTTATATTTTCCGATTATTTCTGCTTATTGTATCACTCACCTGAGCAGAAATTATGCCCATTTCCCTTTTCTAAACTTATAAATTCTGTTTGGGTTATCTTTAGTATTCTTTCCAGCTTCTTTACCATCCTTTTTCTTTACTACTGCCATGTCAAGGACCCTCACCAAGCTGTTTCTCCATCCTCGTCACATTTCTCTCAGGGATGGGCTCATCCTTCCAGGCTCACAGTGAGAAGGGCAGTTGACCCCTGAACAAATGGTGAAAGTCCACAGGGCTTTGCTGTATGCTAGTATAGGAGTTTTGCCTCATTACATGTTTCCAACAAAATTCCTCCCATATCTCCTTCCATCCTTCACTTAAAGTATCTTTTTTTAACAGACTGATTGCAAAGTGGTTTTCTATAAATTGCCTTGCTTTGGCGTGCTCACATGAACTTCCTAGCCTATAAAACTGCAGCCATTTTGTTATCTCTTAACCTTTTGAAATTTCACCTTAAATCAAAGTTTTTCAGAGGGTCCATAGAACCTGGAAAGAGTCCACAGTGGACTTGCAAGGATGATATTTCAAGGCACGCCTATTGTTCTGGAAGAGTCATAACATTCAAAGCATGTCTGCACTATAATATGCTAGACCTTAAGAGTCTTTTTATGGGATGCACAGAGATGGAAAGTTTTCTGAAAATAATAAAAGTTTTAAAAGTTATCCAGAATCACTGTTTCATGAGTAGGGATTTTATTAAAAGAGCCAGTCAAAAAGAGCCATCGTCACATGTTCAACAAAGTTTTGTTTTCCCTGTGGAATAGCTCAACTGATCATGTTTGATTTGTTTTCTTGAGGAATCTTTCTGAGCAGGCCTGCCTTGTATAGATGCTTAGACGTAGAGATGAATGCACTTCAGCATTCTGATGGTTTTAAAATTGTGCTGCTGCCATATTAGAAAAGTACACAGAACAAAAATGATGAATTTGGAGAGGGTACCTTTAATTTGTGATGAAGATAATTGGCTACTTCACTTTCATTATTCCCTTTATTTGTGATGGATATTGAGTATATCTATGTTGAACCTCCTGATAGTGAAAGTATTTGGTTAGCAAAAGGTTAGCAGTTCATGGGAGAAAGCGGTAACAGTCTTGTTAGTAAAATTTGAAATCCTTTGGGACAGCTCTACTCAGCCCTACAAGGTCACTTACTATGAGTCGACTCTACTCAATAACAGTGGGCATTTATGATAGCCAGCTTTTAGTGGAGCAGCAACTAACCAGGTATTATACTTAGAGCAATATGGATCTGCCCCATGACAATTATATAGAGAGGGAAGTGGAAGGAAAAAAGTAAACTCACCGATTCTCCTTTTTTAAAAATTCATACATCACTGATATATGATATTGAGATCGAAAGCTTTTCAAAAAGTGTTAACCTATAAGATAACCTTTGACCTCGGAGAGTGTTGCGCCTGACCACTGGTCTGACTGGAGTTACACAAACATAAATGAAAACAAATGGTACAGCTTTTAAGCAATGCCAATTAAATGCGAATGTTTTTTTTAAAAACGTACTTTAAACAATTACACTTCACTGCCAATTTAAAAGCCCCTAAACTTAAGGTGTGCATTTCATAAACAACCGTATCTTGGAGAAAAGAGATGAAAAGACAAACAGGTTGCAGTGCTAGTTGGTGACTCACAGAGAGGGGTGCTGAAGCAGGTGGTTTCCAGCATCCGCTGGCAGGTGCAGATTTATATGATGTTTGTTTTCATCCTGTGATTTTAAATTGTTGAGCACTAAATCAGTAAAAGACAGTCTTTTCCTGCTAAAACAGGCATTCTTTTGTATTGTTTTGACGCTCTCTAACTCTGTAAACCTACCCTGTCAGAATTTCTAATTCCAAATTTGGTGCAATTAGAGAGGCTTTGGTAATGGGCTGACCAAATGCTTAAGTGATTTTTACTGATAGCATTCTTTGATGGGTTTGTTCTCATGTAGCTTATTTAAATAATTCACCATTTAAGTCTGAAAAAAATAAAAAACAAACCTACCTTGTGTAATTGTCAGAATGAGTACATTTTTCATTTAAAAAAAAATTATGTGAGAAAGCTTCAGCTTCTCTAGCAGAAACTTCAGAAAGGAACAACTGTATATGGCAACAACCTGTAGTTTTGAAATTGATCTGCTAATCCTCCTCTATTATTATGCACGTTTGTTACTATATGTGATACTTTCAAAAATACCTACTTTGAGGAAAGAAAAAATGCAGTTCTTCCTGCTGTGGTTAGGTCAGCGTTAGGTTACATTTTTCAAGAGTTGTTGCTGCTTATCTAGTAAGGTGTTCCCTGTTTGAAGGTGGAGAAATATGGCCAGGGATCAAAGAAGAATATAAGAATGTGAATTCTGTAATATTTTATTTCTGGTGGTCTAGTTGTGTTTTTTTAACCTCATCTCTTTTCTAACAACTATTTCCCTTTGACCTAATATATGTTCCAGTCAGTTTCAATTGTATGAAATCATACTATTTTTGGATAATCAATGGTGTACTATATTAATGTTTAAAAGTATTCCATTTGGTACCTTTTCCCACAAGACAGGTAATTCTTATCTGAACTGATGAGCAAGTAAATAATTTGTAAGGATGGCATAATTTTTTAATACAATGAAGCAAAGCACTCTATAATAGATTGATCTTCTGAAAAACCAAAAAAAAATCAAAAGTACAAAAACCTCAATCTTAATTGTGACTTTTTAGTACAATGTTGAAATGAGTAGAATCTGTGAACTGCATGATACAATTTATGCAAAACATTGATATTTATGTTCTGGATAATTGCCCGCACACTAGTAGCACTATATCTAGTGTTCTTGTCATGGACTGTGTTTGTAAAACAGTAATAGAAGTGATTGAGTAGTGCATGATTTTCTATCCTGTGGCTGGTCATGGTCATCTGACTGGAGTCTAACCGGAATAATCCCTTGAGTCAACAGGCAGGAACATTCAATGATGTACTTAAAATACTTTTTAATGTGCGGTATGTAGAATGTTTAGAAAGTCAAAAGATCCTTTGTAATGTTCTTCCCTAGAGTAGCTAAAAAGTATTTTTAAAGCCCCCCACCCCACCGCCCAAAAGAGCACACAGTATTTGAAGTCTTTCAGAAATTATAAATCTAGTGGAGTACTTTGAGGAGGAAAATAATAAAGTTCAGTTCTCGGGGAGGATAAAAACAGAGCAAAACAAAATCCAGGCCATACGCTGAAGTGATATATTAGTTAAATAATCTATGAAAAGTCAAGACAAGAGAGTATGTGTTCATTTTTGGCTAAGAAAAGCACCCCCCCTCCTTCACAGAACAAGAGAATGTGTTTGATGCTCCCTTGGGAAGCTACACCCTTCCTGATAATTGTATTTTTCAGATTTTATGTTCAAATGTAAATGACTAAAGAGAAAGCATAGCCCGTTCATATTTTTCATAGAACATATTCAAACCCGTTTCTATGGCAACAGCTTTTAATTGGCATATCCCGTTCTGTCAGTAGTCTCAAGTCTATTTTGCTTGGGTACATTGAATTTTTTACCAAGTGAAAGTTCCATTTGGCATTGTTCCTTGGTATGGAAGATGTTCACAGTCCGGGGCTTATTTTATTGAATACTTGAGTTTAGAGTATGTTGTGTCAAAGGTTGCTGGAGAGATGTGAGATTTTGCCCAGCCTTTTGTGTGTCAAGAAAGCTGGGCAGACCTGGTACATAGCTTTCAGTCTGGCACCCTGAGAATAGTCACTTGTGTTATTTCACACAAAGAAGGCAGACACCTCTCTTAACCCGTCAGAAACAGAGTTTGATTTAAAAACAAAACAAGATAACAAACAACCAAAACCCAGCAAACATCTTGGGCTACATTTCAGACATTTAAATGGTATATCTGTGGTTCTCATATACCCTGGCTTTAGTAGCATAAAGCAGATTGATTTATTAGAAACAAACAGGGTTTGCTGCCTACATCTCATAAATTTTATCCCTTGAATCAATGTGGTGCAGAATGTTGGAACAGGTATTTGGTAAGTTGGATTTGGCTACTGCAGTGTTATAAAAATAGATTAAGTAAACAGACACAGCAGGTCAATGCAGCTTGGATTTTGAACCCTTCTGAGACCCAGTATAACTTTATTAGTCTATGGTTCTAAAAGGGAGGAGGAGTTACGGATTTCTAAAATAATTTAAATGTTATATAATGAAAGAAGAATTATTTTACAGCAAAGAATCAGGTATTGTATCTTTCACATTACTTCAGAAAGCTTTACCCATAAGCATTACTTTTTAAAGCTATTCCAGCCGGCTGCTGTGTTGCTGTTGTGTTAAAACATTTTTTGCCTTTGCTATTTTTATGTCACTGCAGTAGCGTAACCCTGCACCAAGCACATGACGGCATTGCAGTTAGTGCTGAATGCAAAACTGTTATTAAACGAAAGCTAACAAAACGGATCCTTGAAAATAAGAAAATTGCCTTTTATTGAAGGCGTAGTATTCAAATGAAATTTGGTTTTTAGCAACTAAAAGATGTTGAAAATAATAAATAGAACTGTATATTGCCCCCATGAGAAACGTTGGCTGTAGAGTTGAGCTAAAATGTGTGTAGTCACCCATTTTAATTATTGACCACTGTTGCAGGTTTTCTATAAAAATGTTTCTTTTGTATATACTATCTGAGTTTCTTGAAACTGTTTGCATGGAGGTTTTTTGAGTGCCTTTGTTCCTTTCACTGAAAGTCAGAAAGTATTGATGTTTCAATGGGCTAGACAATTTAGGTAAAGTGTCATTGTACAACTCTAATCCATACATGAGATATGAGGGGGTTTCAGAAAGTTCATGGGAAAATTCTGTTATCTTTCAATTCCAATTTCCACAAACTTTGAAGCCCAGTCACATGTATAGTAAATTGGCCTACTTAATAGACCCTTCCATAAATGAGTGAAGAAAGAGGAAAATAAGAATAGTATTTGCCTGGGTGAGAGCTTCCCAGGCAGGAAATGTGCCATCACCCGAGCCACAAACCTTGAGCTTTTTTTTTTTTTTTTTTGTGGACCAAAGGGATTTCATTCAATCACTGTCAGTTTAGTAGTTTACCTTTGTGGTTTTTAATTTATAGTTGATTGAGTTGTTACTTGTCGGGGAAAATTAAAATTCCAAGCTGTGAGCCAAGACAAAGGAAACCTGGTGAATAGAGGTTCTGTGTGGGGTTGGGAACCACAAGGTCAGAATCCACGTCCACAGAGTCAGAATCCACGTTCACCAGGAGCTCCATGGGAGAAAGACTGGGCTTTCTATTCCTGTTCCAGATTGTTGGTCTTGGAAATTCCTAGGGGGCTGTTTACCCTGTCCTATGGGGGTGCTGTGACTTAACGGACTGTGAGTTTTTTGGAGTAGGAAAGGTGGAGGGAAGGTGCATAACACAGGAGGGTGCCAGGTTGGCCACCTATCATGTTACGTCAGAGAGAGAGAGAGAGAGAGAGAGAGAGAGAGAGAGAGAGAGAGAGAGAGAGAGAGATAGATATCGGTAGGCAGTTTGCAGAGTGATAGACCAGGAACCAAAATTCGTTTCAGGACCCAGTTTACCAGAGAAAAGCACCATCACCCAACATGAATGTAAGGGGGTGATTAGAAAACTGCCATCTAAAAATCCATTTCTAGTTTACATTTGGGTAACAACTGTAGTCTACTGGTATGTACTACTGGTATAGGACTTAAGATTACACAAATAATCATTCAAATCCTCATAAGTCAGTAATCACCCTGTTATGGAGTTAGACCAATTATTTCCATTTTCTTCCTGAGGAAACCAAGGTCCAGAGGATTAGATGATATATATAAAGTTAGAAAGTTTAGTAATTAGTTGGGTTAGGATTTTTGACTTGAATGTGTCTTCCAGCTCCTAGAAATCTCACTATTAACCAGTGTCTCCTTAACCAATGTTAAAGGAACTTTCTGTCATAGTATTACAGATAAAAGTGAGTGTTTTCATAGGTACACAATTTTCTTCTTTTGAAATATAAGGAATTCATAGCAAGATATAGTGACTGCTGTGCTTCTGTTCACAGATGGCTGGCATTACCCTGAACTTCCTACATTTTCATTTCTTTTTCCAGCTCCTTGTGCTGATTAATCCTCATCCTTTTGACCTTGTCATTTGCTTTCTAAAACTTGTTTTAGACAGACAACTTTTGTGAAAATCACCTGGGCGTAGTAATGTTTTTTAGGACTCCCGTCAGCATTCAGAGGGACAGCCAGCAGTGTTTGGGGCTTAATTCTGCATGCTTCCTAGTCCTTTGTGCTTCTAGCTCCTACCTGGCCTGGTTTTGTTTGGGCAACACACGACTAAATATGAACCATGTGTTACTGCAGTGGCCTTTCCTATACAAACTACTGTGGCAGAATTCAAGTGGAAAAACCAACTATGCATGAGAGATGAAAAAGCAAATTTGATCATCAAAGTGCTGATGTCCTAATAGGACACACTGAGAGGCAGCGTGCAGTTATTTGCCTTGGGCTTACTGAATCTGGTTGTATATCTCCTTCCCAGCCCTCACATTTTCAGACTCACCGGGCAGCACATTTTCAAAATTTTGATAAGTAGCTTCTGATTCTCTTCTGGTGGAAAAGGCTTAATTTTTAGGTCTTTGATAATGAAATACTAGAGCTGCTTTTACTTCAGTCCTATCTATGAATTGCAAACTGCCTTTAGTCTTTTTTCTGCGTAGAGATTACAAAGACAGGAAGTTCTGTCACCTGTTTGCAGGTATTCTTAAATTATGGAAAGACAGTTTTGCATGAGTAAAAAATAAGGGCATGAGGATTCCTTTTCTCTTTATACAGTGCAATAGAAAAGAAGTCTCAGGAAGAGGTACCTGAAGGTGGACCTTATTACGTGTTCAAAGTAAAATCCCCTGCTTAAGTAATATTTAATTAATGTCTTTCTCTTATTCCTTATTGCTATTTTATGCTGCTATTAAACATCTCAGGACCTCTTTCTGAGACAAAATTTTAGAACAGAAATTTATATGAAACCCACTGAAGTGAGGGTAATAGAGGATAGAAACTCAACAAATTGAGCCTTTTGTACATATTTACATAGTATGTACGATTTCAAAACTCAAAAAAATGAATGGAATGCTTTTGAAACTTGGCATACTTCTTCTTTTCCTCTTTGGATAAACAACTTCCTAGAATTTCTACTATTGTTACGCAGCAGCAAGAAGTATTAAATACCCAAAGTGTAAACCATTTTTGTTTGAATAGTGTGTGTTTCCTTAACCATTTCTTCTTAACAAACCCCTTTCAGTTTCTGCCCTACTTAGCAAAACTATGTAATAGCCTTAATTGGGCAAGCCATAATCTCAGGGTAGGAAAGATACACATGATGAAGGAACGTATATTACAAAACAGCCTTTCCTAATAGCTCAGTGCTCTGCCCATACCATGACAGGCTCCTGAAAGGTAGCCACTCCCACTTTTCACCACCATGCCAAAGAAGTGTCTTAGAGGATGCAAACATATTTCTGTAAATTCATCCGAGTTGAAAATTCAAAAAGCTCTTGTTCAACATTACCAAGACACATGACTATGCAGGCAGCCTGTTAATATTTTCCATTATTTTAATGTAGTATACAATTTGTCTTCTTAGATTTTAAGTTTTCTTAACCCTTTAAGGGGCTCCCTAGAAGCATCTAGAATGGTTTGCTAGAGACCTTGCTGTAGCCCATTCTTATCATTCCATCTAGGTTTCACTGGTCTGTCGTTTTGTCATTTGTGAGGCAATTCACATCCTTTCTTCACTTGTTCCTTTTCTCTCTATAGAACTTATTAAAATCAGAGATGTATATTCCAAATAGGTTGAGTATACAAGCTTCCATCAAGTTCAGTCAAATTCATGGAAACCACAGTGTGTCAGAATACAACTGCACACCATAGAATTTTCAGTGGCAGTAACCTTTCTGAATTCGATCACCAGATTATTCCTCTAAGAAAACTCTGGGTGCCTTCGAACCATCAGCTTTTTAGTTAGTAAGTGAACTCTTACTCATTGCATCCCTTAGATTTCAGAGTAACTTATAGGTAAGCCTGAATAGATTTGGTTTTCCATAACCATTGGATGGCTTTTCTTTCTTTTTCCCCCCCTTACTTTTATTGGGAGCTCTTACATCTCTTATCGCAATCCATACATTAGTCCAGTGTGTCAGGAACATTTGCTCATATGCTGCCATCATCATTTTCAAAGCATTCTCTTCTCATTTGAGCCACTGATATCAGTTCCTCATTTCTTCCCCCTCCCCCCTCGACCAATGGATGACTTTTCAATATGTTATAAAAGTTAGAGCACAAGACTATCTTTCAAGTAGGATCTATACTGGAAGAACTTTTGTTGGTCAAGACGGATTCCAGGTTCTACAGTACTTTTAATGGGCCTGATAGTCCCCATCCTTTTTTCTTTTGTAAGCCTGTTAAAAATGGCACTGAGGAGTCCCTGAAGTAATAAATCCTCAGGTCAGAAAGACAATGATGCCTCAAGAGAATGAGTGATGAATGGAAGATGAATGAATACTTTATGCATGAAAGAATACCTCTTGACCATTGTGGCCCTGTAGCTCTCTTTTGACCAATTGGCCCCGCATTTTATACTTGCTTACATGATAAGCTAAGTGGTTATTTCATGTATTCCAACTCATGGTTATCCCAAGTGTGCATAGGATCCTACATTCCATAGCTGGCACCTTTAGAAGTAGTTTCACAGGTCTTACTTCTGAAGTGTCTCTGGGTGGGTGTGAATAATCATCCTGTTGATTCATAGTGCAGTGCTTAATTAGTGGCATCACCCAGGAACTCTTCATAAGCTCATACTAAAACCAGACCCAACCTACTGCCCTCAGTGGATGTTGACTCCTTGGTGACTCTGTAGTACAGAGTAGGACTGCTAATCTTGTCTTTTGCCAGTAGAACTCCTGAGTTTGAACCCTGGACCTTTCGATTACCAACACCCCCCCCCCCCCGCCCCGTGCCCTCTGCACCATCAGGGCTCCATTAGAAGCTAACGGAGACCCAATATATATTAGTTACTAATGCGGAGGAGTGAAAACGGGACATTAGCAAGAGTCTCGATGCCTGTGTACCTTTCCTAAGAATGTGCAATTATTGGGATAGTGAATTTGATATTAGGTAGTTCACAGTTCTTTGTAGAAATTGTTTACTCAGGAATGTTATGTCTGAGAATCCCTATGGATGTTCATAATTTTCAGTGGAAACTGTAGAATTACTTGAAATATTTTTTTCTAAGAATACTACTGAAAAAATGGTATGTATAATTTATATAGCTTTTCTGGCAATTACTGAGATTAACTAATTTAGTATCAATATTTTTATTCTCAGCAGTCAGTTTACTCCTTGATATTCCAACATGAACTTGTAGTTTTAAAACCTGAGATTATCAGATGATCTTCACAATTTCACTAAAAGTGAGATTCATAACTTTGGGACCATATTGAGTTTTTCACAAAGAGCAGCATAGACAAATTTATGGTTTGCAAACATGTCATAGTCAATTTGTGTGAAGTTCAAATTTATTTCAACTATCCCCAGAGCATACATTAAACTAAAGGGAGTTTTCTGCATTTATAGATAATAAAAAAATCTTTCACAGATTATTTACGTGACTGCTGAATCGTTAAGCGTCTAGCTACTTGAATTCCAATTTCATTAGTCTTAGTTCTAACTGTAGCCTTACAGAGGCATTTATCCAGTTCATAAGGATCTGTCAGTTGATTCTCTGTTATTTTCATTTTTCTGTGAACTTGAACAGATCATTTCCTATGCACCATCATCAATCCAGTATGGGGAAGTATACCCATGTTACAGAGTTGTTGGGAGACTGACAAGGTATTTTATGTGATGGTTTGTAGCACACAGGAGTGAAAAATAGGACATTACTAAAAATCTAGATGCATGTTTACCTTTAGATAGGTGAGACAAAGCCTTTACAGATCCAACATCCCTTATGGAATAGGCAGTCAATAAATAAGCAGAAGTATAAATAGAGACCAGAATTGAAGGTTATAACAAATGCTGTGGGGAAAATAATCAGGATCAGTGTAAGATGGAGACTGACTTCTTGTGACATACCTATAGGTGAGTAGATTGTATTCACTGTTGAGTCTGAAAGATAGTACTATTTACCCCTCAATCAGCTGCAGTTAATTTTCTTACCTTGTACTTAAAAGTCATGGTCATTTAAAATAAAACTATGGATAATGAAATTTTACTGGGGGACGAGTGCTTTTGTTTCATAAACTTAAAGATTTCAAAGCAGACATCTTACAGCTTCAGGGTCAGTAGGCAGAAAGCCTAGATATATTATTTTAATCTCTTCATAGGATAAGAGAAATTATTTTAGACTTCTGTTGTAAGACATAGGCCAACAGTTGTAAGGTTTATCCAAGGATAATCCTGATTATCCTTTAAGTCTATTTTTTTCTGCTTTGCCAATTTGATATATAATAAATTTTATGGAGGAAATGTGTGTGCTAACTCTAACATTTTGTCTTCAGTTTTAGTCCTCTTTAACCCAAAGCGCAACTGCACTCAGATAGTTGTGTAATATCCACAGAATGTTTCTTTTTTTTAAAGGGTTTTATTTTATTTATTTATTTGCTTTGTTTTGTTTTGTTTTAGTGGGGGGATCATCACTGCCCTCTGGTGGTTGTGGGAGCTACCCAGCCTTGCTGCTGCTGGGTTTGAACAGCCAAGTCAGTGGGCCGCAGTCCCGCACTCAACCACTATGCCAGCAGGGCTCAGCCCACAGTATATTTCTATACCCTTATGATTTGGGCTTTTTTTCTCTATGGAGTGTCTTCCAAATATTCAAATAGGCCCTAGCAAAGCCATATAATGAACGGATTATCTTCGTTCATTATTATGGCTTTTTACCTTGGTGTTTAAGTTACCCCCTCTTAACTCTGTCCTAAACTCTGTGAACATAACTCACCTCAGCAGAGCCTTTACCCCAATCAGGCTGGTTTAGTCACTGTCTGTCAAAACACCTGTACATTCCCACCTGTGTGGTTTTGTACTCATGGCTGTTTTACCTATTAGGGCCTCCTGGCTTTGTGGTTTCCTAGAATTTTGGCAGTACTGGAGACAACACAACCTCAGACTTAGTGCCAGATCTGGACCTGAGACCTAATTTTCTTTTATAACATCTGTGTTCTTGGGTGAGTCATTTAACGTTGGTGAGCCTTAAATTTCTCATTAGCCTTTGTAGTAAATACAAGTGAATTAAAAGTGCTTCTGTGAGTGCTTTACTTAAAAGTCTATCCTTTCTTGGCACTAAATCATCCTCCTATCACAGGATGCATCATATTATTGATGACTGATTTTCTGCAATACATTCTTTGCCTTTGGGTCTACTCTACCCCATGCCACTTTTGTCTTTAATAAATAATTAGATGAGAGAGGGGTAGATAAAAAGTCTCAGAAAGATTCTTAAGAGATTACTTGTTTATTTTAATTAACCATCTGTTCATTTCTATGAAAGTGTTTTATTAATGAAAAGTGAATTATAGATATGGTTTGTGGTGAATAAGAAAATTGGAAACCCATAGAAACCTATTAAAAGAAAACATAGGAGTATTTAACATGTTTTCCAATATACATTTTGCATTAAGTGACCAAGAAGTGTGGATACAACAGTAAATACTGCACTGGCAAGAGTATACAAAGAGAAAATAAAGAAGGCAATGAATACTCTTGCACCAATAAAATCTTACTTGATATGTTGTGTAAACAGATGGTCTAATCTGAAAATTGCCCCAACTTTAGAAAATTAGAGAGGTAAAAGTTTTAACATGTGAAGAGTTGAGCAGTGTCAAATGATTAATAATATAGTTTGAGCATAAATAATCAACAACCATGACAAAAATGCCACTGCCAGCGAGTTGACTCATAACAAACCTATGAGGGTTTTCTAGGCTGCAAATCTTTGTGGGCGCTAATAGCCTCGTCTTTCTCCCACAGAGTAGCTGGTGCATAAATAATAGCCTGTTGATAATTGATAAACCTTTACCCGAATCTGCTTAGTCTTGATTCTATCATGGTACTGTGACTTTGTCTTTCCATAAAACAATCCTGTTGATTGCGTTTATAATTACTTTCTTGTTGCATGTTACAAGCTTTCACCAGCTCTTCAGGTGAATTAGCTGACCCCCCTACCACCACTACACCTTAACAAAAACTTCAGCCATTTATAATGTAGTTATTAGTTTTAAGAGGCATTATTTTCTTCATGTCATCAATCCATTTTCATCTCTTCCTGAGATTAATATTCAAAACAAGCTATGATACAAATTGGATCTTTCTAGACCAAAATTTACATAACAAAGAAAGAGAAGTAGTTTCCCAAACTACAATAAAGGAACCACAGCTTTTTGGATGGAATTTGAAATGAATTGGACAAAGTAGGGAAGTGATCACAAGGCAAACAACAAGCGTTAATTGTGCAAAGAGCAAAGTATAGGTACAGGTAGAAGGCTTATAATTTCAGAGGATTTGAAATTTAATCACTTAATGAGAATTCATGAAAAAGGATTTAAAGCAATATTTTAGATACTACTTTTACCCATATTAATGAACTTAATACAACTATCTAATAAAATTCCTTATAGGTTAAGATAAAAACATTTTAATATTTCATTTCATGATGCTATAGAATTCTTTTAGGATGTTATTTTAAACATATTTTTAACAAATTATAATAATCAATCCCAGCTACTAGCCAAATAAAATGAAGTAAGCAAAAACTTTATTTTTATTATTTTTGGCTTCTGTGGAATCAGTAAAAACATAATGTGCATATTCCAACAAGAATCATTACTGCAGGAGTGAAACAGCCTTTTTCAGGGTTACCAGATTGATTGATATCTTAGGTAATTCTTTGGAATTTTTTCCAAGCTACTTAAATTAGAGACATATCTAAATAACATTTCACAATCTGAATAATTCAGATTAGTTACTTTTTTCTCCTTCTGGTGTGATGGTAGCTTGGAGTGCAGTTTTTATCTTGTTGTGAACAAAGCAATGAATGAATCAAGGTAGAAAATTTATGATTAAACTGAAAATTTGTGGGCTGAGCCCCAGTGGCGTAGTGGTTGTGTGCAGAACTGAGGCCCACTAGGTTGGTGGTTCAAATCCAGCAGCAGCTCTCCAGGAGCAAGACTGGGCCTCTTACACCCACCAGAGGACAGTGATGCCCCCCCCCCCCAAAAAAAAAACAAACAAAAGGGGTTGAGCCCCAGTGGTGTAGTGGTTGTGCATGGGACTGCAACCCACTGGGATGGGGGTTGAATTCGAGCAGCGACTCCACAGGAGCAAAGGCTGGGCCTCCTACTCCCACCACCAGAGGGCAGTGATGCCAAAAAAAATCTAACAAAACAAAAAACAAAATAAACTGAAAATTTGCTATTAAATTGTAAGGAGTTATAAAATACTTATCAATTTGGTAAAATTAATCAACAGTCATAACTTTCATATTTTACTAACATTTGAAAAATCATTGTTCAGATGTGTTTAGCAATCGGTCATGGAGTTCATCTCTGATGACTTGTCTGATTCTTGATATGGTATTTTCAGTCACCTCATACGCATGTGAAAGTTGAATGATAAATAAGGAACACAGAAGAATTGATGCATTTGAGTTATGTTCTACTGAAGAGTATTGAAAATGCAGTAGACTTTCAGAACAATCAAATGTGGCTTGGAACACATCAAGCCAAAATGATCCTTAGAATCAAAGATGGCGACCCTTTCTCTTTGAATGTGTTATCAGGAGAGGCTGGTTTGTGGGTAAGAGGGCATGCTTGATAAAGTAGAGGGTCAGCAGAGAAGACAGTGGTCAGGGAGCTGGATTGACACAGTGGCTACAACCATGGGCTCACGATAATGAGGATGGCTTCAGGCTGAGCTGTGTTTCTGTTCTGCACAGAGTCACTATGAGTCAAAGCCAACTCAATAGTTACTCACAGTAACATCATTCATGAGTTGTGTGATATGTAATAAGTTTTACTTTTCAAGCCTCCTTTATTCAATTATTCATTGAATGATCACTGTTCTAGATCTTCTCAGTTTGACCATTATACCTGGAGAATAAGCACTCAGGATTTCTAACCTCACTGTGCATGCTTCAGTGAAGGGTTTAGGCTGTTATGATAAAGCATAATGAATGTTCTGCCACTGGGTAGAAAAGCATTTAGCAGAGATTTGAAAGTAGAAAAATAAAGCCCTCAAGGCAGATGCAAACTCCGTAAGTAGAGGTGTAGAGACTTTCCTTGTTAGGTGTCCTCCAGTTGGTTCTTACCCATCACCACCTTTTGTACCACAGGAGAAAACACTGCCCGACTCTACAGCATCCACACAATTATTCCTCTGGGTTAGCCTCCTGGTGGAGGGTCTTCTTTTCCCACCGACATTTTGACTAGCATGAAGTCCTTTTCCAAGGATGATCCTTTCTGATAACAAGTCTTAAGTACATAAAATAAAAAGACTTGCCATCTTCCCTTCGAGGGAGCATTTTGATTACACTTCTTGTTCTTTCTTTTGGGACTCTATTCAGTATTCTTAGCCAACACGTTAATTAGAAATCATCATTTCTTTACTCTTCCTTATTCATGATCCAGCTTTCTCATGGCTTCAGTCAGGTCACGTCAGTCCTCAGAGTGGCAGGCAGGTTTCCAGGGCTTGTGGAGTTTTCAGCCGAAACTGCCGTTTTGTTCTCCTTTAGTGTAGCTGGTGGGTTCCAACTACCAACCTGGTGGTTAGCAACTGAGTGCTTTATCCACTGCACCACTGGGGCTTTTGAATAAAAATTAGGTAGCTTCCATTTCCCCCACCCCAAAAAAATTAGTGAGGAAGAAAGGCCAGGATATTTTAATAACAGGATCTCACTGGATAAGGTCAGACCTGCTCAAACGATTGAACATATATCAGTTTAGTTTCACTGGAATATAGACTTTTTGTGTGTGTTTGTGAGAATGAGAATGGAGTGAGGTATTGTAAAAAAGGGAGCTCTAGAATGATAATCAGAGTTGTTATCTCTTTCCAGCACTACTGAGTTACCTAACTGTATTTGCCTCTTAGGCCTTCCTACTCATTCTTGCCTGATGTATTTCCATAAAGTGTAGCTTTGCTAATAGGATCTTGTAGCCACTCTGCCTCTTCATGGCTGCTAGAAGGAAGTATGAGTAGATGATCTTTAATGCTCACACTAGCCCTGGGCTACTCATCATGTTTATTTCTCACTGCACTTAGTACAAATAGATTACTTGTCATTGATACCTTAATTCATGCTATTTTCTTTACTTGGAATATATTTTCTAATTTATCATGTATAAAATCCGCCTCTTCCTTGAAGCTATTTCTGTTCTAAATGGAAATTAGTTCTTTTATTCTTCCAAATTTTAATAGCGCTTCAACTCAGAGTCTTTTATGATACTTTTTGCCTTCTATCCTTTTATTCTAGTTATTATTTGCTTGCCTGTTTTCCTTCCTAGTAGAGACTCAGAAATCTCTGGGGAAAATGGAAATGAAAGTTAACAAAAGTCTGGTCTGGACCCTTTGAGCCCCCTTTCTGTTCATTTCATGTGCCTTGTACACCAGAGCACTGAGGGCGCATCAGAATGGGAGAATAAATGGAAATGAGTTACTCTCGTAGATGTGATTTAGGATTCAAGATAAAACTACGTGTACTGTTTTTGGTTTCACTCATTAACTTATTCTTTTTTCTGCCTGCTTACTTTGTTAGACTAGATTAGGAGACAAGGAATTATTTGTTCTTTTGTTTCCTCTTTTGTACAAGCGTAAGTTCGCCTGCACATACATGTACACACACTATATATGTATATTTCTTGTAGAGTCTTTCCATAGAGTTTGTATGTTCTCTGGTACCATTACAGGATACATAAAAGAAACTTTTAAATTTTTGATGATTTCAAATTGAACAGTACATGCCATCTGTTTTCGCTTTCTGTCCCTGAACAGTAGAAATCAATTGTTAACATTGAAAATTAACAACAAATTGAAGTTACCCTCAGCTCCTAGACTATTTAAACTTACCTGGACTTTGCCCCTGGTGGGAAGCATACTGACCCTGGTGGGATGCATACTGACTCTTACATCCCCAGTACTACACAAGTTCGACCATAAGGGGGGATGTTTTTCACTTCTGGAAAACTCACTTTATTCATTTGTATTATGTGGATGAGATAGAGAAGCATTCTGATGAAGGGGAGGTTGAAGAAAGAGGAGAAAAGTGCTTTCAAAATGCTTAGAGAAATGAGCCTGAGGAAAGCGGGGTGACAGCGTGACTCCAGAGATGTGCAGGACATGCCTGGAAACCCAGAGAAACCATACGGGTTTCACTTACTCATGAGGCATGAGTGCATTCCTTTAGTTAGTCCTCATCTCATCCCCAGGGAAATAATTCTTATCTTGGTTTGTATGAAGAGGAAGCTACAGTTTAAGAAGGTTGAATGATTAACGCTGCTCTTAAATATCAATGTGAACAAACAAATTTCTAATTCAAATTCATGTCATCTTACATCACTTATTTTTTTATGTCAAGCCTGAAAACTTACATGTACATCATGATAACTTTTATCAGTGAGAAGCTTACAAGGTAAAGACACAAATAAATCTAATAAGTGGCCGTATTTTTTTACTTGGGTTGGAGCATAGTGATGCAGTTGTGGTGGGATAATAGTCTTATGAAGGAGAATAGGGAGGAAGGAACTGCTTTTGAAAGAGGAAAAACAATGGCGCTACAGTTTGTGAGGGAATGGAAAAGTTGCAGATGGATTGGTTTGAAAATGTGACAAAAGTAAGAAGTAAATAAAAAGCCTATCTGCTACAACCTAACAGGTGTCATTCACTTGGCAAGCATTTATCGCAGTGGTTCTCAACCTTCTTAAGGCCGTGACCCTTTAATACAGTGGCTCGTTTTGTGGTGACTTCCCAGCTCTAAAATTATTTTTGTTGTTACTTCAGACCTGCTGTTTTGCTACTATTAGGAATTGGCCGACCCCTGTGAAAGGGGGGTTCAACCCTCAATGAGGTCGTGGCCCATAGGTGGAGAACCACTGATCTATTGGGCTCAGTAGGCCTGGTTTAGTTTGTGGGGATAAGAAGTGGGAGGCAGGCGCCCTCTCCACCTGCAGGAGACAGTTACAATCCACCAGGGAAGAAGGCAAGATGCACAAGCAATGCACTTGCAGTGCTATCAGCCCAGTGTTAAGGGAGAAGCATAGACAAAGTTGCTATTGAAGATGAAGGAGCTCTTTCTGATAATAGCTCCCTGTTTTAGTCCAAGGTGGAAAGTGTAAAAATCATAGATTTCATGCTTTAATTATGTAATTCACCAAGCTTAGTATTTAGCAGAGCGAGTATACTGCCTAAATGTTACTGCTAGGAGAGCACGAGAGAAAAAAAAAATCACATGACAGCCGTCTGTGCTTTGCCTTCTCACGTTCCCAATCTGGCTTATTAAAAAACAGTGTTGCCATGGCTGATGTTCCTGTGAGGCCCAACATCTCCATACTTTGACCTTATATAAGCACTTTGAAGGATACCTTCTGATGGCCATTTATAACATAGTGCCTTATGATGACTAAGCTTTTTCAAATCTATTCAGAGGCAGGGCCCAGTACCATGCTGCATTAGAACTACATCTTACAGATATTTTGTAACGTTCCATAGAGTATAGGTGTTTAATTTTGCTTTTTTGTTTGTTTCTGGTATAAATCTATTCTTTGAAGACATCCGAAGATATTAGACACGTATTTGTTTTTTCTACATTCTGAGACAGTCGTTTTATTCACAGTGATAATCTTTAGATGATGTCTTTGGCATATTACTTCTTTGGACATTGGGGCACAGCCCTAGGAAGCCAGCAGAAAGCTCTTGGGCTGAGGGTGGATTCGTGGGAGGAGACAGGCTCAGATAACCTGATCTGTGATACTGACTTTTTGCTTCAAGAGAATTTTTTTTGTCACCTTTACTGTGGCCAGCATCCAAAAGACCAATTGCCTTTCTCCTAGCCACAGTTCAGTCTGAGAGAGAGAGAGAGAGAGAGAGAGAGAGAGAGAGAGAGAGAGAGAGAGAGAGAGGAGAGATAATGCTCGTGAGAGAGAGCTGATTGTGGTGCATGGTTTTAGCAAATTGTAATGGGGTAGGGAAGATCTTTCCCCACAAGGACAGAGCCGTGTCACTGAGCACATTTGTTCAAGTACACAGTTGATCTGTCTAGAGGAGAAAGTGGCGGTATGATCAGCAGTGGGGAGGACCTTTGTCCCCTCATCTTTTCTTTCTGCTCTGTCATTGTCAGTAACAGGAAGCAGTCTCATTTAATGGCTGGACTCCAGGCAGAAGGTTCGAGGTCAGAAAGCAACACCATTTACTTTTCTTTAGAGAATTCTTGACCCTTACCAAGCACCATGTATGAAATGTTGAGGACTTGTCTTTGCTGTAGATACGTGACAGCTACAGAAGATTGGGGAGCAGTGTAATGTGATGGTTTTTGCATATATCTTGACAGCGCAAGTGTTGAACATCCATAGTTTAGTAAGTCACTTAAGAGCTAATTATAATATTGTGTCATCTCATATGGTAGATTTTGATGGAAGCACATTTGACATGGGCTTTAGAAATCTTTTAAATAAAGCTTATCTTGATTAGATAACAAGTTGTATACTTGCAGCTAAGTGAAAATAGTTTTCTCTCTAATATGTATGATGGAGGGTATAGCTATATCACTATAAATACAAGGTCTAATTCTTATTTTTTTGTTTTTTTGTTTTGGGCATCACTGCCCCCCTCCAAGGTCTAATTCTTAAAGTGGCTTCACCAGAAGGTTTCCCTTGTGGATATCCTTCATTTTGCGTTGCCCTCTTAGAAGACATTTTCAGTAAAACCTGCCATTCACACTATAGTATTAATTTATATTTTTATATACACTTTCATGTCACCTTTGCAGTATTTGTGCAAATTCATAGAGGCTGATTTGGGGAATTCATAAATACTCCAAGAATCTCTTACCTCACAAAAGTAATGTGAAATAAGATTTTAACTTGTTGGGTGTTGATATTTCCATTTCTACTAGTTTATATGAGGAAAAATGCAGTCGAGGACAGATAAACTGAAATGTAGCATAGTATCTAATTTCTTCCCTTATACTTTTGAAAATACCGTGACGTGTAGCTTGATCTTTGCAAAATGAGCTGCTTATGTTAAAAAAAGTCTTTTCCATTGAAAATCTCAAAGGGGTTGAAGCATCCATTTGATTTGAACCTCTTCTGGTTAGAGTCTTCTGTGTTCCGAGTGTGAGCAGTTAATGATTAGGAAACTAGTTAATGATTAAAAAAATGATTAGCCCACCCACAGAGGACAGAGGGAGGCCCCCAATGAGGGCACAGCTGCGGTGAAGAGTGCCAACTGTGAAGTTAGTCTGCTTTCCATGCTTTGTCCTTGGCAAGTCCCCTGTCTTGACCGTCCTTTAGTGCCCCCTTCTTAAAAATATTACAGAAACTCCTGCCTTAGGAAAATGAGAGAACCAAGTGAAGGAAAATTCTTCAAACAGATCTCTGAACACAGGAAGTTCCATGTACATTTTAGCCTTCCTTGTATTTTAGAAAAACTGTACTTTGCGATCTTTAATCCAGCCTTCATATTTCATCAATGTAAAAGGAGCTGGCATAGGCCTGCACAGAGTTGTTGTAAGTTTCTCAAAGACAGTAAAGAAGTAAAAGGTCCTGATTTGCCAGGCATGATTTGTAAAGCATGTATTTCTGATTTGAAGGCATGTACTACAAATAGAACACTAAATTTTATTATGTAAATGTTGGGGCTCTTAATTATACGCTGGGATTGAGGAGTGGCTGACTTGGATGGCATAAAGCTTCAGAAGTACCTGGGCTACAAACAGTTTAGAAGTCTTGACAGTTGCTGTACCGAGAAAAAAAAATGATGCAATTGAGAAAAATAGAAACAGTGATCTGGCATTTCCAATTTTATGATGCTTTAAAAGAGCAGCCAACAAATGTTGGACGGTTTAAGGATGCTGGCACCTATCAAAATGTCACTGGGCTTTCACAAGGTCGTAGACACTCTGGTTTGATTTAGGGATGCCAGCCAGGAAACACCCCCTTCTCCCCCCCGCCTTTCACTGTTTTTAAAGAATTTAAAATAAGGCAGAAAATAAGTGTCCAATTCGAGCCTTTATGGCCTTAACCTTGATGATTATACATTTTATGTAGTATTCTGTGGGATAGAACAGGCCACAGTGTAAGGGAAAAAATCAGACTGTTGCTTCTTGTGGTAGCCCATCAAAAGCAACTATAAATCATAGATTATAGAAGCCCCCTGTGGAGGCTAAGGAACACTGGTGGCCTAATTAATGGGTTACATTTGGGGCTGTTGACTGAGAAGTCAGCAGTTCAAACCCACCAGACGCAGCCTTGAAAACCTAAAGGTGAAATTCTACTCTGTCCTATTGGCATGCTCCGAGTTAGAACCAACTCCATAGCAATGAGTTTGGTTTGGGTGGAAGGAGTCCCATGTCAGTCTTTAAGTCCAAACAGGTATAGCTAGTATCTAACATAAGTCGGCAAATGTTTGTCTTTGTATATCGTATAGAATGGACCTTTCTGTGAATTACGTAAAGAAACAGTTATAGACACGCTGAGACATCGTCAGCATAATTTCAATAGTAATATTTTGATTTGTATCTCAAAGTAGCACTTGTTCATTATTACTAACCATTGTAAACCTTGAATACTTAATACAATGGGCTTTGTAGGGATTGTTTCAAATTTAATAATAGGCTTTACTTAAAGTAGACATGTATAACCATGGGACTGACTAGTTGCCAAAGCTGTGTGCTGGTAGAACTGTTGCTGTGTATCAGGCCCCTCACAGACAAATGTGGTTGAAGAAAGGAGTCATGGTTTTGTAACAAAGACATGTGTATGGTTTATTGCTTTTCTCCACCTCCTTGGTAGCAGCCAGTTTCAACTTTCATGGAAAACATAATGCTTATCTGTATGTGTAAAGTTTCTTTTACAAGACGATTTAGGGGAGTTGTGCAATTAAAGCTCCTAAGCATTCTGAAAGGAGTCTTCGTGTCCCTCTGTTTGAGTTAGAGTGTGTTGATCCTGAGTCAGCATTGTGGGGGTTATTTGCGGATTTGGAAATATCATTATTGGCTTTACCGTCCAAAACATTCACCATCAAATTTAGGACTGTTCTATAAAGTAGTGCCCAGGGCAACCTTTATGTTACTGGAGAGGGCTCTTTACATACCATGAAAAGTCTGAACTAAAAATCCTTGTTTCAGATCAGATTAAGATGACTGGAGAATGTTTTATATACATAACTGCTTTGCTTTATTTTGCAATCTTTTACGACTGCAAAGCTAAAAATTTGAACTCAGCATTTGCGACTGTTCCTTTTACTGGCAATCCCAATTACCCTTAAATATGTATGAATATGAACTTTTTACAGAACCAGGTAAGGGAAAAATCTAAACTCTCTTTGCCATGTATTCCATTTGAGGACCTATTTTTTTCTCTGTGATAACAGAGAAGGAAGTAGGTGAAGGGAGTCGCCAGACAGTGTAAATATGACAAAATAATAATAATTTATAAATTATTAAGGGTTCATGAGGGAGGGGGAAGCGGGAAGGGAGAGGAAATAATGAGGAACTGATACCAAGGGCTTAAGGAGAAAGCAAATGGTTTGAGAATGATGAGGGCAACAAATGTAAAAATGTGCCGGACACACAATAGATGGGTGTATGGATTGTGATGAGTTGTATACGCCCCCAATAAAACGATTTTTTAAAAAAGTAATTGAAAGAAACTGGAACTAGTTCAATTAGAAAAACACTTATAAATGTCTGTTGTTTTTCGCTACCACTGGTAGAAGAAAATTCTCCCAGCTCTGCTGGTTGAATGGAGCTGCAAGCATTTGGTGTTAAGCTGATTGAATATAGAAGTAGCAAATTACATCTAGAAAGCTAAGCCTTAAATATTGATTAGTGCTGCTATATTTACTCCATGTTAAGTTTGGAAGACCAGAGATCAATCGCCTAGGAAAATTGACTTTATGCTGAGTACTGTATGGGGAGGCTGAGTTTCCCTTCTTGGTGTCATTGAAAGACCTATGAGGAAATGAAAATAGGAGATGTGGTTGACTTAAGGAACATTTTTCTTGCTTTTTCAGAAATAAGTACCATGAAATAAGTACAAGGGGCTACAGTATTCAAAATAGGACATGATGCAAACAAACACATTACATTTGCAAATCTCTGCGTTAAAAAATCATGAGTTATTTGAGACTGGCAAGTGAATTATAAAAATATTCTATTAGGATGTACTTATTAATAGTATGTAAACCATAACACTTGAAGAGCAACACAAAATGCATCAAAAGAGGGTATTTCAAAGAAATTGAGGGGAAAAATTAAATCACAAAATGCTTGACTACAAATGTCTGCTGAATTACTGCTCACTGCCAGTTAGTAGATTTTATTCCACAGCTCCCAGAATTCCTTAAGTGTTTTTATTTTCGAAAAGAAAATGAAATCCAAATTGTAAGAGCCATCTTGCCTAGATTACAACACGATCAAAACAGTTTTTTATATACGAGTTTTTTGTATACCAAGTCCATCAGCATGCACATAGTTTTACTATGTAAGTATATGTACTGTGTGTGCCAGCAGCTCATGAAACACAAGAAAGGATCAAGCGCTTAGTTGTTAGCCAAAATGTTAGTGGCTCTAGCCCATTCAGTGGCTCTCTGTAGGAGGAAGACCTGTTTATCTGCTTACAACTCAGAAATTACAGCTCAAAGCTCCCTCTGAGGCCTTCTCTTATCATTTCCCGTCATTCTGACTTGAAATTGGCCAGCAACAGAAATATGGTTTAGCGTGTACTCTATAATTATATTAACACATTTTATTGAACTGTAATGTTTAAAATTGTAACCAGGCACTTTTATTGAGTGTCAAATAGTTTACCTAAATATTTATCATCACATTTTATAATTGGAAGCTTGGTGGCCATTTGAAAGACTCTTGACAAAATCCTTGAATTCACTGTTATACAGCTTATAACTTCAGATACTGAGGAACTGAAAATCAACTTTTCACATGACCATTATTGTTCCCACATAGGGTGGTTTTAAATTTACATTTTAAGATGATAGGAAATGTAGTTGCCTTTATTGAATAGGCAATTAATAATGTAAAGGTTTAAAATCTTTTAACATAGTCTGTTCCAATATTTTACCGAACTCCCAGTTTTTCATGAAAGATACTTGCATACAATATAGCAGTGTCTTTAGAATCAGTGTTGAGTTCACGTGAAAAGCCTCCTTGAGTGGTGTCTAAGGTACCCATGGCATAGTTGTGATACAGTGTTGAGCTAGTCAGCTGGATGGCTCCCCGAGAGTTAACAAACAACAGAACCATAGCACCATAAGAAGTGCATTAAAATGACATTGTCACCTGGGTTTTTCTAACACTATTATTTTTAGTATATTTAACTCCTACATTGTTAAATTAAGCAACTGTTCCTGATCAGCTTGAGAACTTAAGGAAAGAGAACAAAATGACTAACATTTTGACTGCCTATATAATACCAGGCACCATGCGTGTAGCTGGCCAGTTGTCCTACTTTATTTCTCCAATGTCTCACCAATGAGATAATTGCCATTATTTATGTTCTGCAGATTCAGTTTGGCTACTCAGAGAATTGAATTAATTTACACAAGCTCAGACAGTAAGTAACAAAGTTGCTATTTAAACCAAGCAACTTCTCATAAAATTGTATAGTTAGGGCAATGGGTAGAATTACATGTAGCTATCAAAAGGATTATGGAGTGATTAGTAGGCCCAATACAGTGACTTATCTATGAATATCCTCCTTTTCTCTAGTTAAAATATACAACACTTATTTTGTTCTTTCTTTTTTACCTTTATTGTGATATGCTTTATTATGCTTTCAAATTAATATCCTCTGAATAAAAGCATCATTATGTTAGTACAACTGAGAACCAAAGCTTGTCATTAGATTTAGCTTGTATTTTGTTGTTATCATTATGTCCTGAAAAGAACTGCAATAGAATCCATCTTTAAGCATTTAGTAAGAAGTGTTTATCCACTCATTCTTCAAATGGGTATTGCATGGCAACTTTGGGCCAGGCACTAGGCTCAGTTCTGGGTTTACAGAGATGGATCCAGCTGATTATTTATTAGTGTTGTATTAAATTCTACAAAGGGAGGATGCTGTAGATGCTTTTCTCCTGGGTTTAGCCAGTCTTGTAGCAATCTATCACAATAAATAGCACAAATGTTAAAATCAAAACAAACAACTTTTAAGAGTCCCAACATCACTTCCCAACCTAGCTGCACTGTTTGTTTCCAACACATGCCTATGAAAAATGCACATGGCCCAGCAGAGCTCTGTGTTTCAGTGTTCCCCGCTGCATTAGAATTATGTGGAATGCCTTTAAAATAAAGATACCCAGGTCCCATCTGGACTTGTTAGAATCTCTTGGGGAAAGGTTTGCTACTCTGTATATTAAAAAAAGAAGAAAAAAAGATCCTCCTATATTAAATGCAGCTTTTTGAAAATGAGAATCTAAAGTAACTGAATCAAACCAAATATACATATGAGATAGTGCATATGATTTTGCATACAAGAAAAACCAAAGGCTTGGCTTTCTATAGAATGTTTGAGATAAACAAATACAAAGTGTATCACACACAGACTCCAATGGTTCTCTTTTTCAGTATTTATCTGGGCTGTATTTAGAAGTAGGAGGGTCTATCAGGGGTCCTCAAACTTTTTAAACAAGGGGCCAGTTCACTGCCCCTCAGACCATTGGAGGACCGAACTATGGGTTAAAAAAACAAACTATGAACAAATTAACTGCGGGTCCAGGCAGGACAAGCAGTGGCAGCAAAAATATCCAACAGCCAGATAAATGTACGTGGACCGTAGTTTGAGAACCTCTGGTCTAGGTGACTTATGGTAAAGGCAGGCCCTTACAAAGGCCAGTCAGTGTGAGTGTTGGTAAGACCTAGTTTGAAACTCATGGCAGTCTTTGCTATTTATAGCAATACAGAAACTGACCTGAGTGAATCTGCAGTAACTGAATCCCCAGGTTGGATGTAACCACCCATACTAGTTCCAGTTGCTAGCACCAGTGGGCCCTGAGTCACAATGACCCTTTGGATGTTAGAGTAGCAATGTAATCCTTACGATTTTCAAAGATGGATGTTTTCAGAAGTGGGGCGCTAGACCTTTCTTTTTAGTCACCTCTGGGCAAATTGGAACCAGCCTGAACCAACCTGTTAGATAGTCGCTGACCAAGGCAACCATTTTTAGCACCCTGTGGATTCAACCTCACTTACTTTACATTTTAAGTAAGCTCAACCTTAATGTGAACTACAATACGGGGCCACTGAGAACCAGAATTTCCCCAGGAGACTAGTTGTTCCTCATATGAAAAGGACTAGTTGTTCCTCATATTTTTTCTTGCAGACCTCTACTGAAAGAACATTCAAATGAGGATTTTGTAAAATTTTATCATAAGCATAAGCAGTAATTTTCTGAGTCAGTTCACAATACAAGGTCAAATTATGTCTTTTTTTTTGGGGGGGGGGCATCACTGCTCTCTGGTGGTGGGAGTAGGAGGCCCAGCCCCACTGCTGGAATTGAACCTCTGTCCCAGTGGGCCGCAGTCCCGTGCACAACCACTACGCCACCGGGGCTCAGCCCGGGCAAGGTCAAATTATGCAAAATTGATTTTTTCCTAGAAAAATCAAAGAACTCTCAAGTAAGTGGTTTATGACATCAATTAAGTATTTATTTTACCCTCACAAACCATTCTAATTAGATATATTGTTGAACCAAGTTGTCAAGATACTAACTGATGCGATCTTATTAAAACCATGACTTGGCAATATGTTAAAATAATCGGAGAGTACAGTCCCTCACAATATTGCACATGGCATACTGTAATACATGCTTTAGTTAAAGTAACTATCTCCAAAGGAAGCTATATTCATATTTTTTATTTTGTAAGTTGCTTTCTATCTTCATTTTACACCTGGAATGTTTCAGAGAGTAAATATATCTGTTTCTTGGGAAATGAGGATCATTTACGTCTTGATAGGTTATACATTAAAGGATACATTTTCCACCCAAGCTGCATTACTCTGAGTAACATCTGCTTACACAGGGGGGTTGGTGGTGGTGGTGTCATGTGGTATTTGTAGTCTTTCAGATTATCCATTTTCTAATCCATGGACTTACAAAACTTCGTTGTGATCTTCATTTGCTTATTTTAAGATAATAGTATATATATAAATATTTTACTAGTGATCCAATGTGCTTTGAGTCCTCTGAGTTTATTTCCTAAGAACACAAGATGTAATTATAGATGATAAAAATATCTTGATTCTTTTGGCTTTGTCAGAGTTAGCCATGAAGATATTAAGGCACTGAGCCTAATATTTTTATTTACTGTTCTTTGATTGAATATTATCCTAGAAGTGCATAAATTTTTATAAACTTCAATCTGAAAATATGAGCACTAAGATTGGGAAAACGAACACACATCATTAAACTTGGTTTTTTTTTTGGGGGGGGGTCATCATTGCTCTCCGGTGGTGGGAGTAGGAGGCCCAGCCCCACTGCTGGAATTGAACCTCCGTCCCAGTGGGCCGCAGTCC